>JAKSZT010054160.1:78990-418990 GCA_026826555.1 Tolypeutes matacus | reverse complement strand
TAAAAATGCATTTTCCTAATTTCTAACTGATTTCAAATAGGTGTGGGCCCCAACATTTGTCTTGTTCCCTGCAGCTCTGTCCCCCTCTAATTTATGCAACAAGTAATGTGTTTGCTCAATGAAATTAATAATTATTATTATGATCATAGTAGTAGTTGTACAAGCAACAATAATAGCTAATATTTGAGCACTTGTTATATCACAGGCACTGAGCCAAATATTTTTCATGCAACAGTGCCTCACTTGATTCTTACCCTAACTCCAAGAGTTAGGTACTACTGGTTTACCCATTTTACAGATACAGAAATGGAAGCATAAAGAGGTTCAAGTAACTTGCCCAAGATTACCAGGTAGTTAAGCTTTAGAGCTGGGATTTGAACCCAAGTCCCCTGGCTCCTCACCAGGTACTCTTAAGCAGGATCCTCTCTAGCATCTATAAACCTAGCACCTATTACTAAGAACCTCCTCTATGCCTTTTTACCAGGGTAAGAGCTGCTGGAAAGATCTGATTTATGGTTGCAGAACTGCCCTTCTAACTCCATTATTTTAATCATTCTTATGTATATAGAGAAGGTTTGTTTAAATCCAGACCTACTTGTCTAAAAACAGATTTTAAAAAGCAACAAAACATAAGGCTATGCTAACAGAGGCTGGCTTGAAATTAACTCTCACACTGATGTAAAGAAAGTTAATTAGTTCAATCCAGCCAATGTCTGATTTTATTAAATGTTAGAAATTAAATGAAGGTTTTAAAATAAATAAATCAAAGAAAATGTTTCCTGTCTCCCCCTACACACACACTCCCACCCCCAATTTTCCCCCTATTGGATGGTGTGTTAATTGGATGCTTTCCAAAGGGAGGAGTAGAACGTTTCTTAGCATCCAATTCTTCAGAGTCCAGTAATGTATTTTCCACATAATAGATATAAATGATGAACACAGGGCTACATTAATTTTAATTCATATTAAATATGGTTTCTGGGTTGAGTTTATTTGTAACACGTTCCTTTGCTGTGCTATTTCACTCCTCCCCACCATGTCACCATTTAGCTTGAAATTTCATAATATGAAAATAAAAAAAAAAAAACCAATCCTAATTATCTCCTGCAGGATCATAAAAATAACATTAAAAAAATGTGGTAAATATCAGCGGTGATCATCACCAGGCCCACATGACCAGAAAATGAAATGCACCCCCAAAGCAGGAAGGAGTAGAGCAAATGTGCCACCATTGAAAACACACACATTAGCATATTTGCTCTGTAAGCAGATTTGATAGCTATAATAAACGTAGCCTTAATCTGAACTGGACACCAATTTCAAATGTGCACGGATATGAATAGAATCCCTGGCATCTGTACACCATTGCACATGTTTAAAGCCCTGTTGCCTCCACAGTCCCAATCGCCCTCACTCAAAGGCAGGTGGAACAGGTCTCGTTCTACCTGACAACTGACAACTGAGACCCTGAGAAGGGAGAGGGAGAGACCTCCTGGATTCATCTGAGGTTGGAACTCAAGCCACCCATGGCCAGATCTATGATCTTCCCACTACAAGAATCTTCTTTCTAGGGAAGCGGCTGTGGCTCAATCAGTAGGGCTCCCATTTACCATATGGGAGGCCCCGGGTTCGGTTCCTGGGGCCTCCTGGTGAAGGCAAGCCCACCCGCACAGTGTGGTTAGCTGACCCAGCGAGCACAAGCAGCAAGGGGGGGATAAATGAATAAATAAATAAAATCTTTAAAAAAAAAAAAAAAAAAAAGAATCTTCTTTCTAGATAAACACAGAGCACCAGGACACCCTAGTTGTATTATGAAAAGGTGAAGGACAAAACACAATTAGTAAGAATAAAAGTTAATGTGTCTTACCAGGGACTGAAGGAAAGCTACAAGGCACATGTTATCCAGCAGCTGGTAATAAGCAATATTCTACACATAGCTTCGTTCCACAGCAAAGGTTACTAAGATATCCATACAGGTAGGATGGCTAGAAAAATATAATAAGGAATCTTAGGTGTGGGGCAAGTTGACTGGCCAGTGTGAGACTCAGATTGCAATTAGTATATTAGTATAAATATGACCCTAAGTATTTATTGCATGCATCAGGATGCCAAAGTAAAAAGTAAACTTTGGTTCCTGTTATAAAATGTTTGATATGTAAAATTTTAATATACTTAAGGAAATTCAAGCACATTAGCAACTATTGACAGGAACTTATGGCTGTAAGAAGATAAGCAAAAGACAGAAGTCTAAATAAATAAAGAGATATAACAGCATGTATGCTGGGCTCTAATGAATTAGTACCCTAATTGGTCTTCCCTGAGTCCCACAGCAGTCTCCATTATGTCTTCTTTCAAAATCCATACATCAATAACAGGATGTTTCTATATCTGGGTCCATGGACTGGCCATCTTGCTGGCCTTGACAATCCCTTAGGCAAGCGACAAGTTGAAGTAGCAAAAACAAAGCTGCATTGTTGCACAAGAAGTAGAGTTCAAAAATGCGGTGAGGCTGTCTGGTAGAGTTGCTTGGTCAGTTAATGTTTGTTGAGCAAATGCATTTTTCTGGGGGTACAGGATACAGATCAGAAGAACAGAAGGACTTTGCAAAACCTGGAGAATCCGTCACTCAGCTACTCATCTCGGACAAAACCCAGTTTGTTTCTCATTTGAGTTTCTCATCTGCTAGACCTCAGGCCACATGTGTGTGCAGGATGTCAACATTTCAGAATCTGTATTCCGAAGTTCATCTAATCCAGCAGTTCTCAAACTTCATTGTGTACCAGAACCACACGGACGGCTTAATAAACACAAACTGTGGAGCCCCACCCCTAGACTTTCTGATTCATTAAGTTTCTTAGCTTGCCAGGGCTGCTGTAACAAAGTACCACAGTCTAGTTCGCTTTAACAAAAGGCATTTATTGTTCTGCAGTTCTGGAAGCTAGAAGCCCAAAATCAAGGCGGCTGCAGGGCGGTGCTTCTTCTTAAAGGGGAAAATCCAGTCCATGGCACCCTTCCTGGTTTCTGGTGGGTGGCCCACAACCCCCATGTGTGGCAGTTTGATATTATTTATGAATTCTAAAAAAAGATATTTGATTATGTTTGTAAACTGGTCTGTTCCTCTGGGTGTGATACCCTTTGATTGTATTAGATTCAGCTGAGATGTCTTTGATTAAATTATGTTAAGATTAGGGATTTGATTCAACCACATCATTAGGGTGTGCAGGGTTGAGCCCCCATTCCCTTGGTGAGGATAAAACAGACTCTCACCTGGAAGTAGATACACAGAGAAGAAGAACATGGAGGAAGAAGACAGCTCATTAGACACGGCAGAGGCCCCAGGAAGACAGATGAGCCTGATAGTCTACAGTCGACCTTGTGAAGAGAACAGAGCAGCTGAGCCAGGAGAGAAACAAGCCCCGGGAAGAAAGACAAGCCCCATGTCAGCCTACAGTTGAGATCAGAAGAAGCTGGACCCTTGGAGCCTTAAGAGGAAGAGGAAGGCTGAACCCTTGCAGACATCACCCGCCATCTTGCTTCAACAAATGGTAACAGAGTTTGGTGAGGGAACTAATCTTGAGTTGGACTCTTTAGAGCCTCGTAACTGTAAGCTTTTATCCCAAATAAATACCCTTTATAAAAGCCAACAGAGTTCTGGTACTTTGCATCAGCACCACATCATAGCGTTCCTTGGTTTGTGGCAGCATAATAATTCAATCTCTGCCTCTTTCATGCGGCCAACTCTCCATCTTACCTGTGTCCAAATTTCTTCCTTAAAGACAATGGTCATATTGGATAAGGGTCCACCCTAATCCAGTTTGACCTCATCTTAACTAATAACATCTTCAAAAATCCTATTTCCAAAAGGGTCACATTCATGGGCAGGGCTTAGGACTTGAACATATCTTTGGGGGTAGAGGGATGGGACACAATTCAATCCATTACAGTAGGTCTAGAGTGGGTCCCAAGAATTTGCATTTCTACCAAGTTCCCAGATGATACTGATGCTGCTGCTCTGGGGCTCTGACTTTGAGAATCATCGCTGTCCTACAACCCCTTCATTGTAGAGAGGCAGAAACCAAGGCCCAGGAAAGGGAAGCAACTTGCTTATAGGGCCACCCCCCATTAGCTCACTGCCTAGTGCTTGAGAAATGCCTTTAGAAGAGACTATTATTGTCCACATCAACATTTGTGCTAGGGGAGGTTACCAAGTAGCCCCAGGCCTACTCCCTCCAGGCTTTTCTCTCTTCTACCTCTAAGGAGGACTCTCTACACCCCTCAGGGGAGGACCAGAGAATCTGCTGTCTTTCAAAGTCTGTGCCCCAAACCTGGGCTCTGATATGAATATGAGCTGTAACAGCGTCTTACTAAAGCAATGGTCTCCAGCACCTTTAAATGCATTCATACCATGACTCGATAGTTCTCCTTCTGGGGCTTTCAACTAAAGAAACAATCCAAACATACGTATCTGTAGACTGAATAATAGTAAAATAAAATAAAACAAAACCTTGCTAAAAATGATACTATGGAGTAATTAAAGTGCTAATCATTAAGAGTATATAATTATATGGAAAATGTACATGCTAAAAAATCACATATAAAGGCAGGATATAAAACACTCTGTATTTTAAGTATTTAAAAACACTGAAAGGAAATACATCAAAACAGTAAGAGGTTTTAACTTGGGGGCTGGTGGGACTGTTGAAATATTTTTCTTCTCTCCACTTTGCTTTTTTTGCTTTTTTGTTGATATGCGTGCATTTTTTTTTTTTTTTTTTTAGTAAAAATAATATTGGGGAGTAGAGATTATTTCCTGAGGTTTACAACTTTCCTGCATTTATCTCGGCTCCAATATTTCTTTCCATCACGTTCCCTCTCTCACAACAAAGTCATCTAAAATCTGCAAAAGTTTTCACGGATCAGCCCCTATAAGGAAGAAGGGTCTTTTCAGTTTGGAGACTAGGTTTATCCCTTAAAAATCCTATTAAAACCACTCTCCTTCCCATCACAAAGCCTCCAGTTAGAAAGACTAAAATTCTGCACATGAAACTTTCTCTTTTTTCTGTCCCTGGTGCCTGAAGCCCATTTCTGCCTTCATATCTTTCCAAGTAGTTCTCCTATGAGGAACAATACTCACATTTATCATCCTTTGTCTCTTCAGCTGCTTTGGTTTCTGTAACCAGCTTATTGAAAAACACCACTGTCTAAAATTCTTCCTGTGCCTTATTGTCCAAACTCCATAGGTTAAAACATGCCCCCTTTTTAAAAAATAGGACTATCTGTGGGGAGTGTGACGAGATCAGGTATTTACACTTTAGTATGAATTAACTTGAGAACTCTATTTTCCTCCTCATATCTCTTTGAGATTCTTAAACTGGAGGAATTATAGCTTTGGAGGGAAGGTGAATGAAGATGAATTTGGGCCACAGAGAACTACAGCACATGGCCATGTTGTGTTGGGGGGTGGGCACTGGCCAGGACAGGTGTATTCGACATTTGAAAAACAGTGACAGAGGACAGGAAGGAGGTAAGAGGATGAATGGGAATTCAGCAAAGGCAAACTAAACCTGTGTTAGAATTCTGCTGGAATGATAGCATCTGAGCAGCCCTGAATCCATATATTCTGGTAAGGAATTCAGAAGGTGTCAGCAACTGCCTCTGAATTTATAAGCAAAAATGGGGATAGATATATACTTATTTCTGGGCATAGGGGCCATAGATAGCTTTAACCAGATTCTCAAAGGGCCAGAGTCACCATGTTAGGGACCATCGGCTCTGTGAGTATTCAGAATTTCCTGCACTACTCCAGCTTCTCATGTAAAAAGTCATCACACAAATGAAGGACACCAGGACTGTGCTAGCCCAATCCCAGCCTTCTCTCCACCTGGAATGAGATTGCAGTCAGGCTTGCCATAGCCAAGGACCTGCTCCTAGTAGTCTAGACAGGTAGTCTCCTCCATGAAAATCAGGGGAAATGGGATGGGGATGGGGAGCTTCTTACTAGGTTTTCTGTAAAACCCTTGGATCCCAAGGAAGTCAACAAATTGTTGATTTTCTCAGATTTGCCACTTACTCTTGAAAGCAGATCCATTTTCTCCCCAAAATTTTCTCCCAGTTATTCAGACCAGTGGCCAGTACTATTTCATTCCTATTCATGAAGCCACCATACCCCAGGTATGCAAAATTTAAAAAATAACAAAACTGTAAATGTATTAGAAAACTTGGACAGATTTCTTCCATCTGAACTCTAGAAAGGGAATTTGTATTTAAGAGATCATAACTCTTTGGCCCAGAACAAATTTTACATCTTCAGGGGAAGACAACAGTCACTGATGCGTAAAACGATAAGCCGAAACCAACGCAAGGGCCTCCAATGATAAACCCACTCTTGTGGCTTTTCTAAGGTGGGAACAGGAATATATTTCATAAGATTTCTAACAAGGTAACCAAGCCAACTGAATTGACCAGTATACCCCATTCCCAAACCATCCCAGCTTCAAGGTATACATCTAGTTCAGGCCCATTCAATTC
Organism: Tolypeutes matacus; assembly: GCA_026826555.1. Lineage (NCBI taxonomy): Eukaryota > Metazoa > Chordata > Mammalia > Cingulata > Chlamyphoridae > Tolypeutes > Tolypeutes matacus. Next base: position 412,462 of record JAKSZT010054160.1, on the reverse strand, counting down.
CAGCTCAGTTTTAGCAGTTGCTCACAGCAAAGGGAAGATCTGCACAAAGGGAGCCTGGTTCTGCCACGAGAAAGAAAACGAGGTGTCCCTGAAACTGCCCTTGGGACTGCTGACAACCCACCTGCCCTCCTCTTTCCATCCTTCTCCCTTTCTCACATCAGCAGCAGTCCTGAATTCGCATCTTTGTCACCAGCACCATCTTTGGCGAGGCGCGCAGGCTACCGTTTGCAGTTTATAAACCTGTAACTTGGATACCATCTCCTTTTTGCCCTCTGCACGAGCCCATAAACATTCCCAGCTCTAGCTCATGACGGGTTTTTTCCTCTAATGGAAGCTCCCTCCTGGATATCCCAAAAGAGAAAGATGTGTCTGGTAAGTGGGAGAGGTCAAACCTGAGCAGGGCTATTTATTATATACACTGCGGCCAGATGGATCTAACTCATCCGTCAAAGCCCTCGTCATCCTCATCACATTAGCTTCTCTCCCACAGTCCAGCTCTGCCACTTCTCTCCCCTCCCTCTCTCTCTCTCTCTCTCCCTTTCTCGCTCCTGCGCTCTCCCTCGCATGCACTTTCAGGAAAATGAACCCTGTCTAACCCCATTGCTGTTCTCTTTAAATCATGGCTACCCATCACTCCGTGGCTATTTTTAAACTTTACTTTTATCAATACTCATCCCGTAGCTCGGGGAGATATTAAAACTGTACTGGGGCAAGGAAGGGCGTTTCTGACACTTGCTCCCTCATTCATCAGTTCCTCATAGGCCCGTTGGTGACAATGAAAAGATTTCACAATACCGTGCGGCAGAAACTCATTCTCCTGCTCATCCATCATGCTCAACCCAGCAGCAGTTCTCCTGACCTAATCTGCAATGCCTCGGTACTCACTGGAGATTTCTTAAAGGCACCCTTCATTGTTGTTTGTAACAAAGAATAGGCCTGGGCCATTAGATAAGGAGGCTAAATGGTGCAAGGGTTAATGAAATTTTCCTCCAGCTCCCTCAGTCCTGGGTTCAAAGACTGCGTGGCCGGTGGAGATGATCATCTCAGTGAGGGGTGAACTCGGCGCAGACCCTCTCCTGGCTCAGCTACACATGCTCAAATACAAAGACTATTTCTTGGGCCACACCTGAGAGAAGGGTCCCAAATTGTGGGAACTATTGCCAAGTCATTTCTTCATTCATTCAATGATTTCTTCCTTCATTTAACAAGCATTTTTAAGCATCTACTATGTACTAAGTTCTTCTAAAAACACTGGGGTTATAAAGGTGAATGGCATAAATGCCAGTCACAAGATGCTCATTGCTTAGTGGAAGGAAAGGTAAAAAAGCCAAAGTACAATAGTTGTTATGGCAAACTACTAACGGTTCCCTGGCATATTTCCCCACTCCTTCCATTCAGTAATAGAATTTCCTTTGACTTGTAGCCAGGTCCAGGGCAGCCCAGCTATAGACTACATCTCCCAGCTGCCCATGCAGCTCGCTCAAGCCACATGACTAAGGTCAAGCTAATGGAAGGTCTGTAAAGTGCTGTGTGCAAAGTTGATGGCATATCCTTACAAAGGGAGCTGGCTATGCTTCATGGGATAGAACACAGACATGGTGCCGGTGAGCCAGCAGTGGCCACAAAGACAAGGACAACTAGTTAAAGGATGACAGAGCAACCTGGTGGAAGGAACCCAAGTTCCTTGAATGACTTCGGAGAGCATACGGTCTAGAGACAGCAGATGGCCCCGAGCAGCTGCAGTAGTGATCCAAGCCCTGGCTCCAGGGAATGGACTTAGGTGGTGGTGGGGGAAATGGAGTAAAGGGGACTCACATCCAATAATAATTTCGACCTTCAGAAGCTTCTGAATGGCACCAAGAGGAAAAGGATCTGCCCTAAAGGTCCTCATGTGTTTTGCAGCTGACATCAGCCCCATTTAAATGCCCAAAATGAAGACAAATGAAAGGTAATCCAGAGACCCCCAAAAGCCAAATATAATAAGCACTCCCAATTGAATTAAGTTCACAGACCATTTACCACTAACCTCCCAGGTTGTTCCTGGCTAAAGCAAACAAACCCCTGCTCAGAATGCCATGAGCCCTACTGACCCACACTGTTCCCTTGCTACCTACTCATGCGTTCAGATCTTTGTCCTTCCTCTTGAGTGAAAATGTAAGCTCCCTGAGGGTAAGGACTGCATCTTTAGCTTCTCCCCCATACAGCTCAGCACAGGGCTCGGCAAGCCACCGATGCCCACACAAGATGTGCTGACTGAGAGAAAGGAAAAAGCCAAGGAATCCAGACAGGCAGACATTGGGTATATTTTACGAGAGCAGAATATGAGTGTTGGAAACACTTGAGGTGCTAAGGTTTGGTGTCTTTTCATTATATAGAGGCAGAAACAGAGACCCAAAGCAGGTGAATGCTTCGACCAGGGTCAACAGCTATTTAATGATAAAGATGCTATTAAAAATGGGGTCTTCTGTGTTCTCTCCGCTATAGCAGTATACCAACTTGAACCAGAAAGAAAAATCCTATTGTATATCTAACAGCAAGAGCACCCACTAGAACCATCCATGGCCCTGATGCCTCACCTCTCAACCCACTGATGTCTGACAACAAATTCCAATTGAGAACCCCTCCATCTTCAAGCCAGCGATGTCACATCAAATCCTTCTCAGGCTTCAAAGAGCTATGACTCCTTCTTCTGCCACAGATAGAGAAACTTCTGTGCTTTTAAGGACCCGTGTGATTAGATTAGGACCACCCAGGGACTCTCCCTTTTTCTTAGGTCCTCAGTGCCACGAAACATAGCACAATCTCACAACAATGTAACTTATCTCATCATATTCACAAGCTCTGGGGACCAGAAAGTGAGGATTCCTGGGAGATCATTGTTAGAACTCTTTCTACCCCATTTCCCTCCTGTGAACAGTGGGAATAACCCCAATAGCCTCCCAATATCATTTATTCCCATAAGCTAGATATTATAGATGTAACACATTATTATATTAAACAGAACTAGAGACCAATGATACCAAAAATGACCTGGCTTGTTTTGATAAAGAAATGGAAACTGGCCCTATTCTTAAAATTGATCTAAATAAGGCTAATTCCAATTCCATTTGGGAACATAAGCCCTTCGGGGCCTAAATTAAACAACAACATTGAAAATAAATATAGGAGGATTACTGTGTGCCCAAGTTTCTGCCCAAACAGGATGCCAGCTGCTGCCACCTTCCCCCCACATTCATAGAGGGCTGGCAGAGTCAACAGCCAGAACCCCTGAAAGACTATTTTCTTTTAAAAAAATTCCCAAGATGTACGTTTAAAACCCTACACATAAGGGGGAAATGAGCTTTCCAAGCCTTTTCTTTGAATAAATAACTTTAGGACATTTGCCTTACCCAAATTTAGTTCCTATAAAATCATCCCATTTCTGCTATCTAAAACAATTAGCGAGGCCTCCACTCCAAAAAGTATGTCTCACTCACTGTGACCTGCCAACATCGTTCCAATATTCTTCATATTGTGTGATCTGAGAGAAAGAGAGAGAGAGAGAGAGGGAGGCAGAGAGAGGAGAGAGAGGGAGAGAGAACACATAGATATCTGAAGAAAACCATTTCAGAATTTTTCTTCAACACTTATCTCCAAAATGGCCCATTTGATTCATGAACATCTCTAATGTATATCATCAGTGACTGAAGGAGTTTTTTTATATGATTTTTGACAATTTAACAAGTCCTCCTGACAAATTAAATGGTTGTGTTGACAACTTAACTGTACTGCCAATCAATATTTTCAATTACTTTCATTGTCATTCAGAAAAAATACAACACGAGGTCACACAGTGGTAAAACCAAGGAAAGAAAATAAAATGAGGAGCAATTGGTGGGGCGGGGGTGGGAGGTGGGGAAGGAGCAAACTTTAAGGCACAACACACCATCACCTACTCCCTGAGCCTAGGGGACCCCAGGGTTTCTCAGACAAGTCTGGAAAATGGCACTTCCCATGGGGTGACTCTCTCAGACTCCACAGTGGAGATTTTCCCCTTCCAATGAGCTATGTAAAAGTCATTAGATTTAAGCCACAGACACACAACATTTTATTAAAAGGCCCTCCTTTCAGACATTTGGCAGGCTGCCCCTCCATGCGCCTCAGCACCCCAGGACCTGCAGTTACATTTTCCAGCCTTTCTAGGGGTCTATTGGTCAATCTGAAAAATTCCAGGCGGATAACATCGAGGCACAGGTCAGCCTTCTTAAGCTTTTCAAAGGGGTAGCAGTAAATCAATATTTTCAAATGTGTATTTATCATGTGGGAAGAGAGGTTACCCGTTGAGAGCAGAGCAAATACACAAAAATATTTCTCTTCTTCACTGTCCAGAGAGTAGAAATAGAAAAGGATGATCTAGGGGTTAAAGGCAGATTTCAAGAACGATTATTATTTTTTAAATGACCTACCATGGTAAAGGATTGACAAAACGAATTACTCACTGGTATTACATACCAGCTTTTAAATCAAGGGGAATGCTGGGGCAGACCCCCGGGTCACTGTGACTTCTGGGCCTCTCCATTGCTGGTGAATGTCGCAATCATGAGAAAAGAACATACATCTCTTTTCTCTTCAGGCATGTTCCCTCTGAAGAGCTGCCCATGCTGCTTCTCCCTCTGCCACAGAGGCCCTTAACCCATCCCATCTTCTTCTGGCCCTTAAACCTACCTCCTCCAGGAAGCTTCCCCTGATTGTACTGCTTCAGCATGCTCCCTCCCTTCATGAGCTCCTATGACACTATCTGTACTGCTCCCCTCCACTTAGCACTGAATCACTTAGTTTCTTGGATTATGGCCTAAATGTTCCATGTGCTAAGTATTTTACAAAGTAAACTCTCCTTCATAAATGATAAGTACCCTTGGGAAAAGACAATGTCGGCCCTCCCAGGATCTCTCGCCATAACTGCACCAGGGATGGCAGGGAAGTTTCACATCAAGTGCTAACTCCAAACGATGGGTAGCAGCTGCCAGGATTGACATGTTCAGTCAAATTCAGGGGTGGCATTAGACCTCACTGAAAAAGAATGCTATGACCAATCATGATGCCTGCCCTGGGCATGGAACAGAAAGTGGTGATACTTGTGTCTTTTCCCTCAATCCTGGACTAAACATGGATGTAAGTACAGTGGGATCTCAATTAAAAAAAAAAAAACTAACTTAAAAAATCAAGCCATTTATCAAGCATTCATAATAAACAGTCCAGGAGTTCTAAATCCATCATCAAACTCCAACTGCATTCACACATTCACTAAATTTCACGAATGATCAACTTGTACAAAGTATGGCAGCAAGGTGGTCAGAAGGCAGAGTTGAGGAAGACAATCAAGAGTTAGTAATTGACAGAGACATGAACGCACAGCAAACAGTGATATCGATAATACTAAGTGGTCCCTAAAGAGGACTGTGTTTTAATGAGGGCAAACAGGAAACACTTCCCAGGGGCGATGGCACTGAGTTTGGGCCTTGAAAGATCAGCGAATTTGACAGGCAGAGATGAGAGGAATGAACATTTCAGGAGACAAGCACAGTGCATCAACTCGGCCCTCAAAGAGGGCTGAGTCTGGAAAGAAAGATGAGGTACGTATGAACAGACCTAGAGTACAAGGTAGGAAGTGGCAAGAGATGTATAATGAGCTGCTCTATGACCCAGTCACTATCTCAGAAAGGCCCTCAGTGAGTAGGGTCCATTTGAGGGAAGGGAAGCTGAGGGCACAAGCTAGCTGAGGTAGGGGCTGATAAGGATCAGAGAGTGGTTACTGAGAGGAAAAGAAGAGTGGAGGTGAAACGAACTCTCTTGGCAAAGAATTACCAGTACTTGTTGGCTGGACAGAAGTGAGGGTGAGGAAGGGTTGTGGGCCCAGAGCCCAAAAGCCATCACTGTCCATACATATGGCTAACCAGGGATGGATTATCTGGTTCCTCTCACAAATCCTTGCTATTGGCAGTGGAGCTTTTAGTTTCACAGGCTCAGGGCACTATGATGATTTGGAAGACGGACTCCTGTAAAACTGGAGGTACTAGCATTCTCCAGGTTTTCAACAAGAGTGTTCCTGTCACCAAGAAAGAGCTGTAATAACAGTATATGACAGCTTTAATAGCATCCATACTTTCCAGCAATTTGGAGCTAGATGGAAAGTTTCCAAAAGGCAGAAGAGAAGGGAGGTGAGAACTGGCCCTCTTAGCAAACAGCATTTGCAGGTGAGAAGAGACAGTTCCTCAGAAAGCAAGCTTCTTTTAAGGAAATTACTGACTCATTCAAAGCCTGGTGAGTTACTAAGGTAGATAGATCATCTCAAGCTCCAGATTAGGTCCCCAAGTATGGGGATTCTCTGGAGCCCTTTATTTTAATGGACAGAGAATGAGAGAGAAAGGGAATCCAGAGATTCCCCAAATTATACCCCCTCTTCAAGGAGACAATGTGAGTCCATAATCTGCCCAAGTCTAGAACCTGACCCCTGCTCTTTGAAGCACATTGTTTTACTGCTGGGTCTCTATAAAATTGTTTCCATGCTTTTAAGACGTTTACTGAGAAGCCCTTAAGGCTCAAACATCACAGGGTATTGTCAAAGTTATCCCTTGATTGCACAGTGGGAAGAAAAATTGACAAACCACAAGAGTGAGGCCCAGATTTATGTATTCTCAGGAGAGGTGACGAACAAAACTAATGTCCCTCTGATGGCAAACCCCTTTTGCAAGTGGCCAGCTGTCTCTGGTATTCTGGGACACCCTTCCTAAACACACACACACATACACACGCACCACACACACTTGACACTCCCTTAATGTCTTTTCTTTGTAGAGTGAAGGGACATTCCCTCAGTCCTCCTGCCAGTATGCTGCTAGCAGTTGAAAAACAGGAGAAGGACAAAGAAGAATCATCATCGTCGTCGTCGTCATCATCATTATCATCATCATCAGGTACCTTTCCATTAAGATGCAAACACCCACATACACACGCACACACTTCTTTTTAAAGCACAGAATTGAAGTTTTTGCAGGGAAAAGCAGGGTTCTCCAAGCCCAGTCCCATGCTTGTGTTACTAAAAAACCAATGGCTTTGGCTCAGTTCTGTTAACCATCAGCAATTATCTTCCTGTCAAAGCGAAAGGTAACAAATTTCCCCATATCCAGCAAGGCTATATCACCGACCGGACACCAACATCATCTGACGGCAAGTAAATCACCGCAGCAGCCATGGGCCCTGACAGACAAATGCTCTGTCTCAGAAAATCCAGGTCTATCACTCAGAAGGGGGAAAAAGGTTCTCTCAGCTGGTCTTGCAGAGAAGAGATTAAATGTTGCAGATTCAGTAAGTACAGTAGAAAGCAAATCCTAAATATGAGAGTTATTAATGGACTTTGCACTGGCCTTTTTAATCTGTTGCCAACATATGCTCATCTATTTTACCTTGGTCTCCCTTGTTTCCTGATGGACATAGCAGGCAGGAACCGTGCATTATCCCAGCCTTAATCAGAGCCAATAGTACAAGAGCAATGTCCTGCTACCTATCAAATGGGGATTCCTTCAGCAATAGCTGTTCTTTTATAATGAAGACTGTGTAATAAAAGATACCACTAATATATCCTGTCCTTATACTTAACAATAACATTCATTTCATGATATGCTACATAATGGGGATATCACTTCTTAACCTGCTCAGGAACAAAGTACTACATTATCACAGGCAATTGGAATTTGGCTGGAATTCCCTGATAATCTGTGGGTAGAAGTGGCCATCTCCCCTCAGCCCCCCAAAGGACATAGAGTGCTGGTGTCAGGCTCTGAAGGCCAGTCTACAATTTGAGAAAAAGCACCTTTAACCTTCATAATCACCAAACCATTAAATGTGGGGCAGGAACATTTAACATTATGCAAACACCACTAGGGGAATTTCCACTAGATTATACTGTGGGTAGGTGAGTGTCTGCAAAGGAGCTTGTATAATTCATTAATTTATTTCATTCAGGCCCTGTTATAAACCCAGAGCTGAAACAGGAGGAGTGGGGATCCCCACTGCCATCACGAAAATACCATCTACCTAGGAGGATAAAATTTATCCTTTAATCCAATTATCAAGCAACTTATCAAGCAAGATCATTGCAAACACCACCTCAGACAGGACAGGCAGGAAGAGGAGAAATCTTCAAACTGGTACAAGTTTCTTTGCAGAGCCAGAGTATACAACTGGCTTAGCAGTAGTATACCATGAAATGTGTGTGTATGTGTGCTTTTCTTTTTTCAAAAAAAAAATTGCTATTAAAAATAATAAAAGTTTTATTAAAATAGCTCAACAGTTTTTTTTAAACATACACTTCATGCAAAAAGTATAACACAGTATGTTGCTTAATTCGCACAAATTATGAAGAAAAGGTTTTTACACCCATTTTAAAGATAAGAACTTAAAACCAGAGAACTTAAGAACTTACCCAATGTCACCCAGCTATAAAGGGATAGATTCAAGACTCAAAACCAAGCCTGCAAGCATCCAAGGCCACTTCACTTTCTGCTGGCCCACAGGAGTCAGTACTGGTGTAATGGAGACCAACCACCTCTACTTGTATGGACCATCATGGCACCATCTGGAACATCACTCCAAGATGGCTGCCTGGAGAGGCTTGCCAACTGGATGGGGAAAGAAGACTACACAGACATCAGCCCTGTGATGTGAACTCCTGAACACCATATCTCTATTACCTGGGCCAACCAACCCCCAGAATAAACAATCACTCAAAGAAAAAGGTTAGGTGATCCAGGTTTTAAAAATTACACATAATTTTTGTCAAATCCTAAGTATTAGGGTGAGCCATATGAAATTGCCATTTTTAAAGTCAAAACTGGTCAGATATTGGCAATTCCATATATAGTTCAAGCTAGCACAGTACCAGAATTACGGGCAGAAGATGGTACAGAATATTATCTACCTTTAGGCAGAGGACTTTTACCCCTAAGAGATAATGCTTTGCCTTAATTTCATGCCAAAGTTCCAATGGCCACAGTGTGGTGAGAAAAAGAACTGGACTTATAGTAGGAAGGGATCTAGAAAACTGAGTTCCAGGCTATGACTTCAGCTAACTTGCCTCCCTCCTCTTGGCGTCAGTTTTCTCCTATGTGACATGGCACTGAACCAGAAGACTTGAAAGATTTCTTCCATTTCTGAAATGTTATCATGTTAGAGCTTTATGCATGATCAGATCTTCTCCTAAGAGTGGACAGTTGGCTAAGAAAAATGACAGAAAACCTGAGTGAACTGGAAGGCTGCAGAAGGCAGGAGGCAACTACCAAAGAAGATGAAAAGAGCCCAGGAAAGGGAAATTGGGGTTAAAAGACAAGGTTACTAATGTTATAAATTGGGAAAGGACCAGACCCGGAGGCCCAAATATTTAATGTTTCCACTTGCTTACTTGTTGAGTACCCACAGCTCAACAAGGAACTAAGACAGACAGTCTGAACCATATTTTTCTCATCATACTCCTCTAAGAGGTTCTGAGACCTTTAACACACCCACAAATCAAATGCCAGCAGCTAAATGAATCTGGCATTATCCTTCTCAGGATTTACCATCAGTGTACCAATCCCTTGTCTGTCCTAAATCTGCCATTTATGAGAGAAGTGTCCCAGGGCCCCAGGTGCAGCCACTTACTCCACATCTGTCTGTATAGGGACACAATGACACTTGGTGACAGGATAAAGCTCAAGAAAAAGTTCTCCAACCATGAGAGCACTTCAGATCAGAACAAACAGTTCACGTGGTCTTGGGGGAGAATTGGCAACCTTAAATCTAAGAATGAACCCAGGAACACTGGACTTGGTAGGACTGAGTCAGGCCATCCTATCCTCACTGTGCCAGGAACATTTACAGAGCAAGGGAAGAAAGCAGTTCAGTAATAGCCTGCCATGCCATTCCTTCCCCAGCTGCCTCATTGCTTTGCCACACTCTGCAAAATTTATTCTCTGACATCTTCATGGAAGCTCTACCCAGTGTATCTGAGAAGTTATCTTTTCCAGCAAGTAGAGAAGTAGACATTAACTGGGCCTAACAGAGAAAGGACTTAGCTGAGAAACAAGCAGACACAGAAAAACGCACAGCAAAATGGACACAGCAAGCACAAGCCACAAGGGGGAGATAAATAAATAAATAAAATTAATCTTTAAAAAAATAAAATAAAATAAGATCTGAAGTACAGCTTCCAATAATGGCAGAGTAGCTTATATTGAATAATCCTCCTATAGGTCATGACTATAAATTTTGGATAAAAATTTTAAAACTACTATGTGAAGGCACTGGAAATTAATGAAAGTAGGCAGAAACTGGATGGAAATCAACCCTTAACAGAAGGGTCTTTCACTTAGTGAGATTAGCTTTTTACCTGAAAGCACTCACCAATCTGCATGGCACAGTGGCTAAAGCACAAGAGAAAGTCACAGTCTTATTGACTGTGGAGGGATTTTGCCCACAACAGGGCAGCTGGAAAATGAGAGAAGAGATCCCAGAAATGAGAGTACAACAAAGGGTGAGACTCCAGAATCTGAACAAAAACTTCAATCAAACCTTAGGTGACCCTAAACTGCACATTTTCTGGGGAGATTACAAGGAACTGAGTGAAAAGTAACAATTGGAAGTCTGAAAGAACTGAGTTGAGATTTCAACGGCTGATTACCACAGGGAAGAGAAAATCTGTAGTTCGGATCCAGCCAAGTTACCTTCCTATTAGAATAAAAACTCAACAAGCTAAAACAAAACAAAACAAAACAAACTAGAAACCACAGTCTATCACCTACAATGTATCACCTACAATTATCCAGGATACAATAATAAATTACTAGACAGGCTAAAGAATAGGAAAAGGTAACCCATAGTCAAGATTTCTAAAACCAGTCAATAGATACTAACACGGAGATGACCCACATTTTTATTAATGTGCAAGAATTTTAAAGCAGATGTAATAAATATGACTGATGTCCTAAGGGAAAAGATGGTTGTAATGAAGAAACAGATGGATAGAATAGGAATCTCATCAGAGAAATGGAATAACAACAAACCAAATGGAAATTAAATTCAAAAACTAAAAAGTACAATATTTAAAACGAAAAATATACTTATAACATTAACAAAAGAATGGAGATGGCAAAACAAAGGGTCAGTGACCTTGAAGATAGATCAACAGAAATTATGCATCCAGAAAGAAAGAGGGGGGAAATGATTTAAGAAACAATAAAAAGAGACTCCGTGACATGTGAGACAATTTTAAGCGATCTAATAAACATGCAATTAGAGTGCCATAAGAAAAAAGGAAACAGGATGGGGCAGAAAAAAACACATGAAAATCAATGGTGAACAAAATCCCCAAATTTGGTTTAAAAAAATACCTCAAACTTACAGACACAAGAAACAGGGAAATCTATGCAGTATAAATTCAGAGACAATTGGACACAGGAACATCACTGTCTAACTGCTGAAAGTCCAAGTTAAGGAGAAAGTATTGAAAGGAAACAGAAAAAAAATGACACCTTATACATATACAGAGGAACAATGGTAAAAGTGGCATATGACTTCCCATGAGAAACAATGGAGGCAAGAGACAATGGAATGACCCTGTAAACTGCTGAACAACAACAAAATTCAATCCAGAATTCTATAGCCAACAAAAATATTATTTTAAAATGAAGGCAATATAAAGACAACTTCAGATGAATAGAAACAGAGAAATTGTTCCAGAGAGCTGCATGATAAAAAAAAATGTTCAAAGAAATTTCAGGTTATAAACATTACCAGATGAAATTTCTGTTCTACAAAAAGGAATGAAGACAGTGGAAATGGTTAATATGCAATCAAGTGTAGACTAAATTTTTTTTCTTTTTAAATTTCTTTAAGAGATGCATAGCTGTTTAAAGCAAATTTTTAACACTGTAGTATGGTAGGAGTATACAGGGCATTAGAGCACAGAACTACGCCTGGCATGTCTAAGGTCCTCAGTAGATACTTGTTGAATAAAGGTAACAGTTGAGGTTGCCACTCTTGAACAAGAAAATCAACATAAGTCTCCTTTCAGCCCTATTATTCCATGATTCTAGGTAGCTATGGCCAATCTCTAATTACTGGTACTAATGATCTGTGCAAATAATCTCTAAGAACACATCATCCAGAAATATCTTTGGCTTAGATTAATATGTTGATATCTTCCAGTATTTCAATGCAGTTCTAAGTATAGTAGCCAACATTGCATAGGAGATCAATTAACATTCTTGGTTATATGATAGACAGGCAGTCCATGATAACCCCACCTGCTTGGGACATATTTCTCTCTAATGAAATATAGATAATAGCAAACTACAAGAGTCAAGTGCATGAGTTTTGATATTATACAGAAATAATTCTATCTAGCTTGTAACTTTTAGATATGTGGCCTAGAGCAAGTTACTTAATCTCTTGTAGCTTCTGTTTCCGCATGTGTAAAATGGGGAAAATAATACTTCCATCACAGGGTTGTTGAAATGATTAAATGAGATGAGGTCTATAAAGATCCTGGCACCTACAAGGGTGATAATAGGAGATTCTTGGTATGATTATTTAGTTTTAAAACAAACTTTAAAAGTATAAACCTTATAAAAGTATAAGTATAAAGCAGATAAACAAGAGTGGACTTTGGCTGATTCTATCAAAATATTCCTTTTTTTGCTGAAAACACCAGTAAATGCTTCTGCTAACTCATCCAATCCAGAGTCCTTTAACTGCATCCCACAGTTAAAGAATGATCACACTCCCTTGAACCCCTGCTCCTATTCTGCCAGCAGGCCAAGATGCCCTGACCACACAGTGGTTCATTTTTTTCATATACGCTTCTCCTCCAAATGAGTGATTCAACTTAAAAGCTGAGCTAAGCATATGACATGTAGCATCACACTAGTTCATATCACTTGCTGCCCCAGACTCACAGATGATAAGATTTTGAACAAAAGGCTACTGAAAAACACAATCAGAACACATAATTACAGAGGGAGCAATGCCCCGTGAGCCCTTAAGTGCTACCCATGAACTGTATTGCAACCAATCTCCCCAAATACTCAGATTCGGGAACAAAAGCCTAGAACCCGAAGACCCAGGGTGCAGCCACCAGCATCCCTCATCACTCAGATGTTAACCTGCAAGAAGCCAACCAAGGCCAAGTCCTCCAATGCATCATCACAAAGCTATCTGGGTTTATGTGGCTTGCTACAAATTACATGTAAACCAAATGTGGTGTTTATACTCTCAACTTCAGTTATGAGTTACTTCTCTGGTTAATTACTAGTCTGGTGGTTCTCTACCTGCCCTTAACTTTCCATAAGTGGTTAACTAACGAGCCCATCATTACCAGCTTCAAAAGAATTAGAGGTTAAGCATAAGCTTGATTATAAGCCATAAATGTGAGTAATTTGAAATGTTATTGGTTGTTACAAAAATATATGATAATAATTTCCTCTTTAATGAAAGGGAACATGTTTATAGTGGTCCCATGCTCCTTGTTCAGGCTTTGGGAAAGAGATGAAAGCATGATAAACAGCTCAGCCTTGGGGTGGGCATCTGGGAAATAGTAGTACAAATGAATATTCACTACTCAGCAGGGTCAGAAAAATGCAAACACATCACCACGTTTGTATGATTAAACACAGAGTTTAGGGGCTCCTTTCTTGAAGGGGGTTCATGTCACTGGGAAGGTGAGGTGTCAAAGTAAATGGTGTCAGAGTAGGCAAAGAAAAAGGACGGCAGAAAGCCCCTTTCTCATTCATAGCACTGCAAGTTAGAAATGAAGATTTGCCCAAGTATTCCTAAACACTGTGATGAAAAATATATAAAAATGCATAATACATAAAATAATAGTAACACAGATTGTAGAAGTAAACAATATATTTTAAATCTCCCTAACACATTATTGTGGCATGGAGAAAATAGAACATGGATGTGAACAAGAAACCAAGGAATAGTTGGTGAAATTCTGAAATTGTAATAAAGCTGAACTGTAGCCATTGAACAGGAAGATGAGATGAGTCCCATTCCTCAAGAAATGGAAGGAGGTCCTGACTGTTGAGAACAGACTGTTGTCCATTTGGCATAACTGTTGCAAGTCCTCAACCTTGACAAGTAGTAGGTGGTCCATATGGGGCACTTGGAGCTATCCAGATTCCAGGATACCCTACGTTCCAGGGGGCTGACTCTCAGAAAATGATTGCTAGTCCCAAATTCCAATCGATGTTAGAAAACCCAAGGTCAGTCAAGACACAGATCTGACCATGAGCCTGTGACATGACAATGGGGTTCGGATGTTGGCCAAGGAGATGTTGGCCTCCTCCCTACACCCAGTGGGCAGGTGAGAGCACTCCTGGGAGCACAAACCATAGTGCCAACACCAATAGCTAAGAAGCCATGGGAAAGCAGAGTGGCAATAAAAGCTTTACGGCCACCCCTCCTTAGCTGCGTGTTCTCTTTCTAAATTAAAAGTCGTTTTCCATTTTTAACAGCACCAACAATAACACTTTATAGAGCACTATCTTTTCACAGAGCACTTTACAGTCATTAGTTATTTAATCCTCACAGGTGTCTCAGGAGGCCAATGGGCAAGGGACTCACTGACTCCCCTTTTCTTGTCTTGAAGAGCAGGAGCCGCTCACAGAGTGTAGGGGCTGGAGGTAGCGGCACTCCCAATATGGGAGCAAGGGGTTTAATCCAAACCATAACCCTGTTTTCATTTGCCAAGCTCATTGATATTTGCAGAGCAATTATTTTTTACGCATAGTCAAATCATTTGCATCAAGAGAACCACTCTTGCCTTCGTTTCCCCTTAGCAGATACCAATGCCTGTGGTTCGAAGCGGTAAAGATTTTTATTACAACCTTCAAGTTAACAATCCCTCCCCAATGTGTTTGTTGCCAGGAAAGGCAGCAGACACGACCAGTCCATTCAGACATAACAAATCCACCTGCTGAAATACTTACATGACCTTAAATCCGTGTTTCATGGAGACATTTCTGTCTAACAGAATACAACTGTAGACAATTTCCAAAGCCTGCACCCTAACCCATACATTTCCCTAGTTCTTTCCTGTGATTATTTCATTTACTTAACATTTATGGAGCACCTGCTATGCACAAGACACTGCTGGGTGCCATAAGGGACAAGTTGTTAACTACATGTGGTTCTGTACTCAAGGATCCAGAGGCAGGGGAGAGAGATGAGACGTACATGAGCTGTACATATGCAAGATAAAAAGCACCAAGTACCAAAAGGAATTGAGATGGGAGGCTGCAATCAGAACTTAGCATACAAGCTCACTTTTAGCTGCTGGAGAGCCAGAAGAGTTTCAAAAGAGGTGGTCTTGTAGCCGGGCCTGGGAAAATTATCAGAAATTTGATGTGAGGGATAAGGGCATCTTGGGTGTGACCAGAATGGTGCAAGGAGGAGCTACAGATGCAACTGGGCGTGTGTGTACAAGGAGAATATTTGTTTCCATGTACTTGGTGTGTAGTGTGAGAACAAAGACCATTTTCCACCACCCTAGTGAAAGAAGCCCCCTTCCCACCCGAAGCTTCCCTCTATCTCAATAGCTCTTTCTGTGTTCTTCTCAGGTCATATCACTATTAGAAATCACCTTATTTGTTTACATTCCACCCCACCGCCCTTCCCCCACCATTAGAATGTGAACTCCATCTTATTCAACCGTATATTCAGGACACCGATGGGCACTAAGTTAGGCCCTCAATAAACATTTGTCGAATTAATTCACTAAATAGCTAATTAATTAATTACTGTGTCATGGAACCCTGGAGCTGTGTCCTATATACCCAGTTTCAGTTCTGGAAGGTACTTGGTTCTCTTTACTTAAATGCTTGTACTCTGTTGGCCTGGTCTGGGCAGGAATGGGGTGAGTCTGACTTTATCTTTCTTCTGCTCTAAGCACATGTGCCCGTACAAATGCCACAGTGTCACCCAAGTGTTCTGAGGTCCCCAGTGACAGTTCTTCTCACCCGGTGGGGCAGCACGGAGAGCAGGAGCCCAAGGGCCAAACATTCACCTATTCCAAACCAGCCCAAAGTCGAGACCAGGTCTATGGAATGGCCTCAGAGAGTAATCACTGCAAACTCACAGCCAAAGCTGCTGGAGCAGAGAGAAGGTCCCGGATATGCTGCCAACAAGTGGTTACCTCCTGAGAAGACTCAGAAAGTTGAGGGACATTCCCAGATTTCATTAACTCCTGTTTCTCTCTTCCTAAAGTACATCCCAATGAAAACTCAGGAAGGATTCCCAGGAAGGAGGCCTATAGTAGAATAAAATGAGCACAGATCTTTAGATGGCCTTCAAAGTAAAGATGAAGACTGGGAAGCTAGTCCCAAAGCCACAGACCCCAAGATGTCTTTTCTTCCTTGGAAATAGTATCTCCAGGGATCTTTAAGACATAAGTTTAATGCAAATAGGAACTGTTAAAAAAAAAAAAAAAAAAAAAAAAAAAAAACAGCAATAAAGCCCACTGTGTATAGGTCCCAAAACTTCCTGCTGACCATGGAAATGGGAAGTTACATTTTTCTAACGGGCAAACTCAAATGCGTTCCTTCCAGTCCCTCCATTTTTAAGGCAACAGCCAGCCATATACACAGATCTGTGTCCACACCTGTCCAGGGCCTCTAATAACTGAAAGGAATTGCTTCCACAAAATATGTTTTTAGGATCACAAGGATAATTGAGACAGAATGCTAAGCTGGTGTGATTTGGGGGGGATCCATCTAAAAGGCCTAATCATGGCTAATTCACCGATTGCGGCCGCCCTGGGATTTCATGCAGAGCGCTGGTTTCACTAAGGTAATTGGTGCTATTGAAACAAGCCAGTGCTCTGCAGTTCGCTGCTTCCCTCCTTGCCTCTGGGCACTGAGAGGATCAATATTTGTTAGGATTGCTTCTTGTTCCAACAATGTAAGATTTACAATACTAGCTGGGATTCTCACTTTGTCTTCACACAACTCATCAGTGGAACCCAATTACTAACCTCAGACAAACAACATTAACATGAGCCTCTATGCTGCTTTATTGCCCTTCATCCAAGTCACATTTCAGGGTCCTCAGGCAGTGCCACTATAACAGATACTACACTTTAAAGTGTGCTCCAAGGAATAAATTCTCAGTCTTTCATTACTCGTACCTTGATTTACTTCATATCATCTTGCCGCTATAGACAAAGATAACACACTGTAAATTACAGCCATCCTGTCTCGTAGTTTCAGAGGTAGGGGGAAGGCAGGGAGTGATGCTTTGGCTTCACAATTAGTGCCGGCCCAGGCGCGATCGCTCCCACAGTGCCCGCGATTAGCCGCTGTTTATTAGAACCATTTGCAAAGCGTGGTTTGAACGCAATGCCTTCCCCCACCTTCTGTCCTCCCTTCTGCCAGGAAGCCCATTAAATAAGAAAAACTTCAAAGCTCCATAAAAAGATGGCTTCAACTGTTCTTTATTGCAGCCTCTTGCAGGTTATCAGCTCATGTACGTTGATTCAGGAGGTAACGCGGCAAATTTATTTAGTGGAAAAACCCATACAGTAATCCACTTCCTGTTACTAAATGGCTCAAAGCCCCCCAAACTGGGTGTAATTCTCAGCAGCTCCTTCTTTTCACCATCCCCAAACCTTGTTTAAATCAGAGCCTTGAATTTCAACTCACAAGAGCATCTGGGCAAGGAGAGACCTAGGAAACAGTCATTGGAAAAAGTCCTTCAAGTTAGCTGTAGCAGTACCCCCTTATTTGTCCTACAATTTCCTCCATCCTCCATCCTATTCCAGTAGCTGATAACTAAGAACATTAGTTTTATGCGACTTGTCAAGCTCAAATGAAAAGAGAGCTAACTTTAATGACACTGCAATTAATCGCCCCAATAGACAGACAGCTAAAAGACAAGATATTGACTTCATTAAGGATAATGTATTATGTCATTAAGTTGGTAGGGTCACCTTGTGTATCATACATGCCTGCTAATATATTGGCATTTTCCTCAAATAAGATAAATTCAGATATGAGTGATAAAGCTGATTAGAAAATGTTTAATCTACAGAGGCTACTTTCCTTATACGCCAGTTCCGTAGCCCCAGGTGGAAGTGAACTTGTAAGAAACCATTATAGGCCCAAGATTATCTCAAATACCAGATCCAGTTCATTTATAACCTGGTCTTTCCCCCCTTTTCTACAGTGAAAAGGGTGTCTTAAATGATGGAAGTTGCAGAGCATTTGACAACTTGATGGTCCCCAGTTTGGGGGCGGGGGTGGGGGGTAGGGGCATTGAAACACAGCACCTGTTTTATTTTGAGCATTCACATGCCCAGACAGTTCAAATGAAATAAGCCACATGCTAGTGGTGACATGGAGCTAGGGGTTAAACCTGGCAGGGCCTGGCCCCCAAAGCTACTCATTTGGGAAGAGAAATTGTGATACAACACAGCTCCCAAACAAATCATTCTTTTTAATTTGATATCTTCTCTTCAAGACATATCTAAAGGGAGTTGGTTAGCTTAACAGAAAGTCATTTTTCACTTAGAGTGGAGTATTCACAAATTAAGATACATTTGGCAAAGCTTTTTTTTCCCCAGCAACTTGATTTCCCATAAATAAAATACGGTTTTTAAAAAATTATTTATCTCTCTTCAACTAATTCAGCAAGTATGAAATCATAGTTCAAATGCTGTCTGAAGCTGAGGCATTCCCATGTAGAGTATCTTGCCATTCTCTAAATTGGTAACTGATTTCATAACACTTATTTTGGGGATGTCAGGACTTCTTCCCCTACTTAAGCAACTTTGTTTTTACCCTATAAACACAGTAATGATTTTATGACATTTCATTTGATCGAAGTAAAATATTTATTTGCAATTGGAGGCTTAGTCCATAAGCAATACTTGGATAAGAAAATGCAAACTGAAGATAAGAATGTTGCATAACTTACTGAAATGTGTGCCAGGGTGAATAAAAGATCTATGTGCATGGACATATGTTGCATGTATGTTCATGTGTGTAAATACACATAATTAGACTCATACCCACAGAACATGTCTAGATATTATATTGAATTCTGGTACTTCATACCTTGAAGGGATCTCAGAATCGTCCACACACAGCCCCCCACCAAAAAATGAGCACATCAAACTCATGAGACGTGAAACAATTCATCCACCTTCACAGAGAGAGTTAGAAGCAAATTATAACGGAGATCTAATGATACCCAAGTCAGGGATCTTCCCTCCACACTTCTCTATTTCCATCCCTACACTTGTAAACACCTTTCTAAACCCACTTTTCACACCCCCAGATAGAACTTTCTGGATTGTGTCTCCCTTATTGGAGTACAGAAATAGAGGATTCAGTGTACTAGGTGCCTTATAAACAAAGATGATAAAAACCAGGAAATATCTTCCCAGACTTGACCAGGCGGGTGGCTTAAAACTAACTGCCTTCTCACTCACCATCAGTCTTTTAAATGAAACAATAAAACAAAAACAAAAATATAGGAGGTGGACACACCACCGTTCAGAGGCCAGAGCAAAACCTCTGATTTGCCGTTCCCCATCAAGGAGCACAAACACATCCAGCCCCCATTTTTCCTTCCTGCTGTTGCTACAGATATTAAAATGACTTGCTTGCTTTTCCCAAGCTGAGAGAGGAGGGCGGGACTGACAGCAATGAGAAGCATCTCAGTAGCTTGAGGACAGACGCCTCCCCAGTGGTACAAGGAAGACTTCCTGCCACTCCTTCTCAGAACCCGCTACTAATTACCAACACCTGCAGCCCTTCACGCCAAGCCATCCCTTTTAACCCGAACCCTTATCTTTTCTATTATTTCCATTAAGGTTGTCAAAACCAGAAGTTTGGGAACCTTTCTCTGTGACCTTGGCATTTCTTTGCAGGCTTAACGTATTGGCGTTTTTTTCTCTGACTGCATCTCTTCTCATTTGTCATGATTATTGCTGAATTTTTCAACTGTCATTCCCAAACGTAAATCAATGGTTGTCTACTTCCCTTTTGTCATATCTGCACGGCAAACAGCCTTTTGCTTCTAAATGAAGCTTCCTCCCTTTCCATCCATTACAAGGGGCCTGTCTGCAGGAGAAGTCAATCCTTTGTTAGGTCATTGCATTTATCATGCTTCCAATCAGTACCTGACACACTTATTCAGCCAGGTCTTCAACCACACAATCATTGTTCATCCGGGGTTTTGCTGAAATTTATTTATGCATGGTGTTTTCGCTATCCATCTTGGGCAGTTTTAAATTTCTCACCCCTGCCCTTCTCTTCCTTGGGACTCTGGTTGCTTAGATGGAGCGGGGGAGGGGAGGGAAGCACAGTGAAAGGGGAGGGAAGGAAAGAGCAAGTAGCTTTGTTTCTGTGGGAGTAGCTGCAAGAGTTTCTTTCTCTGTGAGAACTGAGAGTGAACCAAGAGAGACGTTGGATCCAGACCTGGGAGCCCTAATTATAGACACCACTTAGGCCAGGAGAGCCCCTCTCGCTGTGAAAGGTGCCCAAGAGGGACCATTCCTATGCTCTACTCGATGGGAGTGCAGCCTCGTGAAGTTTAATAAACCCCTTTATAAGCACAGTGGCTCTAATTGTCATACAGGACCCGATTACAGGAAAACTGTCCTAAAAGGGAACCTATTTCTAAGAATTCACACTTCCTCCAGGGGCACTGAGCCAGGGCTTGAAACAAGCCAGTATGTGTTGCCAGGAAGCTCCCAGAGGAACATTAGTGGACAAAGACCGAGGTGCCCGCCGCTTACCACGGAGCACCTGGACCCACACACACAGGACAGTTTCCTCCTCCCACCCCACCATGAGCCCTTTATGCCTTCACTGCCCCTTCAAGCGTCTCATTATCACCTGAGTCTCTGGCCTCTGTACTACTATGACTTCTGTTGGATGGAAAATATTTAAACAGAAGAATCCAGGCTTTCTCCTTTCCTATAAATGCTTTCATCTCAGGGTTCAGAGAAGGGACACTCCAAAGTTGGCCAGGACCTAACCAGTTGCCCAGCCTCTTCCTGGCCTCTCCTTTTACTCCTCAAGGCACCCAGGTAAAATAAGACATGGAATGGCAACAAATCCAAGGCATGTTTAATTTGTCTCCCTCCTCTGACCAAAGAACAGCCCTAGAAAACCAAGAGGTTCATACAAAGGAAATGGTTAGGGGGAAAGGCTGACACTGGTGCTTTGAGGTGTTTAATGAGTGTAATTACACATGTTTATGCCATAATTAATTAATGATTAAGTCATTCAACCTGGCTTTCTTTTTCTTAGATCAGTAGGTAATGCTTTCCCCCACCTCAGGACCCACAAACACACAAACAAATTAAGGTAAATTAATTTATCTTAAAATTACAGATAAATAAACTAAGGCCTCTATTGTTGAATAGCTAGGCTACGGCCACAGATTTAACCCAGAGGAATGGGACTGCTTGATTCCCCATTTACTGCCTACTGGCAACCCTAGAACTTTCCTGATATACTCATTGTTGATATTGTTGTTAAGGGAGGCTGTTTACAGTTGTGCAGTATGTGACTTGCACAGCTGGACATGGCAGTCCATTAGCATGAGTAATTAGGAAGAGGATAAGCAGGTCTTTTACAACAACACTTTATATGGACAAAAACTTCTCGAGACACAGCCCATACAGCAGGATACAACTACAGGAACCTAAAAATATATACTCAGCAGGAACATGAAGGCACCAAAAAATACAGCATCACAGCATTCTCCTTGTCTTAGCTAAACACCTTCCCACCCCACACAACTTGTGAAGCTGTTTCTATGTGGTGATACTGGGTCCGGAATACTAGCTACACCATTTTAGTAGATGTACCACCAAGAAAGAGTTACTGCTTAATCTACTTAATGGTCCTAGAGCATCTTACAGGAGCTTATATTGCACTGTGTACCTTCTATGACCTCAATTACTATGGCTGGAAACCACTGCTCTTAACCAAAACTAAGTCTTATTTCTTTTTCAAGCAAAGACTACAACACAGCAAGCACTGGATCCAAAATATGTTCTTGCTCTTTAAGTCCTCATACAAGTATGGCCACAGGTATTCAATGCAAGTCTTGAGATATTTTCCCATTAGCAATGCATCAGAGCCAATTTCCGTGGTTGAACATAGAGTGACAGGTTAAGGGATGAAGAGCCTAGTGAATCTCATTGGCCAATCTCCTCCAACAGCCTCCTAGGACATCCCATAGCCTGACTATCCTTTCAGTCTGATCATTTGCTTGAAGGTGATGAGGCAGGATGGTGACAGCTCAGATAAGGTTCCTGTCCACAATTCCTTAAATTCAGACCCACTGTCAGAAAGGATAGTGCCTGGCAAGCCATGTATTGAAAATACCTGTGATTATTTCAAAAAGGACTAGAGGAGTCATTTTGAAAAGACCTCTATTCCTGGATAATTCTGCAGAATTATTACTGATGCTTGACTAAGGCTTTGATCAAGTAATTTTAAGGTTACAAAACACCTTCACACACACCCTTTTGGTGGGTTATGTCAAGTAGCTTGACAATATCCTTAATGGTCTTCAACTTTATAAACCATTATCGGCTCCCAAACTTCCAGTCAGTATCTTCCTGCATAAAACTTATGCAAGTACTGCAGATAGACTGGCCAAGATAAACCGATGACTACCCTTGGGAATAAACTACATAATTTAACTTTTAAAGTTTTTTTCTGTGTGTGGGCAGATTTAATTTATTCAGGCTGGATGCTTAGAATATTGAGTTCCATAATGAGCTGCTTGATGGCCATCCCTTCTATTACAACCAACTGGAAAGAGAACTGAAGCAATGTAATTTGCAACCCGTGGCTTGATCAACTATATGGATTAGAAATCTTTAACATCATAAATGAGATCTGTGGCAACAGAGAATCTGTATTTATTAGTCTACCAGGCTCGTAAGCATGCATAGTCATGGGAAAAGAACAAAAGATGTTACACATGCATCAAAATAATCAAGCTCAGAAAAAGAACGCAAAGAAACTTGTAATTGGTACAAATGGCAATGGCTAGTTATTGAGATAGTTGTGTACAATTGACTGAAGTCTCCGGGATCTTGTGGACAAATACAGCTTCAATATGGTGAAGTGATGACGCCACAGGATACAATATAATGCTTTTTGGTTGATCCTAATGGGTGAATGCAGAGTCCTAAATCAATAAACATTGGACACCCTGAATGTAGCTTCACAATTTGCAAAGCCAGTTCCAAGGAAAGGAGTTCCCCAGTAGGAGAATCAAGTGGCTCCAGAATGCCAACGAAAGAAGATGTTTAGAGCTCCATGTGAATGTCCTGAGAGAGGAGGCCCAGAGGAAGGAAATAATGTGGGCCCTAGTTTCACATTTCCCTTCCATTGAGATCCTCGCTATATAACAATTTTATTGACTCCTAAAAGTATTCTGGCAATTCCATCTCCTGTTGGGGGATCAGGATATCATTATACTGATATTCTAGAAATCTGGGTTTACATGGGGCTGTAGACACTCCTAGAACAATGGAAATTTTGAACTGAAGGCCCTTAATATGAAGTGCCACTCAGTGATGACAATTTAGACACCTAAACAGTTATTTATAAGTTTAGGTAAGGTTAAGTTTACAAAGTCCATGATGCTTCTAGAAAGTTTTACCTTTCTGGGCACATACAGCTGATTCTACCCTGGAAAGATTCTTAAGTTCTTCAACTTGATTTTAACTTGGAGTTAAAGGTAGTTTGGGGTCTCAAGCAAATCGATGCAGTGGCTGGAACCAAATGGAATGGTATCATCTTCCCCCTGACAGCTCACCAGAAAATACCTTGCGAATTCACTTGACAAAATCCTGCAATCTGGTCTTATGGTGTCAATACTTTGCTGTATGATTATTTGTCAATGGGAGAATATTCTTACAAATGGCAACTCCCCCAAGCAGACCATCTATCTACAAGGCAGGCTACAGAAGGAATTCTTATTAGGCTCCTGTGTTAGATTAAGTTACTTCAAATCTCAACTTTGGAATTCTATTTTTTCTATTGTTCAAATTTAGTTCCTTTCTAAGAAATCACAATTTACATCCACAACACAGACTCCATCAATATCACCTAAAATGAACATTGTATTCTGAAAGAATACTAGCAGTTGTGAAGGCTAGGAGAGGGGATGAAGGCTGTCTCAGCAACTTTGACAAATTGCCTCACTGACAATAAACCCTGAAAAGAGTCTTGACCAATTATCAGTAAACTATACCCCAAATTACCTTCAATCTAACAGTCGTGATATTGAAACCATCATCATCATCAACATCACCATCATCAAATATCCACTTATTATAGAACCGCAGTAGGTTATAAATCCAGGAGAAGGACCATTTGATCATTGAGCAAATATAATTTTGCTGTCCTCCCAGATTTCTGTCCAAAACGGCTATACCAGTCTACTCTCCCACTAGCAGTACACAAGGGTTACAGTTTCCTTGCATCTCCAAATACGGTACAAAGGAATTCCAAAAGGTGCTATATTTATAAAAGGCCCAAGCTCCACAATGCAAACTGCATGCCCTCACTCCATTCTCATTTTTGGTGGTAACATTTAAATTTCTAAACAATGATGGAGGGTTCTGGTGAGAGGTGTTTATAAAAAGATCTTGGACTTAGGCAGAGCAGGTGCAAGAACTACTGTTAGATGGGTTTAGGCTTCATGAACCATCAAAAGCAAAACATAAATCTTCTTGGGGCTCTCCATGATATTTTCTTCAGAATAAAAGCATATGATTCCCAGGAAGCAGAATGACTGACAAAGTCTTCAATGTGCTTCACATTATGAATAAATGGTAACAAGATTTGCTAAGGTCTCAGTGTGGAGACTATATTCACTTATTTTCCAGTGGTACCTAAGAATGATTTTGCATGGTACTTATTGCTCCTGAGCATGAATTTTAAATAGGCTCCCGGCCCTGTCACAACAAGAAGTTTGGGAAGGGAGGCCTCAAAGAAGCGAGGCCTGCACAAGCCTCCCACAATGATACATTAGTATTTATTTTGAGGCCACAAAACAGGTCAGTCACTGTAACCCTCAACTGTAGGATCCCTAAAGTCATAAAACAGGAACTCAGATGAAACCTAGAACCCCAAAAGACTAGGGTGCAGTGGTCCCTGGCACACAGGAGATCTCCCTCCTTAGGTGGAAATGGGAGGGCTGGGTAGAGGATAAGGCTTAATTTACCTTGCCCCTGGCTTTGAGATCTCAAGAGGAATGAATGAACCATCCCTCATTTCTTTGAACTGGGAAAGCTAGTAAACTCATAACCTGCTATCAGATTGGAAAGCCATCTGAAGGTCACTGGAGAAAAAAGGAGTGCCCTCTATCTGCTAGAGGCAATATCCCAGTCATATAGAAAACAAACAGCTAAAATACCTCTACTCTGCATGTGACTAGCACTGTAATCTTGGGGAAAGTGCTCATCTTCTAGAAGACTCTGTTTTCTCACTTGCAGATATGAAGGCAGAAGCTAATCCACAATGATAATGTTGGCAGGGATTGCAACAACAGGTGGCAAAGGGTAGTACCTGGCAGATCAGCCTCACAGGTAGAGCTGTTGCATACATCTTCTCATGAAAAGGTGAAACACAGACTGGCAAACGATTTACACAGCTTCTGCCAACTTATGCACTAAGACATAATCATCCACTCACATGCCATGCATACATGCGCGTGTGTGCACACACAGAGCTGCACCCACCCAAGTTTCTGAATGGCTTAGCTGCCATTTTCTTCCCTGGACACCCCTGCCTAGTGCTGTGTCCTAGCGCGCTGCCTGCCACCCGGGCCCCAAGGCCTGATGTGGTGGTGGCAGAGCTGAGACCAGGGCCCCAAGCTGCTTCCAAAGCCAACTCCCACTTGGTTTCACAGACCTTCAAAATGTGAGAATTACAAGGCTCCTTAGAAATCATCAAACCTGGTAGCTCTCAAACTATCTTGTAGTGGTAGAATTCTTTCACAGAAAGTCTTACCCAGTTACCCCAGGATATAAAGCAGCCCAGGCAGTGTTTACTGTCCCCCTCCCCCACCAACTCCTCGAGGTGACCCTGAGGCCCTGCCACCAAACCATCCAAGGGGGTCCCAGGACACCCCCTTCATTTAGCCTATGGAGGAAGTGGGGACCAAGGTGACAAAGGGACTCACCCGGTGCCACACAAGTGGTGTACAGCAGGACAGGACCTAAAACCTAGATATACCAGCTCAAAAGCCACCACTCTTTCCCCTGAGTTGCCAAAATATAGCCATCTAAATATCAGCATTTATATTAAGCATTAAATCCATTTTACTAAACAGTAACTACCCTCACTGTATATGATGCACCCAGCTTTAGATGTCAACTAATTTGACTTACTCTCCCTTTCATTGCCCTTATATCTTGCTTAATAAGACATTTTATTCAGATACTGCTGAGGTAATAAAAGAAGAAGCGTGGTTGCCAAATGTACTGCCATTTTTATTTTTAGCTTCACTGGAGTAAGGGGTTATTTTCTTGTGAAAAGGATGAAATGCAGCTGCTGGCCTTTTAAATTGTATCATGCAATCCTGCTTTTGCCCAAGCAATAGATTTTCAGATAACTGCAGCAATCTTCTCAAAGTATAAAAAAAAAACAAAACAAAAAACAAAAAATAGCCACTGCCACCATTCCCAGACCCTGCCCAGCCCTGACTATAAAGCATCAGCCAGAAGGGTGATTTCCAACTCCCCCCGAATCCACTGACGCCCCCCTCTCAGGAGTTAGGAGGCTACTGGCAGGCCCTGTGACAAACAGTGCAAAGTTCTGGCACTCACTACAGTCGTTAAAATACCTGTTATATAATATATGTATATATCTGATGATGATATTAAAGTTACATTGGTTGACTGGTCATTATAACGTGTGCTGTGCTAAGCACTTTATATGCATTATCTCATTTAATTCTCACAATAATCCTATGGGGCAGGTACTATGGTTACCACTTCATACATGAGGAAGCTGAGACATAGAAAGGTTAAGTAACCTGTCCTAGGTCAATAGTTAGTACACAGTGGGGCCAGGATTTGAACCCAGGCCTGTTGGGCTCCGGAGCCTTGACATTTTTTTTTATATATATATAATTTTTTTTTATTTTTTAAAGGATACCTTGATTACATAAATGTTACACAAAAAAATACAGGGAATCCCATATGCCTCACTCCCCACAACTCCCACAACCTCCCACATAAACCTCCTTCATTAGTGTGGCACATTCATTGCAATTGATAAAGGCATCCTGGGGCTTTGCCATTAAGCATGGACCATAGTTCACATTGTAGACCACTTTCTCTCCCACACAGTTCTGCATGTTATATGACGATATAAAATGGCCTATATCTGTAGTTGCAATGTCACTCATGACAATTCCCAAGTCCTGAAAACGCCCCCGTATTACAACTACTTTTCCCTCTCCCTGCCCCCAGAGCCTCCAGTGGCCACTGGCTCCACATCACTGTTGTGATTTCTTTCTTGCTTGAATCACATTATGTCTATAGTAGAATACAAGTAAGTCCACTCTAGTCCATAGCTCTTCCCCCAATCCTGAGGAGTCTGGGATAGTGATGTCCACTCCACCTCCAATTGAGAGGGGGCTTATATCCCATTGGGAAGATGGATGGGATTATCTTGCCTGCAGTTGCAGACTCTCTCCCTTCCCTGGGACGGCCGTTGTCCATCATCATCTCCCCACCAGTTGTCCTGGGTGAGTCCAATGAGCTGTAGAGTAGGAGTTTAAGCACTACACTAGACCTGCCCTGTATACAGCAGAGGTTTGGGTATCAGCAAGCCTGAGTCTAAACCTACTCCACCACAACTTAAGAGCTGTGTGTCTCTGGGCAAATAGCTTAACATATATGAGCTCCAGTTTCCTCATCTGTAGAATGGAAAGGCACCACTCGCTTGCGGCCTCCCTGTGGGGAGTATGTCTTGCTTTCCTGCCTCAAATCAGGAGGTTCTATCTTAATACTTATACCGTGGGCCCTGGTGCAGAAAGAGTAGGTGTGTCATTAGAACTGCAGAGAGTAAGCTTTGGAAGGGTGGGATGGAAGGGAGGAGGGAAGGGGGGAGAGTTTTGATACAAGGTACCTCTAACTCTGAATACCCACAGCTAACCCAGTGGACACAGCAGCTGAGGGAGAACACAGGCATATTCTTCCAGGCTGAAGTTACACAGTTTACACTGGGATCGTGTAGTCCTAGGAGTTAGGAGAAGGACCACTGGACAGAAGTTCCAGGGAAACTCATTTGGCTCAGTATAAGAACAAATCCTGAAGGTGGTTAGTGCTGCCCCTGGGTATAGCGAGTCCCCTGTCACTGGAAACGCCTGAGCTGGACACTGAAAAGGCTGGTTGAGCCTCACCCATTCCAACCCTGAAATTCTTTGATTCAAGGGCTGAAATCCCAGTTATGCCCCTGGAAGTCCAGGTTGAGACTGGCAGTGGTGCCACTCAGTTTTTAGATGTGCTGCAGCTGGAGTACAGCACGGAGCATGGGGAAGCTGCAGACACCACAAGCCAACCCAGGTTCATAAAACGCAGACAGGCAGTCATGGGTGTGTGTCTTGCCAAGCACAAGTCTGCACGGATCCCGTCTTGATATTAGGTAGGATAAGAAAAGGCCAGAGATTTCCAGGGGAAACACAACAGAATCTCCTGCTATGGCAGGAAAACGGCCCACGAAGTAAAAAGTCATTCTGCTTTTCTACAGCAAAGTTAGGGGCCCAGGAAAGCAGGCTGATAGCAACATGAGCAGGAGGTGAAGGGCGCTGTCAGCACCGTGGTCCCCAAAACAGTGCTGGAAGAACTGTAGAGGGTGGGTCGACCCCAAATATCATTATTCCCATAAATACCCTGGTGGAGAGCCCACTAATTCATCCATTCAGTGAACAATTCCATACTGCACTGGGAGAAATCAAGATAAAAAGCAAGGCAGGGTACCATCTCACGAAGATCTGGAGCAAATGTCCCCATCTTCTGGAAAAGAGTTTAATCCAATCTAGAACGGAATGCTACGTATATGTAGGTAGCTCTCTCCAGAGCACACAACTAAAACTTTCAGACAAACCAGCTTGGAGACTTTTTTCTGTTTTGACCAAGAAAGCCCTTCCTTCCATTCTTTGGTCTTTAATCTGCCTCCCTGCTTTTAACATGGGTGACAGCGCAGAGAAGGTAGATCTGTGGGCTAGCTTTTTCCCAGACAGCCCCACCTGCTTTCTCTGCTCTTAATGGTTACTCTAATAAAATCCCCCACAGAATGCATTAGACAAGCAAGAATAAGAGAGAGAAAACAGGAACCAACCTGGCATGGCCGCTGGTGCCAGACTACCTGAGTATGACTCCTAATTCCACCACTTCCTCACTCGGTGACTTGTGCAAGTTACAAAATCTCCCTGGGCCTCAGTTTCCTCATCTAAAAAAGGCAATAGTAAAAGAACCTGCCTGATTAGGTTGCTAGAAGAGTTAAATGAGTTAATATATAGAAGCATTTAGGACATATATTTTTAAAGGTCAGACAAACAAAATATTTTTAATGCCATAACCACCAAATTCCAACCCCTTCTAGACTCTAACGCTTTTAAGCAGCTGGGGCAATTAAATCGTAAAGACGTGATATGTGTTACGGAGGAAGTACTCCAAGGCCTGATATAAAAATGTTCATTACCAGCCAGGCCCCTGCAAGATGACCAAATTAACCTCACTGCCAGGAGTATATTAAGGAAGAATAATAAATTATTCAACACCTAATGCTGATAGAGCAAAAAAAAATATTTATGGAAAAATCATCAGAACATCGCATTTTAATCATGATCCCATTGTATGGCTAGCGTGTTAAGTCCTCGAAGCACTTTGGCGGAAGATAAACTAATCCCAGAGTGACTCGACATCAGCGCCATCACCTAGAGAACGGACCGCATAACCCCATGGGAAGGGAAGGTCAGCAGATGAGGCAGCTGTACATGGGAAAAGCCAGAAATATGCCAACGCGCCCTTAGGTGTGCTCGTAAGCAAGCCATCTACTCGAGAGAGTCCCCGGCAGGCCTGCTCTTAAGTCACCCTTTTCTGCGAAAGCAGAGAGAAATCCCCCACCCCTCAAATTTAATTCCTTGGCCCTCGAGAGAAAAGGAAAAACACAACGGTAGGAGAAAAGAAAATTTCCAGAAGCCCACTTAAAAGCTGCCTCCCCCAGCCCCTGCTCACACTCTGCCTGTGTTCTCTGGTGCTGCCCCCCACCCCCACCCCCACCCCATTTAATGCCTCTAACTTTATGCCATGTTCTCTTCCTCTTTCAGCACGGCTGAGCAAAGCTGACAGGCGGATTCCTTTGCTTTTCAGGGTATTAAAGCCACTTTCCCGCTCTGACAGCCTGTTCTACTCTGCCACCTTATAGCCCTGGCTTCACACTCCTCTGGGCAGCCAGTCCTTCCTGACAGACCACTGTCACTTCCCATCATCCTCTCTGTATATCCTGCGCTCTCCTCCTCAGCACGCATCCCGACTTTCCAACCAATGCAATTATTTTTTTTGACAAGCCATCCATCAGTTTTAACTTTAAAAGCACTTTCTGCTGATATCCATTGTTAAATCCTTTGCTTTTTTATGGGGCTTGCATGAGAGAATATGATATCAGACATTCAAACTACCAAACCATGTAAATTTACTTTGTTCTCAGCTATGTTTCCAATTTCACGTCCAATTTTTCGGTACATTATGCGTAGTTGTTGTGCTTAATATGATGTTGTCAAATCCCATTAAAGTTCACTGCATTGCACGGCTTTAAAAACAGGTTACAATTTGCATTCTATAAAGAAAGGAAGGAGTGCAGTCTGAAGTCAAGCTGAATCTTATTAAAATTATCTGTTCAATTGTTACATTTGTAGATGGAGTAATTTTGAGGCATTAGCTGAGACACATATGAAAATGTCAGTGTGCCAACTAACGACAATGAGAGCAAAAGGAATATCTCTGTGAAACTCAATAAAGCTCCTTTGCTGGTGACATAAATTTGATGGTAATCCGAGGAAATGAATAAGGGACCATCCGTTTGAATAGGAATTACCTTTTCTATTAAATCACTTTGGTGTGTTTCCACTTCGCCTACATCTCGGTCCTAGGCCACAGTGCATCTCTGGAGACTTGTTCCGATACAAGGGGGCAGGGAGAGGCACAAAGGAGAATCCCTACGATGGAAAGCCGTTCCTTTGAAAGGGCACCATATACGGTGGAGTCTTAAAACACTCTAAATAGAGGTATTAAAATATTTTTTTCTTGTTTGGAACCAGTGCAAGAGTAGCACTCTTCTATGAGCCAGCAGCACGTGGGCAACTGCGCCAATTAAAAGCAACTCTCTGAGCACAGAAAACTCACGGGGAAATGCAAACCTGCATCGCAAAGGGGCGATGCTTGGGGTAGCTGGAAGGATGGGGCGAGTGACGGGAAGGGCGGGAGACAGATTTATGAGACTGCAGCCAACGACTTCAAGTGCTTTCCAGGGGTTTTCCTCTCCCATGGAGTTCCCATCCCCGCTGTATTTTTGACGGCGCTGATTTCTACCTATCCTGTCGTTAAATCGACTCCCTGATTTTAAAGGTATCCATCACCAGCACTGAGCAGAATTATGCCATTAGGAACATTATTAACTGAACCGTTGACTTCATTGACTATAACAAGTTGAATTTTTGTTTCACACACAAAGAATATTCCCTGTGCAGACATCTACACCCCCTTCAAAGTTATTGTATTAAGGACATCGTCATCTTAATTTTCCCAATACAGTCAGGTATTTAGGTAAGCCACCATGACAGAAAATGAACTTTAGTGACTAAGGAAAATGTGATGATATGCTAAGGAAGTAAAAGTTGGTTGCTCGGGCAAATGTAAGGGAGACAGGGCAGAGCATGTCTTAAGTTCTTAAGTTCGGCTCAGACACTGACTTACTATGTGACTTGGGAAAGCCACTTAACCTCACTAGGTCCCCATTTTCCATCCGTAACCACAGTTTGAAGAAAACTTCCTCACAAGAGAGCCTGGAAATTTTATACCTTGGGAATAAATCTCACTTTGGTCTGTTTTGACTAGCTTTGAGGAGCCTCTCACTTATTTCAGGATGTTACATTGGGACCTAAAGAAGGAAGCACCTCTGCATTGGTGCATGCACGTATACACACTTTTTTGTTGTTGTGGGGTTTTTGTTTTGTTTTGTTTTGCTTTGTCTTTTTACCTTAACTGGTGATCTTCAATGACTACCCTCAAACCTTGATTTTCTCCTACAGGAGCCAAGATTCAGCCTCCCATGTTCCATCAGGGTAAAAATATTCCATAGCTTGAGTTTCCAAGTTTGAAGAGCAATTAGCTCTACACATCATCCATTCCTTCTCTGAACGCCTAGAGCAGTGATGACGTATAGAAGTGGGCTGGCATCTGGCGTATACTGACCCATATTCGTATTCATCATCCTCCATACACATGCCCTGCTACCACCAGAGTGGAGCTCCTTTGAGAGCAAGGACCATATATTACCCTACTTTACATCCCAGTATTGAAGACACACACCCAGTACAAAGTAGGACCTCACCAAATACATTTATCTGAGGATGGCAATGTCAGGCAAGAACCACGGAACCTAAAATAGTGAGAAAGAACCAAGACTCCAGCCACTTGGCATTTTTTGTTTATTGTCAAATCTCATATCCTACGAAAGATTTACAAGTCAGAGACAGAAATATTCCTGTTTAAACATCTAAAGAGTGGCTCCATTTATTTCTCCCTACATTATTAATTTGCTTAGTTTTAAAGTTATTAGATCTGAGGGGAATTAGACCACACACAGAACAAGGTCCCTTCCCTCTAGGAAATTACTCTAGTGAAACAAAACAGACCAGGCACCCACCCTCACGAGCGTCTCTGGAGGCTGGGCCACGCATGCCACTGCAGGAAGCAGCATCCAGGGAGACAGGGCATTACCTGGTCGGGATTCATTAAGTCATAAGCATTTACGGAGCACATACGATGACTGGGATTATAAAACCCTGGTGAGGCCATGTTTCATTTTTCTATTCTCATTCTTTTGCCTTTTTGAGTTTGCACTAAAAATTCATAGTGCCAGGCAGATGTGCAGACTAGAATGTCGTACTACGCGAGGGATTAGAAGGCAGAGAAAGAGCCCAGATGCAGCTCTGCCACTGACCAGCCATGGGACTATTCTTAGGAAAGTCACTTTTTCTTCTTTGTACTTTGGATTCCCCATCTGTAAAATGCATGGGGAGTTTTGGATTGGAGTGGCTATGGCACAGACTTGGTATCAGACAAACTCTTAGATTCTTGCCAATTGTTATACCAGGGTTACTGACATTACTGGCCAGGTGACCTCTGACCTTTGTTTCCTTGGGAAAAACCTGACTTTCTTCACATGCAGCTTCTCAGAACATTTCTAAGTCATGTTCATCACAAAGGATGCTTAGGAGGTGTTCAGAGGAAAAAATATGACAAATCGTTATACTGTAAGTCAAACATCTGTCATAAACAGAAAATGGTTCTTATGAGTAATCTCAAACCTAGGCCGCTTGAGGGTGGTGTACAATCTAGGTCTGCTTAAGGTAGAACTTTCAGACCCAGAGGTGTTTTGAGGGTATCTGAGGATACCATACGCCACTGAATGGAAAGAGGCTTTCCAAAGAAATGTATTTCCTAGACACCACGCCTGTGAATGTGGGGATGGCCTGTGCAGGGGAGGACAAGCGCCCCAAATCCAAGCCATGAGGATATGCAAACCTGAAAGCAGAAGAAAACTGACATACCAGACTCAGGCCACTGCAAGGGATTTGGTCAAGGTGAAGGTGACTTAAGAAAGAAAGAGGGAGAGAGAGAGACTTATGAATCATTCAGG
Source organism: Tolypeutes matacus (assembly GCA_026826555.1). NCBI lineage: Eukaryota > Metazoa > Chordata > Mammalia > Cingulata > Chlamyphoridae > Tolypeutes > Tolypeutes matacus. Next base: position 378,473 of record JAKSZT010054160.1, on the reverse strand, counting down.
GACAAGCATTTTTGAAAATCAAGTTTTTAAAATTCTGCCTACTCAGATGTGGCCAGGAAGCATACAAGGACACAGAAGAAATTGGAGCCGTTCTCCAGATCCACAGGGAACACTCTCCAGGCTGCATATCCCAGGGAGAGAAGAAAGATATCTGATCCCACAGGTACCCCCCAAAAGCTGCAGTCTCTATTCTTTTTAACCCTAGCAACAATTTTACAAAATGTGCTAAGGATTCCAAAAAGCTTTATGGGATTCTTTTGAAGAGTGACTCCTTGAGCTATCATCAAGTGAGCTTCCAAAACCTTCTAACTGAGCCTCCCTAAATCTAAGAACCTACTATCGCCCCCTCACACAGAAGTATCTCCATGTTTCAGGGGCTGAACTTTTTCTGCATCGACACTGGGCCATGCACACTGCTAGAAAAGGGATCTCTATGCCCAAACTGTACCTCCATGACACCCAACTGAACAAAACCTTTCAGATGAAATCATCCCCACTGCTGTCAGATTTGTCCAGCAAATGCCAAGCAGGATATGCAGAATAGCTGGGTAAATAAATCTTGAACCTATACTGTCCTTCTGCTTCCTAGTAAATTAAACTTCCCTAATTAGCTTTGGCACTGTCCATAATTAGCCCCGTACAATTAGGCCACAGAGCAAAGGGATATGGGCAGGAATCTGGGACCAGACTGCCCAGCTCTGCATTCTGGCTCTGGCTCTTGCTAGTCTATGACTTTGGCCAAGTTACTAAATATCTCTTGAACTCAGTTCCTCCTCTATAAAATGAGCATACTAATAGCACCTGTTTCTGAGGGTGGTTGCAAGGATTAAATGAGTTAAGATATGTGACGTGACTGGAGCCATGCCTGACACTTAGCAAGAACCTGGAAGGGTATTAGCACTGTCTCTAAGCTCTGCAGGACAAATCCTCCAGATCAATGATGCCATTCTCTTCACTGTCTTCTCCCAACTCCCACAGATTTGAGGAAGGGACTGCCTTAGCCATCTCTGTTTCCCTCATGCACAGCAGGGATTGGAGGCTAACAGGTGCCTGACCGTCTGTAAACTGAATGGGTAAATAAAGGCAAGAACGGGGCAGGCCCCATATTCATTGTCACCGGCACTGGGGCTTCTATCCTCCCCACTCCCACCCCAGAGAGCAAAGGCCGTCTTCTCTGCCTGCCAAGGCTCTCCCCATCGCTCACGGCGCAGTTCAAGACCTCCGCTTTGTAGTCCTGGGAGGCATCACAGCGTAAGGAAAATGGTTCTGCAACCAGGCTGCCTGGGTTCAAATTCTAGCGCTTCCACTCACAAGAACAGGGGCCGCACACCACTCTGAGCACCTTGTTTCCACAATCTCATTACTTCCTGATGGAACCCGTGAGGCACACACCATAAGTCCCACTTTTCAGGCCAAGAAACTGAGGCTTACAGAAGTTTTCTATCCCAACATCACTGCACTAAAGTCACGACTTTCCTCCTCCTATTGGGTTTGTTCCTAATGACTCCCTTTCATTTATTTTTTTTTTTTTTTCTTAGCCTGGTTGTGAGGAACAAAGGACAAAATGCACAATTCTGGGGGCAGTGTCTGACCCCAGCTCTATCCACCTCCAAGGCCTGGGGTCATTCACATTACCTGGCAGAGGAATGGCTAGAGACAGAAATATATTTGTCTCCTTCCCCAGATTACAGACACAACCTCAATCTGACATCACGAACATTCCCCTAATCAGGAAGCTGTATTTAGAAAGAGAGGTGGCGACTGCTTCTTCTCCAAACTGAGCCAGTGCCTGCTGGTCAGCCACCTCGGGGATCCGTGGACAGGAGAGAGCCTGCTCATTCTGCACAACAAACTGTTGCTGGGTTTATGCAAACACCATGGAAACCAGAGCCGTGACACAGAAGGACTCGCAAAGAAGCAACTTAACATAAGGTCAATAAGCCCCCTGAAGGAAAGTGTATATAGAGCTTAATCTTCAAAATATAGCCAACTCTGCTTTCCTTCCTAACCCCTAGGCTAAAAAGGCTAATGAGCTTCACAGACAACATATTAAATGATGGAATTCTCCTTACAGTGCGATTTCTTTCTATAAATAATTTTAAAACTATTACCCAATAATGTATTGTAATAAAACAGCTGACAGGGTCTTGCTCAACAAGTAATGCCTGCTTGTTTTCACACCTGGAGATGGAGAACTTTCTTATTACATGCCCCTGGTGATTTTTTGGTGTTTCCATAAAGCTGTTGCCATTATTTATAAGTCACAGGTTGCTTCCCTTCACTGTATGTTAAAATTAATGAAAACGTATTTTAAAGATTTGGAAAAGCAGGGCAGACTAGAGGGTGTGTGCCAGAAGACCCTGGAGAGGGTGGAGTTTTTTTTTTTTTAAGTCCCTCGTGGCCTTCCTGATGGCAGGTTTGATTCCATCCAGACGGTGTGAGGCAGCACCTCTGGAAATGAGGTGACTTCCCAGGAAGGATATACAGGGCTGCCTCCACTCGGGCCACCTCAGCCTCAGAGCGCAACAGGCAGCACAGCGGGCAGGAGCCACAGGCTCTGGGCATCCTCTGCTCCCAGGCACTAGACTGCCTGCTGCACCCGCTGCTTAACCCCCTTCCATCTGTGGTACTTGCAGGGCCAGTATCCAGCAACGGCAGCCCCTGGGCTGCGGTGATCAGTGCACACACATGCACATACACGCAGGCATGGCTTTCCCATTCCCCAGGCTGGCACCCCCAGAGCTGAAAGCCAAGGCGGAGGAGAACTACCAGGTACTTCCAACACCTCTAAGGCCTCGGTGCTCCTGAACACTTAATACTAGTTGGTCCAGTAAGGCCTAATCTAGCTGCCTAGGAAAGTCCTGTCTATACTTTCAGACCTTCTGCCAATGCCACCTCCTCCATGAAGGCTTTCCTGATACCCACCATCACAAGGGATTGTTACCTCATTAAATCCACAGTAAGCATACCCACCTCTACGAAACCTACTCAGTTTCCTTGCACATGGTAACTATTTGTATCCTTGGCCTCACCCCTTGCAGGAGACTGATGGACAGTTTCTTGAGAAGACAATGTTGCACTCATCTCTACAAAACCCATAACACCTCGCTCAGTCACTCAGTAACTGCCTCCTGATTTGGGGTCAGGCAATATAGTCCAGAGTCCAGAAAGAGCACCAAACTTGGAAACGGAAGACATAGAGTCAAGTTCAGCTTCTGCAAGCTGTGATCTCGGACAACTCATTGACCCTCTCTGAACCTCAGTTTTTGCGACTGTTAAATAAAAGAGGTTAGACAAGAATTGAGAAAGTCCCTGTCAACTTTAAATGTCTATGACTTTATAATACAAAGCTACAGTGTTTACAGCCGGGAGTGACATCCTAATTTAACCCAAGCAGATAACAACCTGCTTTATAAATGGGCCAGTGTGTGTGTGGAGGGTGACGGACCTTTTTTGAGGATAAATATATATTTTCTTTTGCCATTAAATCACACCATACTGGCTTTGCCCTTGGCACTGGGCCACAGTCACAAGAAGTCATGTAGCTGCCCCCATATTTCCAAAATAACACTGGTCTACTGATATACCTGAATGACCTTTAAAATAATTAATTAGCAGATTTTCCATCCATGGAGAAAGTTGTCTATAATTAAGTAGCCAAATACTCACATACAAATCAATGCAATTTTCAAAGAAAGATCATTTGAGAAGGATACAGAGAGTTAATCATGCAATCTGTATTCTAGGGGATATCTTGACCAAGACAAGCCAATCACAATTTTGGATCCATAAAAGGGAACTTATGAATCTTTGATCTAGCCATAAAATGGTGGCATTGGTATTTGGAGTGAGCAATCACTTATCAAACTCGGCTTCTTAACTTTGGAGTAAGAACGGGAAAAGGCTATCTATTAAAATATGTCCCTGGTCACAAAAATCCTAACTTCATGTACTTAGACGGCAGTTTAAGTACATCCTTACAACGAAAATCACACGGACAGAAAAAGCTCTGTCTCTGTTTCCCCGGCATATGGGATAAATGAAGTCACAAGTTCATTTTTAAATTTGGAGGGAAAAAACAACACACTAATAGCAGAGGCGAAACACCCATTATTATAAACTAGCCATTTCAACAGCTGGAAGCTAAGGAACAACCAAATAATAGTGGAGAAAACAACTGCCAGCTGCAATTTTCTCTCCTTTTTTGATCCTTTTACAAGTATATGTTGCATGTGTTTTGACTGTTTTTGAAAAGAAGGAAAAAATAAAACCTTGGCTGCTTTCTCACCACGGTTGCTTTCCACAGGACTCCCCCCCCCCCCCCCCGATGAAATCACTTCTTTTAATAAACCTCCTTTTCTTCAAAATCATTTTTGAGATACAGTGCCTCCCAAGCACCACTGGATAGCCAGCAGACGGGCACAAAGTGGACGGCTGTTGCCAAAAGCTGGGAAACACTGAGGAGGAGAGACACGCCTTTTGAAGGCTAAGTTCATGGGGGATTTATGAGGGGGAAATAAGCAAAGATGAGCCTGCTTACCTGACCTTAGGAAGATAAAAAAGCTGGACCTAATCCTTGAGCTCCATGACCTATTTTCCATCTCCTCACTCCTCTCCTCCAAGGCTTTCTGCCACAGACAACTGGAGGTACTTGGAACATCCATCCTGTGTGGTGCCCTCCAGTCTATTGGCCTCTCAGGGCCTGGTATATGAACTCAGAGGTTTCTGTCTCACACTAAAATTCTACAGGTCTCTGAGAAGATTTGAGAGAAAGCTTAGCTTAGCCTCCAAGGGGCTTGAGCCAGGCAGGGTCAACTTTTCCATCAGGCACAGTAAGCATAGCACTTGGGCCCATGAGACTTTTAGGCAACCACAAAAATGATGTAATTTCCTTTAAGATTAGAAGAAAACAATGAACATTTACACTGAGGAAAATGTTTAAACATGTAATATTAATATATATGTCATTACACCAAACACAATCATAAAATATAACTTTTAATGGTTTTTTTTTTTTTAAATGCAGGAAGGGGACTACAAAGGCAAATTTGCCTAGGACCCATGCAGGTCATGCTGTGCCCCTGATGCCAGACCATTCCTGGCCTCAGGCCTTTCTACATGCTGTCCTCCTGCCAGGGAAGCCCCGCTCTAACCTTCCCTGAACCAAAGTCTATGTATTCTTCAATGTCCAACTAAAGTCCCATCTCCCCAGGACACCACACTTCTCTCGCCTCTTCTATGAAATTCGCCAGCAATTAGAGATCACACAATATCCACATACTTATCCAGTTTCTTTTTCTCATGTATATTACTCTTGCTTTTTCATACTAATGGACTAATGCTATCCTACTGCTAAGATACCTGGAGGGCTCGCCACTGCCCACAAACTAAAGTCTGTGCATCTCAGCCTTTCATTCAAACCCTCCCTGATCAGGCCCCTACCAGCTCTCCTTACATTCTCTATCCTACCCCAGTGAACACTGAACCACCAGATACTGACCATTTTCCAAATATACCACACACACCTCCCATGTCCAGGTCCTGGCATAAACTGTCTTCTCAGCCTGGGATGCCCTTCCCTGTCCTAGCTGCCTAAAAAAACCCCTACCTAGTCCTTAAAAGCCAACTTCAGATGTAAACTCTCCCAAGAAGCCCTCCCAGATCTCTCTATTTAGTCTATATCCCTCCCTCTTACTTTTTACCTCATGTCTTCAGAAACTGACTCTTATCAAAGGAATTTATAGACGCTGAATATCTTAGCCTGGGTATCTCCAGAGATGGATTCTAGTGAAAGTCTATTTGGGAGTTAAGTCCAGGATTGGTGAAGTGGGGGAATGGGAAAGGGAGAGAGGGAAGGAAAGGGAGTGAATAACGGTGTGATATCAAGCAAGTTACCACCATGGGTAACCGGAGCTCTGGGGAACTTTGGGAGACAGAGAAAATATACCTCAGAGTTATCCCAATTGAGGACGGGGAAGATGAGGTGTTTAGTCACCAACTCCTGTCAGTCTATGGCATTTCCAACCCTGTCCAGAAGCAGAGGGGCCCCAGCGGCCCAAGAAAGTTCTCAGGGAAAGGGACGCAGGTGCTGGTGAATGGGTGGCACACATGGGAATGGTAAACTGAGGGAACAAGGCGACGGCGTCTCTGTTGAGAGCATGGGCTTATTCAGCCCTAAGCACCCGGAACTTGCTGGGTAGGTAGCAGGTACTCCAGAAATGCTCACCAAATGGAAATTATTTTTAAGCTATTTAAAGCAGGGACCATATTTTAATTTCTATCAGCCACAATGCCTAACCTTCCAGATAAGTGCTCAGACCACACATGCCGATGAACAGTGAGTGGTTTAAAGCACTGCTCCCTACCACACCCCCAAATGAGAAGACCAACACAAATAAATTGAATTCATATCTTATTAGCTGTTCTCTATTTCATAAATGTTACCTAATTCCTGCAAATACAGACCAAGCCTGCTCTTGTGAGCTTAACAATGAGGACAGTAATGAAGATGTCCAAATGGCCTAAAAAGCAACCCAGGAACACTATAGGATTTTGGATAACTCCCTGAATTTCCAGCTTTGATGCAGCCTCCAGTAACCTCAGCCTCCCAGGTGGTCTTCAATGGGCTCCCACCCTTCTGGCTTCCTTATAATCATAACATGCCACATTGGGCACACCGAAAACTTGCCTCAGGGCCCAGCCTACACCAAATATAGCCAAAGAGTCAAGCTAAAAAAAATAATACAAGCCCACGCAATAGCTTCAGGCAAGGGAGGGGCAAGCCAGCCAGTTTTTCTTGCCAATTTCAGAGCAGAGCAGATGTTTCTGTGTCTCTAAGGTATCTACCCTCCTAGGACACCAGACATAGGTCACCCATCAGTCATTCATCTTTATGATGAGTTGCAGCAGGCAGCACACAGTCAAGATTAATGCACATCCTTTCCAAGAAATGCTATTTAATGGCAAGAATATGCCAAGGGTAAGTTTTCACAACAGATCATGCCAGGCGACATACCCATCCAAGTCTTCAACCAGGAAAAGGAAACCCTGCACTCTGTCTTGTTCCAAGCAGGAGACAGAGCAATGCAATGACAGTGGGTGGGTTGAGCTTGACTACTGTAGAAGCATCCCATGGCTGAGTATAAGAGCTGGCCACCTTGGGATCTGTTGGGGAGACCAAGGATTTGTTGGCTTGAACCAGCCATAACACCCCTCGAGCAACATGGCCAAAAATGTCAACATGGTATTGCAACCATCATACAGGACACCTGACTTCTGCTCTTGGCTCTGATCCCTGCTGATATCTTGAGCAAATCACTTCTCCTATCTAGGCCTCAGTTTCCCTTTCTAGAAAATGAGAAGGTAATCTTTAAGTTCCTTCTTCCCAGCTTAGCATTGTATCCAATTATAAGGATCTTCATGCTAAAGTATATAACGTTAAATTTCATTCCTGGAGTAACAGCAATAAATTGGACAACAGAATTTAAACCCTCCACAGTGTTCGTAACATCGCTAATATATTTTCATTGGATAAAGGGAACTGTCCTACTCCTTACCCCACTCCCTGACGTCTCTAAAACTAATCATTGCAGAAGACATGCTCAAGTGGAAATTTTGCTTTATGGTTTAAATAGACAAAGAAGTCAGCAAGGGAGAAAAATAGAATTTGAACTCAGTTCTTTAACATGAACTTGATTTTATACCACCCATTGATAGAGCCACATAGGAATTACTTTGACCACCAGAGGGCTTTCTACACTGTCAAAATACATTAATGCATAAGGTGGTGAAATTGAAAAATAAAAAAGTTCCAAGTCATGTTGTCTTGGTCTATAAGGGACCAGGGGCTAATACTAAAAGAAAAAAAAATCTGAGTTAATTCTGGATAGGACATAATTCTCTTTAAAAAAATGATGCAATAATGAGGAAAAATTCCAAGCCTTTCTAAGTTCCAGAAATCATCACAATGATAAAAAGCACCAAAAGAATTTTACTGGTACATAGAACCAAAAGGAACTCATAAATTAGGCAGAGGTTTCAGAGTCTTGCTACTAAGATAGCATTCTCTAGGACATTGAACTAAGTTCTTGCATCCATTTATTTTTTTCAGTAAAAATTTAGAAGGACTCACAAATATAATGTGGTATGCTTTTAACACAAGGGTTAGGGATAGCTGATGGTTGCTGAACATTTACCAAGTGACAGGCATGTGAAAGTTCTTTATGTATGTTTTATATCTGAAGATACTGAGGCAAAACGAGGTTAAGAAACTTGACAAAGGTCAAACAACAAGTGATGGTCAAAAGGTGAAAAAGTTCTAGAAGCTAATCACCCACTACCAATGAAACTCCTGATGACTTCAAATAAACATTCTATAAAAAAAGAGCCTCCATATACCACAAGCTATAGAATGAAAAATATAAATCAGTGAAATAGCAGCCTACCTTTGGGCTTAACTCTCTCTGTGGGTTTTCAGATGGCATTCAATAGCACAAAGGTTTTTGAGAGGGCATCTCTAGAGGACGTCAACAGAACTCAGAGGGAGTGTCTGTGAGTCCAGAGCCCCTGCTTCTATCAAACTCTCTCTCTCTCTCTCTTTTTTTTTTTTTTCCCTGTTTAATTTTAAATTTGGAGGCTCCCACATAGGATTTCATTTAGAATAAAAACTCTACTAATATAAAAGTTTAAACCTATTCTTTCAATAGACATTTGAGAAAAACAATTCCTCTTTGGGTTCTCTTCCCTGAAGCTCATCTTAAAGCATTTTCTCCATTAGTGTAAAATAGTTTTACTTCTGTAACTTCCAGACTAAACACTTGAGTTCCCCTGAGGTCAGAAATAGTATCTTCTTCATCTTTATGTCCCCAATTCCTAGGTCAAGGTCTGGCACAGGATAAAATGTTCAACAAATATTAGTAGAATGAATGTATAAAGGACTAAATTACATTTCTAGTTAAGGTTATGCTAGCTGCTATGATAAAAAAAATCCTGAAATCTTAGGGACTTGACATAATGGAGGTTTATTTCTTGCTGATGAAAAGTCCAATCAGGTGTTCATGCAGTGGTTCAGGAATCCAGGTTCCTTCTATTCAGTTGTGACTGTGCCATCCCCTTATACCTCAGAGTCCTTCACCTCTAGCTGGCAGATGGCGAAAAGGAGCGTGTGGATCCTGTGGCCAGAACACAGTCAAATGGGTCCCACTTGGAACAAGAGGGGGTGCTGGAAGCTGCAGGCCTAGCAACAACCCTCTTCTATGGAAGGACAACTTTGATGGACAACTAACTCACCATCTCTTCCACAATTTGAAAGAAGCATCTGCCTAAAAAGGAAGACCCAGTAACAGACTTCCTTTCAAAGATAAAAGAAAGTCCCTAAAGCATTTCCTCCCCTAAAATTGCACAAATACATAAATGGAGTTATAGATAAACAAAATCATAATTCCTTATAAGGAATTTCCATCATGTTTGTCCATTACAAACCGACTTGCAAGTTCTCAGCAGAGAAATGGCTGGACACTATTGTATAGGCCAGGCCAGAGTCAACATGGCTACCATCGACCAAGTATCTGGTTCCTCCCAGCAACAGGGTGCTGGTGGTGAAAAAAACAAAACTGGAAACTAATGCCTTCTTTAGAAAAGCTACATGGCATCACTGTGACATGCAGAGAAGCCCAGGGCCCAGCATCTGGCCATTGCCAGTATCCACATAGATGACCTTGGCCAAGTCAACTCACCTGTCCAAAGGGAAAAATGATACCTTCCTTCCCACAATATCCCAAGTGAAATGTAAGGACGGTGCAACGTTGACTATGAAAAATCTATAAAAAGATTTCAAATCTGCCAAAAAATACAACGCGTAATAGTTTTCCCAGCTAGATAGTGGTTTCTTCAACTCAGAGCTAAAGTAAGTAGGAAGCATCCTTATCAGCAAGCCCAGAGTTTCCACTGTCACCTCCCCAAGAGTCACGCTCAACTCTACCACTCAGTGTCAACATATTACTGCAAACAGATCCCTGGACATCTCTGGACCTCAACGACCACTTCTATTAACTAGATATGGCCACGCCTTGGAGGCCTGGGGTAGGCAGATGGGCCAGGGTTCCCTGAAGCTCCTTCTTCTGCGATACAAATTCTGGTTCCCCAAGTTTGAGCCAATGGCGTTGGTGATTCTGCCTTCCCTTCCGAGGCGTTTTAAACAGTTTGACCAGGTGGGAGGTGTGACTATTAGCAGCAGCTCCACTCCAACGTTACTCTAAAGTAACAGAGAGGACTATTCAATCGCTCTTTAATGTCAGCCATAACCTTCATAAATGGGTTTGTAATGAGAAACCCTTGTTTGTCACAGAGAAGGTATGATTGATGCGGCCTATGAGTGAAATGAAACCACAGTGACCATCTCAATAACGTGAACAGCTGCCAAATATTCATTTAGCAGAATGAGTTTCGAAAACTTTGAGCAGATTGCTTTCACAAGGCTGCCTTCAACAAAAGGAAACATAATTAACGAGCTAATATCAGCATGTGTCTGGCTAAGCTAATGAATATCAAATTACACAGAAACCTGTATAAATCATCATTACCCTGAATTTTAATTGAACTTGCAATTAAACATGACAAATTTTATATACACTAAACCTTTAATTTATACTTTCAAATAAGGAATAATTTATCATTTTTAGTATTTCATAGTTAATTTCCCAATATGTGCACTTCTAATTAACAAGGACAGACAGGCGTTTAAAAAAACACATACTCCCTCTCTCTCTTTCTCCTCTGGCTTCGTTCATAACAATAATTTTTCCCTTTTGAATACATCAGAAACTCTAGGTCCAAGAGTCTGAATGCAAAAGAGCCTCCTTGTGTGTTCAAGGAAAGACCTTACTCTACAGAGAATCAGAGGGAATGATTTCCACTTTTTTTCCTGGGAAAAGCGATATAAGAGGGAAGAGCAGGTTAAAGCAACATGGCCCAGGTGTCTCAATGACCCACTCAACCTTGGGTCCCAAACTCCATTTATGTTCAGAACACAGAATGTCCCCTGCTAAAGGAGAAAAGCATCTTGTGTTTCAAAGCGGCATCACCTTAGAAATAAAATGCCTCGCTCAGGCATCAACACCAGGCCTACTTATTTTACCTGGCCAGCCAGTAATGAGCTTGCTTGGTGGATGGATTTGTATTTTATTATTATAATTATGCCACCATTATAAACATACCTCGAGCAACCTCAGCATAAAAGGCAGGGAACGCTATTAAAACATGCATATAAACACTCAGGAAACAAGACAGGATTGTAAAAGGGCTGCAACAGAAACTAATTGGGTTTGCTTTTTTCGTTAATCCCAGCCTATTAATATGGTAACAGTGTGGTCTAGGGATAAGCACTCTGGGACTCGGGAGATGACAATTCTCTACCTGGCAGGCTTCTAATTGGCTGTGTGACCACAAGCAAGATGCTTCACCTCTCTGTGCCTCAGTGGCCTCAGAAGCAAAATAAAGATAATGGAGATAATTGTGCTTGCTTTGAAAAATGTAAAAATAATTTGAAAAAGAAAAAGAAACATTATAAAACATAATAGCATTATAATTTTCTGGCTGCGGAGGAGAAAAACTAAAAAAGCAGACGGCAGCCAAGGATGTTTGCACATATGCATTTTCTAATGGAATGAAAACATTAAATATTTGCAATTTAATTCCTTTTTTTTTTCCTCATTTGATATGTGAAGGAGGCTAGAGAGATGTTATTATCTCCATTTGAAGACAATAAAAGGAGGGAACAGAGGGGCCCACTCTGTGAGGGCTGAGAAACCTGACCTTGAGCATCTAGAAGGAGGTTCTTTGGACCTCACCACACAACCTTCTGGCATCCTCCCTTAGAAAGAGGCTGGTGAATCTCTAATGAGATGATAAAAACCTTTGGAGAAGGTGGAGGGAGCTGTCCTGCTTGCAAGACCTCTTGTCTGCCTCCACCTCCAGCATCCCCACCACTCTGGAGTGGCACCAAGGACCCCAGCGAGAAGCACCAGAATCGTCACTCCCACCCCATCCTGACCAGACTGATGGCTCAGCTGAACGTCTTAGGCCCAGAGAGGCAGTAGGTACCACTTCCCCAAAGTAAACTTGAAGACGACGTGAAATCCACAGCATGAAAATTTCCTATGCATGGCCAAAAAAAGTAAAGGCACCCATCAGTCAGATTCATGAGGGCAGAGAACAGGAAAGACTCACAGAAATATGAAGGGAGAGAGTTATTAGGGTCCCTGAAACTACACCCCCCCCCCTTTGTTGCAAACCCAAAGGCTCTAGAAATTAAATTGAATCAAAAGAGGATGGGGATAGGGGAGGCAGCTAAGAGAAATGAGAAGGAAGGAAGAGGTTTTTTAAATATTTTTAAGCTAGTTACCACTTCATTTCAATTGCACATTCTCATTTTATTTCAAGAGGTCCCCTGACCAAAGGAAAGCATAAAGAAAGGAGAGGCCGCAAAGAGCTGGGAAGTTTAATGCATTTTCTGGGAAACAGTGCTTGCCCGTTCCTATGAAGCAAAGGGACAAATATTTTCACACATTATCAGATAGCCGAGTAAAACAGCCTCCACCAGAATTTACAACTGAAGGCTACTAGAATTTACAACTTGTGAAATTGTGCCTGTCCGTATTTTCTCATTATGCTACGTGCAGGCTGCAGAGAGTGTGCACTTTTTTTCCTTTTCTCCCCCCTTTCTCCCCTCCTTCCACTGTCTCACTACTTCCTAGTTAAACCTTGTCTCAAGTTATCAACACTCTGGAGAGATAAGGCTCCTCTCACTTACAAGCTGTCACTAATAATCGAACTTTCAAGACTCCATCTCTAAGAGAGACTCCCTGAGCCACGCAGGTCACGAGAATTAACTGCCACCAGTCCTTGCAGAAAACTCTGCTCATCAATCTATAGCTTTCTCATCATAATTAGAATAACGGCTTTGAAAATTTGGGCTGATGTTGACTTGGTCTCAGGCCGCAAAGAGCGCTGATTAAAATCTTGGTGTGAAAGTTAATGATAAGTGCTGGTGGCGTTGCCGTGGAGACGGGGACAAACAATTCCCCGGCTGTGACATTTTCAATGTCCTGGAGAAGAAAAACTGTCCTCTTTAGTGTGGCAGCGTATGATGCTTATTTATGGCTACAGGGCTCGGTGGATTGATGACTGTCGTAACATACTGTCAAATCCTTTACTGACACATTCATTTTTTTGGAGCCCCTGGTGCAGCAGAAATAAAATAAAATAATAAAAACAAAACCAGGGGGAAAATTCTTCAGCATACCACGGACGGCCACCAGTGGACCTTCTTTTCACAAAAGGAAATTAGAATTAATAGACAAAAAGGCTTTGTAGTTCCTGGCTCAATGGCCAAGGAGTGAAACACGCTCATAACTGGAGATCTGTGAGTAAGTAAAGCAACATCCGGGCCTCCAAATCAGCCTGGGCATGTTTAGTATCAAAGGAAGCTATGTGTAAACATCAGAGATTTGTAACCACCACCAAGTAGTCTGGCCCTCCCTATCTTAAAGCATAATGGCTTAGAAACACAAGGAAGGTTTTGGAAAATTTGCCCAGCTAGATAGAGAAACGAGGGCAGCCCCAGTATCCTTTACAAGAGCAATCCAGCCACGGCAATTGCCTCGGCTTTCCAACAGACCCAGAATTGTCTCTAAAATCTACGAGGAGCATTATGGCTCACACATGTTCACATTCACCATCTCCATCACTTTTCGATAATGTTGCAAGGTGAGCATCAAAATCCCCATTTCACTGACAAAGATGCTGAGGCTCGGTGAGTTTAAGCAACATTCCTAAGGAGACAGACCCAATGAAGTGGCTGAGCAGGGACTCCCGGCCTAAATCTTTGGAATTCCAAGGAGAAACTAGACACTATTTCAGACCCAGAGTCTGGACCCACAAGTTCTGAAGTGCTTTTAGCGCAGGGTCTGTTAAAAGCGTGCGGCTCACTTGAGGAGGGAACTGCATTTCAGCAGCAGATAAAGGGACTCTCGGCGAGGGTAGCTAGTCCATAAAGACTGCTCGAGGCTCTGGCATTTTTCTCTTTCCCTTCATTCAAGGGTCCTAGTCATCACCATTATTATTGTTGTTGTTATTAATAATGATAATGAAATAAACTATGCAAATGCGGGGAATGGCTTTAGCCCTAAAACGCAGGCAGTAATGTGGTAATTTATCCAATAATGGAATCACAAAGTGATTTTATTTGCTTTTATGGCTCCTTTCTTTCAGAGGAGCTGGGCATCAATAATGGCGATAGCAATGAAATCAACTATGCAAATGTGGAAATCGTTTTTACTCTAATGTACCAATTTAGCCAGCGAAGGAAATTCAAAAGTGTCTGATGTGCTTGCTGACACCTGAAAGCCAGGGCTTCAAGCTGACCTGTGCTCAGTTACCCAGATGTCATGATTAGTTTTACAAGAGCATGACCAGGTCAATACCGGTTTGATAATAACCATAACCAAAACCTTCACTCCGTGGTGAAAGATTTACAAAAAGCCCTCATTGATTTACATGTAGAGAGAGATTTTTAGAGGAGAGTGAGATGTGTTGATTTTATCACAATTCACATTCTAGGCAGGTGCTGCCTGGAGCCTCTTTGGGTCCAGCTTTTCTACTACAGCTGTCTGAGGCTCTGTGTGGGCTTGAGGCCCCCTGCCAGATTCTCCCATTTACCTGCCTCTGATCTGGATTCAGTGGGAGCAAATGGTGGGTGCTCTGGAAAACTTCAGGGAAAGGGCAAAGGAGAGCATGAGGACAGCATTCCAAATAGCCACAGAGGGAGGCCAGAGTAGTTCACCTCTTCTAACACCTAGGTTTTACTCCTTACTTCTCCTCTGCATGACCTATAAATGCGTGCTGCCATGATAAGGGGTTGCGGGGAAAGCACACAGAGAACAGAATATAAGACCTGGAATCTGGCACCTATTCTCCCATTACTAGACAGTGTTATGGGCACACAGGACCCCAAGTTCCCTTCTCAAACAGTTCTGAGCTTCTTCCAGGGCCTGCAAGGACCTCTTCTCTGGGTCCACCCTGCCAACAGCAGATGGTACCATCAGGAGCCCCACCCCTAAGCCCAAGGGTGGCCAAAAAGAAGACATAATGGACAGAGCTTGGTTGGATGAGCTGGAGCTGGGTGTCCTCACGCATGTACATGGAAGCCTCCTGTGGTACAGGAGGGTAAGGGGTGAAAGAGAAGGAAAGGGAGCACCAGGCAAAGGGCCTCATTTGGGCCCTTCTCCTGAGGTTAGGGGTGAACCTACGTGTAAGAATTCATGTCGACCCTCTACTTAATTTATTTTTTGTTGACTGTCCATTTAGTCAAAACCTTGGGGTTGGTGAGAGACCCCTGCGGTATGAGAAAATACAGCTCCGTTCTCACTCCACGAATGGCTGATGCCTTGTGGAGAGAAGGAAAGAGCCACCTGAAAAACCCCAGGTTCTAAATAGATTGTCAATATTTAAATAAATAATAAAAAAAGGAAACTCTAGCAGTCAGTTCTAATTAATTCATGGCAATCAGTTTTTCTTGTTCTATTAGTTACCATTATATCAACACACTCTTGAACAAAATACCAGAAGCTTTCATTAGAATCATTAACATAATTTGATAACGGATGGTATTTGATTTCTGACTTTTGCACTTTGACTTGAAGCTTGGTGCGAGATGTAATCTCATTGATTGGCTGGGTATTTTCTCCCCCCATGAACACTTCACATGACATTTCTTTGTTAACTGTAATTAATGTTCACATTTGTCACAAGTTGTATTATTTGGAAAAGCAGTCATGATGATAAAAGATGTGACAAAGACACACACATGTCTTCTTATCCAAAATGGCTTTATACTAATTTAGGTTTGGGGAAAAAAATAAATGAAATAAGCCAAGCATGTATTTGTTTTCACAGTCAGGATGGATTGTTTAAAGTGATGCCTCTTGCAGAAACCAATGCAATTAGCTTTCTCAAAAGAAAAAGAAAAGTGTCATTAAGGCATGAGTGGAATCTAAAAGGGACAAAGACATTTGAATTGAGCTTGAGCGAACCAGGTTATAAATCTGCCCCACCACCATTGTCCCCAGGTGCTGGAGTACATGGTGGCCCCAAAACCACTGGGGTTCAAGGTGACACAGAGGTGGCAACCACTTCTCTATTGTTATTGTGAATTTCCTACTGTTGGTGGTGGGAAGAGATACCTGGGTTCTATATGGGGAATCAAACACTTTTCCTAGGCAAGGACTACCTTTTTGGCTTGACTGTCAGGGACCAGGTATGTTCCACGAAACCCAAATGCCCATTAAAATTTAGAGTCAGAGCCCATGACCCATTCTTCACTAAGTTAGACTTTCATTGTTGTTGTTGCTCCAGCACACACAGTGGGTTTACAGTGACGTCCACTTAGCCTGACAGAAATGACCATTGTGGATACAGGAAGAGCCAGCTGCGTGCATGCGCCACTCCAGGGTGAGATGGCGGGAACAGCCGCCACTGTGCGTGCACAGCTGAAATGTGGCCCAAATCAGTCTCTTCCTTTTCCTCCCCCAACGCAGTTTCAAAGGGGTTTCCTCCGTCATGTACTAACGGTCTGCAATTTATTTTAAAGAGGCTATTTTGATCCAAAGAAGCACTGAGGGGAGCCGGGAACTATAAACACCTCCTTTTTAAAAAATTTGTTTCCTTTTTCCCAGCCTGTAATTTGACTCTGACTGGCACCATTGAAATCAAGTGTTCCAGGCACAGATTCCCATCAAGTCAGCTCCAACTTGGAGCACGTTTTTACGACCAAGTTAGAAATCCCTTAAAGCAAGGTTTACGGAGGGAAACGTTTGACAGACTTAACTCTTGTGGTGCAAATATGCCACAATGACATAGCAATTAGTTATTCAAAATACGGAAAGGGATTACAAGCTTTTTCAAGTCGTTTCATAAATATGTCCTTTTCTGGTATACAATCAGTAATTATACCATTCTTACTCAACTGTAAACTTCCTGGGTATGATTTATATCTCATTGAAATCAACACAAAAGTGTTTGTTTTCTCAGAGGAAGAGCCCCAGTTCTAATCTCCAAGGCTCACACACATCAAAGCTAGAGAACTACTGTTCTGCCTCACCAATGTAAATAAAATCATACAGAAAGGTTTATGCAAATTAATAGAGAGAAGACTGTCAAGAAACATTTGTCTTCTGAGCCTGATGTGGATTTGCAGAGTGCTCCTCCAAGTTCATTCTTGGGAGGTAGTTGAGCTGATTGCTTACCATCCAAGAGGAAGACGAAACCAAAGGCAGTTCTCCTGGACTCTGCCCTTGCCCCTGGGATGAGACCCTCAGGAATATTGCCAGCCTCAGGCAAGTTGGGTGCCAAAGCTATGGATGGATGGTTCATCCATCCCTCACCTACCCCCATCCCTAAACCCAAGAGGTTTCAGCAGTTGGCCTCTATTAGAAAGGAAATGGAGCAAAGAAGACACCTCTGGCTGAAGGGAGGCTCTTACGTTCTAGACCCACAGACCCTGGGCCTTGCATGAAAGAGCCATTCAGTAATTGTATGTGGAATGGCTGCACAGGTGAACAGAAAAAATAGGCTTATATTGTAACTCCAGGATTAGGATACACTATGGGAAAGCCTTCCCAATATTGGCGCACCTGAACAATTTGAGTCTTTGTGTTTGCACGGCACCCTGGGTGTACCTCTGTCCCTGAACTAACGACATCACATGGAAACAATTAGGTTTGATGTCTGTCTCCCATACTAGGTTATAAACTCCTTCATGGTTAGGTCTACCCTGGCACCATGTCTGGTAAGAAATGTTTGCGGGAACTTTTGAACAAAGTTTGGAAGACACATCTCTTCTGGAAAAGTGAGTACCAGTTTTTTTTTTGCAGAGGGTTAGAGCTCTTGAAGTATTGACTTATAACCAAACCTGACCTTCCTCAATATTCTCTGCTGCATTTGAATTCCTCTGAAAGCAAGAAGTCAAAGCACCCCATATCAGAATCAGACTAAAGCCTGAGCAGCAGGCGAGCCGGAGCATGTTCATTCCATCCACAACAGTGCCTGGCAGATAATATGTGCCCTAAATACTTCCTGTGTGGAAAGATGGATGTATGGATGAATTATCTCAGCTCTTCTGAAGTGTCAACATTGCCAAAGGCATTTCTGCATCTGGTCCCCTATGTTATCCAGAAACCCCACCAAAGGAGTCATACTTTAAGGCCTGGACCAACAGACCCCTATATAAAATAGAAATGTGAGCAGGCCAAACCTAGAAGTTATCTGTGAGTTATTCTGTAACTTGGGATATATTTTCCCAGAACAACAGAATTATAGCACATGATCAAACTTCAGAGTGATCCGTAAAGCCTTTTGTCTGAGACATTTCTTGAGTCTAGGATTATTCAAATCCTGAACTTGTTTTTCCTTATTTTGGGGAATTCCCCATCATATAAGGTTTTAGAGTGCACAGGATCCCATCCCAACACTCAGCAGAAGCCAAAGAATCCATCCATCCCATCTCACTGCCTTCCTGGCAGCCAAAGCATTGGCAAGTCCCTCAGCTCAGTCCTTTGAATTCTTCCATCTGAACCTGGAAACAAGAACAAGCAAGACAAAGACAAAAGCACTAGTGAGAATTCACTCGTGACGAAGCAGTGTTGAACATGGGAGCTGAGGTTTCTACCCCCAGAAAGCTGTCTTGTGTCCTGTTTCTGGAACTTCTGGACCTGCTTTGATATCTGTTCTTTCCCTTTGCCAGGTCCTTCAGCCTCCAGTTGGTTCTGAAAACCCCTAATATCCTTCCAATAGATTGCTTTTTTTCCCCCTTAAATTAAAAGAGCAAGAGGCAATTTCTTTGTTTACAACCAGGAATCTTTACTGGTACATCCATGGACCAAGATCAAACAGAGTACACGTGCCTTGAAAAGTAGTCGGAAGATGTGCGCTAGCAAAACTAGCCTAGAAACAATATAAATGTCAAAAAGTAATAAGAACTTTTGATTTTCCTTCAATATGAGTATTTGAGGACAGGCTATTCTGATTAGGTCAGTTTGATTGACTAAACTTGGAAGAGCCATTATTCTGCCCCCAAATGAACTATGTAACCTCTGAAAAATTTCTTAATCATGTTGGCCTTAGTTTCCCCAGCTGTCAAATGAAAGGACTGATTAGATGTCCCCGAAAGTTCCTTAAAGCCCAAGCGTATAATGCCTCTAAGGTTTGGGGAAGGTAAGCAAGAAATGCTTTCAGATGAGGCAGCATTCTATGAGCTCTTTGTCAACTCAGAAATTGCCAAACACTAATCTCCCGTCCACTTCCCCCAAACATCAGAAAAACAAGGGTTGGCCGTATGTCCCCCACTTCCACAAGGTTGCTGACCCTAAACCATGATCTTGATTAGAAAACGAAAGGAAAGAACCCTGTAATGTTAAAGGCCTAATTAACTTTGTCATTAAATCAAACTCTTCAACTTAACCTTTGGTTCTAGGGAAAGAATTGTTGATAGAAAATTCTGCTTCTCATTGGAGAGCCATTACCCATTCTAAGAGGCATATTTAAACTTATTATTACCCCAAACACATAGTCAGATATTCTTATTACACATGGGGGAGAATGGCCACTGGTTCAGAGCAGGGCTGGTTGTCTGCTAATGTTGAATACATTTCAGCTTTTCTACGGTAAGACCTTAATTTCAGAGATTTATGACCAGTGTAAATCTGCCCTGAACAGAAGCCTGACACAAAATTACTTTGCCCAGTAGCAATTTTTTAAAGTTTTAGACTAAGTGCCTTTTATTCAACTTTACAACCCCAAAAAATGAAACAAAGCAAAAGCACTGTAAGAACCACCTTTAGGCTACAAATATTCACACACACACAGACATGCACAGTCCCAGAGTGAACACTGCTAAATCTGGGCTCACTGTGGAGCAGGGCCCATGCCTCAGAGAAGGTGCCCAGCAAGGGAGAAGAGAGATGGACACATATTCAGTGAGGAGACTGATTTCAGGAACCTTCTGCCAGGCACGGCTCCTGTAAATCGTCATCCATACATAACATCCAGGCAGTCAGCATCACTTTGCTCAGTGAATCTGTTTGGGGGAAGCAGGGGCTACTTATCCAGGTACAACCTGAACAGTTAAACAAGGGGGACACCACGGGCCCCCAGGTCTCTATTAGATACCTGGAATAGCCAGAGGTATAAGGGTTTCAGAAGCAAGAGGCAGTGAAGAGGAGGAAAGCACAATTAAAAGAAAAAAAATAATCTTTAGATTACTGATAATCAACTGAGTGTAAGAGATGCTGTTCTAAATGCTTTATATGTATGAATTTACATAATCATCATCGTAAACTCACAAAGAAACTAATACTGTTTTCCTTAGTTGCAGATGGGGAAACTGAGAAATAGATTAAAGAACTTACCCAAAATCACTCAGCAGGTGATGGAGCCAGAATGGAATCCTAGCAGCTCCAGCATTCGTGTTGTACCCTTTAAAGCCCATGAATTACTGTTATAATGACCATCATAACAGTAATGATAGCTGTATTGATTGAATATGTATTATGTCATGTGCTTTCCATGAACTTGACGTCCATTAACTCCATTTTTGCAACATTCCAGTGAGGGTGAGGACATTAGTCAGACTCAATGTACAGATGAAAAAAACTGAGATTCCGAGGTTATGTGAACGGCCCGAAGTCACGAGGTTGGCAAGGAGAGGCCTGGAACTCATCCTCACATCCGTCTGACCTGCACCAACGCTCTGCCGATTCCACAACACTCAATTCACAGACAGTCTCCGTGTTTTGTTTGCAGAGTTCTTACCAAGCCATCATGCTGGCAATGCCCATTCTGCCTTCTCTCTCGAGTTCTGAACACATACCTGATATTTCAGAAAGACTTTCTGTCATTCTCCATGCCATGTGCCATTCGAAATCCTACTCAATTCCTTTGTCCAAGGTGCTCTTTTCCCTGGGGATGATCTTAAGTATATCCAGGCTAGTTGAGCATAGTGCAGCACTTGATATCATGCGTCTCCATTTTCCATTTCCCCTTACCAATGCCAGAGTCCTAGGCGTTCTTAGAAACTATAGCAGAGTGATTAGAAATGCAGGTTCTGGAATCAAGTAGTGTGGCTCGAATCCTGACTCTAATACCAGCCAGCTTTGTGCCCTTGAGCAGGTTACTTCTCCTCGGAATCTTAGTTTCCTCATGTTTAAAATGGGTATACTATGAGTACCTACCTCATGGGGTTATTGGGAAATTTAAAAGAGATGATAAACGTCAAGACCACACGGAACACAGTGAGGGCTCAATCAATGTTTACTTTTGGTGGTGGTGGTGTTTTAGGGAGCTGCTTTGGTCCTAGCTAATCTCTGCTTGAATCCACCTAGTACCTAACAGCCAGCCAGTCAGAATGACCTTAAAACACCACTTTTCTCAAGTCCCTCACTGCCCATCACCTACTGAAGAAGTGCAAACACATAACATTAAAAGTTAGGTCCTGCTGACCACAGGATTTCTCTGTAACTCTCAGGATAAAATTCAAGCTCCATGCTAGGACTTCAAGTTCTTCTGGAAACTGTCCCTTTCCTGCTGGATTTCACTTCTCCTCCAAACAAGACCTTCCCTGCAGACCAAGGAGTCACAGTTGCTTCAACAAGGAGCTTACAGAGCCCATCTCATGGCCCTGCCCACATCTTCCCCATGCCAGCCTGCAAGTCTCACCTCCATCTGGGCACCCACACCCTACCTGTCCTTCCAAAGCAGTTCTTAATCCCAATTATGCATCAGAATCACCCCCAGGAGCTTTTAAAACACACAGATGGCTGAGGTTCTAATTCAAATGTCCTGAAGTGGGGCTCAGGCAACCTAGTTTTCAAAAGCTCCCAGATGATTCTGATATGCAGACAAAAGGCTCACAGGGCCTCATGATGCCTGGAACCTTCTCTCACTTCTGTCTTCAAGCTAACACAAAGCATTACCTCTTGATATTTAATCAGGCAGGACCTGATAATTTGACATTTCATGTAGGTGTACCTTGCCTTCCCAACTAGACTGGAAACTCTCTGAGGGCAGGAAATACGTCCAACTTGCTCATAAACTCTGGGGCCAATATCACGCCCTCCTCTCTTAGATGGTCAATGTGTATTTTTGATATGGGTTCGAGTTTTTGACTGTCTGGGGAACATAATTTCATGACGGTTGGAGATGAATAACAAGTATTTTGGATTTCCTCTCTATGCCCAGCACCCCCTGAGCTCTCAATGACCATCAAGGTAGGGGAGGCAGAAAACTGGTAAATTGTAGGTGCTCAGTAGTCACATGACTATGCACTACATTCACTACTAGGTCATAACCAAGGAGCCAAGGTACATGCTGTCTGACGTATGTACTACACAAACATTCAACATAAATAATAGAATTCTCACTACACAAGTCCAGTCCAATGAACCTTTACTGAGAGTCAGCAATGAGGACGCTGAGAGAAAGTGGTCATCCTGAGGTATAGCGGGGGCAGCTGCTTAACTTTTATCAGCATCTACAACACCTAACCACTATCCAAAGGTCCAGGCTACTCATCTGTCACTCACAGACCTCGGAAAGAGATTCTGGATTGAGGCAAGGGTGTAGGGTGGCCAGAAGAACTTCCTAGGCTCCCCTGGTGATATTTTAAAGGTTAAGAAGTGGCCCGTGATCCCTTAGGGCCCCAAGAAGAAAACCAACCCAGATACAGCGGATCAGTCCCTTCCCTCCACACTGGCCACAGGTGCCTGAGGCAGAACTTGAAGAGGCATATGGGAAACATTCTCAACTGCTATTACTATCCTACCATCGCCAAAAGAAAGAGGCTATTACATATAATACATAAAATAATATTTAGTAAGGAAATCCGGATAATTACTTAGTAAAAAGGACATTGAGTCAAGTTCTAAGCCATTGCCCTGAATTGGGAATGGCACTACTTATGTCTTAAGTTAAATTGAGTAAAACTTCCTAAGCACTCCCTTAAAGAACACCTGTAAGTAATGAGTTGGAATATCTCATCCATCCTGCTTTGTGCTGCAGTCCTGAAGAGGCGGCCAAGATTATGGACCCCAGAAACTCAGAGCTCTAGAAACTGAGCAGGTTCAAGGTGACAAGCACATCTGGGCCAGGTGGAGGAAGGGTTCCCTAGGTGTGCTCTGGAATTGGCACAGGCAGACAGAAGCTGAAGGGTTCCATAAATAACATTGTCTTCCCTTTGCCACAGCTGATGGACATCAAAATGCATTCAAAAATTAGAGTAGATGGAGAATGTAATGTGCAAGTGCACTACTTGGAATCAGCAAACATTAGAGCTGATTAAGTTCTAGCAATACCACCACCACAACCATTATCAAAACCCATCAATTATTACCATCACATCATATGTGTATCTGGTGCAGAATAAAATGATCTCATCCACCCATGTGACTTTAAATATCACCTACATACTGAGAGAGACTCCCCAGTTTCTATCTCCAGGCCAGACTCCTCCCCAAGGAATCTCTCCTAGTTTGAATATCCAATTGCTTTACCAGCATCTTCACTTGGAGGATGAATAGGCATCGCCAATTTAACATTCAACAGAGCCTAACTTTTGATGAGCCCCAAACCTGCAGCTCCCACCAGGTCCTGTATGCCAGTGGATGGCATCTCCACAATTCCTGGGGTTGCTCTATGTCTCTCACAGGCAATTCTAACCAACACATCCTTTCAACTCTTCCATCTAAACATGTGGAATATGACCAAGTCTCACCCCATGGCAAACAGCCTCATCCAAACATGCTCCCTGGCCTGAACAATTGCCATGGCCCCTTCCTTCTACGTCAGCTCTCCTATTGTTTCTCCCCCATGCCATAGTCAGAGTAATCAATGTGAGCTTAAAACAACTCTCATTAGGATCAAATCCTACAAATGGCTTATACAGAGCAGAACCCAAAAATTCTGACCAGCTTGTTTCTTTTATTGCCTATGTGTGGTGGTGATGATGGTGAGGGGGTGCCGCTTTTCACAGAATATGAGTTGATTTGGTGTACACGGTTAGAAGGTTGGGTAATAACAGCTGATTATGGCAAAGAATTGTAGAGTACAGTATAGAGCATGGCCTATGATGGTCTATATTTTGGGACACAACAGTGCATAAAACAGTAAATCCTCTCTCACTTCGGTTCCAGAATCTTGAGAAGGGCAGGCTCAGGTGGCAATGGAGGATTTAGGATGAGAGACCAATTGCTGACAAGAGCCTCCCTAGGATGTGGAGCGAGATTCAGGCAACTTCAGGACTCTTTCACAAGCAAACAACCCCTTCTGTCCCTGCAGAGGACACTAACACTGGATTCCCATCTCACCTGGCCCTGACCATGATTTGTCAAGTGGGAACCAACTGCATCCTGACACAGCTTGATCCCCTTATTTTACTCCTTTCCTATTCAGGGGAGGGTACACTATTCCTGAGGTAATTTTTAAATGTTTCATGTGCCTTTTAAATATCAGCCACCAGATAGATAGATAGATAGATAGATAGATAGATAGATAGATAGATAGATAGATAGATAGACAGACAGACAGACTTCAAATGACTGCCTAAGATATTCCAATTCAGGCTTAAATCTTTAAAGATACTTATGAATTTTTGACTTTGACAGGTTGCCTAATGGCTCTTCCCTCATAATGGAAATAGATGCCAGGGAATCTGCATTAACCCCATCTGCTTGGGGCCCTCTCCTTTGGAGATGGCCTTCCTTCTCAAGATTCTGCCTGTTTGCTGACCCTGAGATGTGAGGTCTTGGTTCTCAGGCTTAAGTATGGATCTGGTCCAGGCTGCCTCAGTGGACATGCAAGCCATTCGGAACAGGCTTTTCTCCCTCCCACTAGCCTCTGAATGACCAACAGCTGGCACCTCCTCCAAGCAGCCAAAGTCTACCTTGAAGTCTTGGTCATTCCTGACCAGAACAACCCTTTCTGCCACCCTTTGCCTGAACCATGCAATTTAGCAATCAATGAAATGTTGCCGTGTGCTAGAAAAGTCCCGTCTCACCAGCTGGTAAGGACTGAGCCCATTCCTCGTCCTCTTTTGTGCCTGGTTTGGAGCACATGAGAAAGTGCTCAGTAAATAATTGCTGTTTGACTTTGAGAGCTCAAAGTGGATTTGTCAATCCAAGATGTCAATGTGTGTCCAGCTCTGATCTTCAAACAAATTGCCAGTTCTAAGAAAGTCTTGGCACAACCACTAAACCTCACCATCCTTTGCTGCTGCCAAGTTTCTTCTCTCTTTACCTAAGAATGATTTAATACCTAAATTTGATCCAGGAAAAAAATATAACAATCCAAATGTTTCCAGTGCAAGATCACTGACACTACAAGCAAGCCAGGAGGGCGAACTCAAGACTTTAAAAACCTCTCCTCAGAAAAGCAAAGAAGTCCCGCCCATGTCTATGCTGTACCCCAAGTCCTCCCAACCCAACAGAATAACTGAAGGGGAAGAAACTATTCATTTTTCCCCTTAAAAACTTGAGAAAGGAAAGATGAGTTCCAGTGTTCTTAACAGTGGTTTTAACTTTGGGTTTGAACCTGAGACAATCTGGCTCCTTGTATTTTTCCTTAGTACATGCCTCTGGGATTATATTACTTACTAACATCCCATATTCCATGCTGATCACTAAGATTCTCACACAGATGCGATTGTCATTTCATCTTCTCAAATATCCTCAAACCTCCTTGGAGTGGGGATTTCATTTCATACCATTTAATGTATATATGGCTCACCTCCTTTTGGAAAGTTTGCATTCAGATATTTCCATTTATAATCATTGATCTTATTGCTATTGCCTAACTTTCTGTGCCATAGTTAGAATGGAAGGAGAAAAAGGAATTCTCACGCAAATTGGCATTGAGTCATTTTCAAAAAAAGCATTACTAGACTAGCTTGATCCAGAAAGACCCATTCTTATCCTAACATCTAATTTTTGGCATCTTGTCTAGGTTCTCCTTTTCATTTACCAAAATCTTGAACAAGAAGATATCTCATTTTCTATCCCTCAGCTGAGATCCTGTTAAATAGCCGCCCCCCCCCCCCCGCCAAAACAAGCAGGATATGAGTTCACAAATATATGTATATTGATAACCCAGACATTATTTGTATATCTGAAGTATAACATCTCTACTCCTGTCATCAAACAGAAGTAATTAAGAATAATCAAGTGGGTGTTAATTGGATATAATGAAACAATCTCCAGTCAGCCTGAGCCTACTATTTGCCTCCTACTAATAATTATGAATACGAAACACTCATGCTAATCTTCTTCTTCTTACAGAAGCCAAACAGAGATACAGTATTTACTCAGCTGATGGCTTGTTTTGTCTGCAATTTAGTCTGCTTGAAGCTAGGAAACTCACAATTTGCCAAGCTGTCACCAGCTGCTGGGCCCAGACCAGGGATGCAGGGCCCTAGTGACAACGGTTCAGTGTGCGTCATCTGAGAAGAGAGGGCAGATATGAATTAAACTAACCTCCAGTAGCAACTGTACCTGGACATGTACATGTCAAAAAAAAAAACCAAAGCTTTAAATTTGCATTACTCTCGACTTTTGTGGGCCATATACTCATTGTATGCCCGGAGCATCATGATAAAAAGAGAATTTCCCACATGTAACTCTCAGAAGGTCTCTATTGTTCTCTTTACAACTGTCTCCAGGCCTCAGCTGCTACAGAACTCGGGACTGGTCTTCGATCATATTACTCCAGGAGCCTCTTGGCTGCTGGGTGACTATTACAGCAGGGAACTAAAAGTGTCTTATCGAGAGTGACCATTAGAAACATATTACTGGCCATTAAGCAGATGGTTAGATGTTTTTAAAGAGCTCTTACATAGTAATCGAATCCAGAGTCGTTGACTATATTTATTACTCTACCAAGAAAGTGGAAAAAATAAAAAGATCAAATGTTTGTTCCAGAGGTGGTTAATTTCTTTCTCTGAGGATCGCCAGGAGTTCGTATTCAACTGAAAATGGGCAGCTGGTGACTACAGTTTAGAACAAGCTTCAGAACAAGGTGATTAAAGTTCATTTCTTTCCTGATCAGAATTCAGCTAAGTGGGGTTCCAAATGAAGACCCCTGCCCGATGATAGTAGAATCTGTGATGTGAAACAGATATCCTTCCAGACCTCCTGATGGCAAACTTCTTCAGTAAAGGGCCAAGTAGTGAGTATTTTAGGGTTTTCGGGCAACCACTCAACTCTGCAGCTATAGCACAGAAGCAGCCTTAGGGACCAGGTAAGTGAATGGGTGTAACTGTGTTCCATTCCAATAAAGCTTTATTCACCAAAGCACATGGCCTATGGGTCATTGTTTGCCAACACCTGATTTTAGACCACATTGAAGCCTGTTAAGATAGGGATGATATCTGAGGGAAATAAGTTCTCCCACCCAGGCCTCTATTGCCACCTCCTATTTTAATTCACAAGCGGACGAGATCTCATTTTCTGTAATAGATACATTTCTGAAAATGTGCTTGATTCAATATGTTCTACTACATCCGATTTTTTCATTAATAAACTAATGTGAACTTGTACCTCATTTGGGAGCTGAACTATAGTGATGAGTAGCCTCCACCCTGCCACTCACCACATATTGTTAGAGGACTTCATTCATAAATAATACACTTATAATATTCTGCTATTATTTATAGTTATTTCAATATAGATAAAATCACCTCCTCCATTTCCTTTGTTCATAATTTCATATATCAAGTTTTCTTACACGTGGGCCCATCTGTAAATATGTGATACATAAGTTTGGCCATTCCAGGTCCTTCATCAAACAGGTCCTTAACTTGCCACAATAGTGACATATCTTGGATACTGCCAAGTCTAAAAGGATTTTATTGAACTTCAGGGTAGGACAGTGAGGGGGGGGGGGAAGTGACCTAGTAGCAAAGGACCCTGAGTTTTTAGTCCCAATTTGTTTGCCAAATAACTGTGTGGCCTGGGATATATTACTTAACCTCTCTGAGCCTGAGTTGCCCCTGAAAAATGAGGGCACTGGATCGGAAAACAGCTGGAGTCACCTTCCAAGCTTTAATGTTCTCTGATCAGTGGATAGGAAACAGCTTAATTAGCTCATGTGATTATGGGATAATACTAATGAGGCCAAAGGAGTAAGTTAAATAGCCATGCAAAGCTAGTTAGTTTTAAGAAGAGAAAGATGCTGTCACACAGTTTATTCCTCAACTTGGTTGACTGAAGGGGAGTGGTTAGTTTGGTCCCCCCTCATACAAAAAAAATATGTGCCTATAAGAAGTCAGAAACAGCTTTAAGTGACAAACGTCATTATTAATATTTTAATGAACATATGACTACTGGACTGCAGAATCAAGCATTTCATTGAATTTCTTTCTGGTTACATGGTAAAGGATCATTTCTCCATGCAATTTGTCATGGGCCAATTCTTGGTCATACTGTGTATGACTGGCATGTAGTTTATACCGTGTGTGATTCACAAAGTGAGTTTAACCACACCCAAACTGGTCCACACACAGTTAACAAGACAAATCCAGAGATCACATGATTGGACGTTACACAGCATCTAGTTAATATAAAAATTTCTAAATGCATGCATGCCATTTCTGTACTGATCTAGTCATCTACCAGTAACCATTTGTAGACTGGGGTCAACAAACAAGGTCTTCTTGTCGTCACTTTCTGTTATGTGGAAAAGATTTAAGCCACAGCTCAGGGGTGGAAGGAAAATACAATTAAAATTTTTACCATCAAGTTTCTTAGTTTCTTCTCCCCATTCCAGATCTATTTTCTTTCCCTATTTCCCAGTTGACTCTGGGAAGTCCAACTACTGTTACCCCAAGTCAGAGTTCTAGTCAGTCATTTATTTAACACACATTTATTGAGCAGCATCTCTGGGCCTGGTAATATTCAGGGCACTTGGTATCCAGTGATGAAAAAGACAGACTTGGTTGCTGCTCCAACAGAGTTCAGTGAATTTCTTTTGAGGAGGCATGTCCTAGGCACATGTTATACAATGTCTATGTTGAGTTCCTAAAGTGCAGAGAGAGTGTGTCTTGTAACATACTCAATCAGTCCCAATTTATTAAATACCCAATATTCGCCAGACAATCCTATGGGCTCTGGATCTACAAAAGTGAATGAGCTATGGCCCCTGACCTCAAGGAGATGACAGCATAGGGTACTTTTCCATGTGATCTCTCAGGTGGGTGATCTGTCCTTTCTATTTCCATAGGTTCTCCAAGGTTGACTCCAATCACATGGATGCCTACACCAGAAGCTGCTAACAGGGCTTACTCACTTGGATACACAGCATTAGTTACGGAACATACTGTGCTTGAACTGACATAGTCCACAGAGATCCGTGACATTTTACTGATGGAAAAACTGAGCCCAGGAAAGGTGAAGTTACTAGCCCAAAGTTTCTACAAGTAGGTGAAAATAAGATCTATGTAGATCATGTCCAGAACAGGCTTACTAGGTCCAGCTCTAGAGGTGGCCACCACCTTTGGGAAGGCCAGGCCCCCGACCAGGTGTGCAAAGAACCCAGCTTCAGCAGAGCAGATTTACTCAAGTAAATGGAAAGCAACAGGGCAGAGTGGCAAGAAAACTGGACCAGGATGCACAGCGATGCCCTGAGAGGCACTGGGTGGGCCTACTGTCCTCTCCAGGCCTCAGTCTTCTGACCTGGAAAATAATGTTGATGACTTCCATGACCTTAGAGGTCTCTTTCAGCTCTTCAGCTCTCCTGTGCAAACATTTGTTTGGAAATCTAGATAGCCAACTAGAAAAAACAGAATGCACAGAGTAAATGGATGACAACCATATAGTTAACTTGTCTAGCCTTGTATCAGTGCCTTTAAACAGGCATGGTCAGGTTCAGATAAAAATAGAAACCAGAAGCTTCCAACACTCCTGGTTCCAGGTCTAGGCTACAAGCCTATCTATGGCCTCATCCTAGTTGGTTCCAAATCCAACCAGCTTCTGATCATTTTCCTGGTTCTCTACCTGCTTTGCCTGGACCACAGGACTTGGGCCCTGCTGCCATTCTCCCACTGAAACCTTGGACTCCTTCTCTTCTACAATTCAGGTTATCTAGCCTCTAGTAGCCTTGAGAAAATGGACCTTGGATCCTACCTAGACCACAGGATCCCATGTCAGCTTAAAGCCCCATGTGCAGTACTGGAGGTTTACCCACAATTCACCTAAGACCCCTACACACACACACACACACACACACAAACACACCTTTGTCCTTCCAATCACTAGCATAACATGGGAGAGCTTTCATTAGACTCTACTATGAAATTTTCCATTAATTCAACCCCACCTACCCAAATCTAAGAGCTCTAATACCCAGTAATGAGCTTCAATATTAGATGTAAAAATGCCCATGTAGTCCTATAGCCTGAGAAGAGCCAGACTGTCAAGGTAGCAAAGAAAAACATGAAAGTCCACAAAGCAGCCTAAAGGAGGTCAGAATTCCGTCTCATGCCTCCAATTTAACAAATGCCTTCCAATGAATGTCCTGATGAGGAGAGGACTCTGAACTGCAGTGAGAATTTTTCTTTTATTTGGCAAGCAATGAAATCATTAAGGTAATGTATCACCATCCCCGCTAACAGAATCTCCTCATGTCATCTCCTTTACTGTACATGCAAGCAGAAGACACATATCTATTGTCTCTGACTTCTGGAAGTTGTAAATGTAGGGAAATTGCCATCATTAAATTGAATATAATGATTAGCTCCCCTTCCTCCCCCTTTTATTTTCTCACTCTGTAACTCGGCTCTTCCTGACACATACCTTGTAAATGTCAACACAAAAGTATGTCCTGAAGACCAATGGGCAGAAAGTCCTGATTACCAGCAAAAATCCATCATGTGATACCGACACTCACCTCTGCAATGAGAGGAAATGATAATTGCTTTGCCGCATGAGGTGGAGAAGCCCGACCTCGAAGCGTCGCTGGTAGCACTAACATGTAATGAAGATGGGTGCAGACAAAGGCCACTGCTCAGCACACCAGGGACGCTGTCCAGACACCCTCACCTCCTAGGCACATGGCTAAGGAGCACAGTCTACCTGTCACTCTCCAATATCTTAAATCAGGACCTGCTCAGCTCAACCCCAGGGGAGAACCAGGAACCTCCCACGAGGCCAAGGTAAACCTAGGAAAATCCCCAGCCAGGTCTTGTCGAGGAGGATTCAGACCAGGAATCCAAGCCCAATGGCAAAAAAATAAAAAGGACATAACATGGTACCCTGAGCTCTGCCCGGGGGGTGCCTGGCTGGTGTGCTACAAATAAGAACGGGTAGCTAGGATGTCACCAGCATTTAGCTCGAGAGGTCACCGAAAGAGAGGCGCTGGAGCAACCAACATGCTGAATCAGCAGGGGGAAGGAGCAGGTTCTCTGACCTGAGGAATTCCACACAAGGTCTAGCCATCCACGGATTGTCAGGGGCTGTCATTGGGCCACAAGGACTGTTTGGCCTTGAGCATTAGTTATGTTATGTAAATTACACTTAATGAAAGTACAGCCTTGGTCCATAAAAACTTAACAATGCATTTGTCTTCATTTGAGCATTCCCCAGCAGCCACCACCTCCCTTTACAGGCCATAATAACTGGGCTTTCACTGCATGTCCCTGTCCTCCACAGCCACCATCAGGAGAAGACTGGAAGCAGGCAGAGGAATTGGCTTGCACTTAATAAGACAAATGTGTCATGGTGGAGCTGGCATTAGGTGGCCCAAACCCTCATACAGGATGCAAAGCAGATGGAGCCATGCCCACCTCTCTTCCCCTGGCCCTCTTGGTTAACAAAGTTCAGATGGCTAGAAAAGACTGAACTTGCTTTTGCATTTCTGAGAGCTGGATGTCACCTCTTACTCATCAGCAAGCATTTATTAAGTGCCTCTTATATACACAGTACATAGCAAAGGCATTTGGCTCGCTCTTCATGCAAGTCACAAAGAGTATCTGACTCTATTTAGAACACTCCATCTTGAGACACCCATAGTAAACTTTTAGTGCTCTCAGGTCTATGTCAATCTCCCTCGAAGAAGGAATCTTTGAGATCCTTAGCTGACCATGTCAGGTCCCTGCAGGTTAAGAGGAAAGGAATTAGGATTATATGGCTATAAAAAGAGGACGCCTGGAATTGATTGGTGTGGTTTAAATGCAATCTCCACAGTTATTAGACATTTTAAAAAATAAAAGTCTGTATTCATAGCCTATACGGGCTTAGGTTGACTGACCCCTCGCCCACCTCTCCAGGCTCAGCTCTCTCCCTGACATTCTCTTTGGAGTTCCTTATAGTCAGCATTCCATCCAGCTGAGAATCTTTGCACATGCCATTCCCTTTGACTGTGATGCTTGTCCCTCACCTCTTTCCTAATTAGGTCCTCATGCTTCAACCCCCAGGTGAGATATCACCTAGTCAGGAAAGCCTTTGCTAACCTCCTTGACCAAGTAAAATTAACTCCTACCATAGTTGCATATATTTTTCCTCCTCAGCCCTCGTCCCTGTTGTGGTTTTGCAGATGTTCGTGGGAATGACTGCCTTGTGATTACTTAATTAACAGCCACCAAACCCCACTAGACTGTAAGCTCCATGAGGGCAGCAGCCATGTCTACTTTTCCTTCCCACCAAATCCTTAGCACCAAGCACACAGCAGGCAGCTAAAGTCATTCATTAATTAAATGCTGATCACTTCTTCCCCGTGACTATGGAAGAAATGCCAAGAAAAGAAATATGCTTCCACTCCTTGGAGAGGAAGGAGAATTTAGTGACCATAACAGTAAATGAACACCAGAAAGAGCTACCAAGAGAAGCCACTCAGACTCCAGGCCCAAGCATCTTCCAGAAGGCATCATTCCTTCAAAACCTGACAGCAGGGAGATGGGTCAGATGACTTATGAAGCCAACCATTCCCATTTTCTGTATTGGTTGCCTGACTGTGCAGCCACGGAAGCTACAACCCATCACGTGGAACAAACAGTGGCGGTTATCCTCACCCTTTGTTTGCCTCTTGGCTCCCAGGAAGAAAACAGATCCTTTTATTTTCCAAGCAGCAAAACACAATCAACAATTACAATGAATAATTACAATGAAGCACCAGCCTGGCAAACACTAGCTGCCTGAACGTTCAAGGCCAAAATCAAAATCTTTCCTAGCAGAGGAAAGGGGGAAATCCCCAGTGAAAGGATGTACTTATAAAATCCTTTCCCCACCCCCACCCCCCATCAAAGCAGTTCCAAAGAATTAGTTGGCGGGAACTTCCTGGAAAAAGAGATTATCCCAATTTGTCCATCTCACAAAGGAACTGTGCGAATCCTATTTGACCCCCGTTTTTCCAATCCAGGGTATGAATTTAGCTAGCTTTGAAAATGTTTTAGGGCTTACACAGAAATTTGTAAAATGCCAGTGTGAAAATTTTAATTGAGTTATTAGCAATATCTCTTCTTTGAATGACCTTTTAGTACTCCTTATAACATATCACCTCCTTTTACTACATTCTGGCTGACAGTTCCTAATATATTCCTTCTTCCTAGATGATATCATCTGTCCTTGGATGGAATTAACTAAAGCACTATACATTCAGAAGCTGACATTAATCCACAGACCCAGATTTGTAATAGCTGCTGGCATAAACACTGTTTCCATACATTGGGTTTGAACAATGAGAGGTGGAAATAAATACTATTCATTGGACACTGATGACATGCCAACAAAGGGACTGGAGCGATAAACAGCAATGATTAAAAAACATTTTAAAATTAGCTCAACTCTTATACCTACCACATAAATCTAAAGGAATATTGCTAGCTCCACAGAAATTTTATATTTCTCTTTGAAATCACATGTGTCGAGGAAGCTAATCATAACGGGAAATTATAAGGATGAATAGCAAACAAGTTGTTTGCTTAAGTAACTTTCTGACACTCAGTAAGGGAAAAACAGAAAATACAGTCCCATGTTCTCAGTAAACCAGACATTTTACATCATTCCAAGAAATGGAAAAAGTAAATCAACATGGCATGTGGGTACAGAAAGGTATATTCAGAGTTGAGAAGCACCAAACAGGGAAATGATCAGGAAAACCCCTCCCCCCAAAAGCCCGACCCCAGCAGCACCTTAAGGACATCAAGGCACCCAAATCCCACATACTGCTATGAAGACATACTTCATCCAACCAACAAAGAGCAGTGGGTCCCGCGTCCCCCTCGACCTCCTCCCCAACTTCTTCCCCAGACTTTTGGCTGGGCTGGAAGCATACGTAGGTATGTCAGTGCAGCAACAAGCACTGGCATCTGTAGGGACCTCCCCAGCATTTTCCGTCAGCACAACTGTGTGGTTTAGAGTCGGCGGCGCTAAGGACCATCATGATGCAGCGCCCCCGTGCTCAGGGCAGCTGATAATTAAAGTGGGCCTACCCGCATAGTGTGGTGGGAATTGGGTGGCATGAGGGAGGCATCTCCAAGGACAAAGGTGCATGCAAGCAAGGCTAATGGAAATGAAATTCTGCAGTAGCCTGGTGGGTGTTCAGGAGCTCCATCCCTTTCCTGGGGACTCTCCCTGGGGCCCTTACACTGGACTCCATTGTCCCTTGTGAGAAAATGCCAACCCTGTCCGAACCCCACGGTCCCCTTGCATCACTCAAGTTATGAGACTTCTGTTGCTATGCTTTGGGACATTAAGTGTTGGTGATAAGGTTACACTCCTGCGGGCAGGAGATCTGAGGGCTCACCTGAAGAGTGAGGTGACCCGTTACCAGTCACCTGGGGAACAGGTGTTTCTCCAGATGAGAAATAATATCCAAAAGAGCAGACCTAGGTAAGTGTGAAAGAAATCTCTCTCTTAGCCTGGATCTGGAAGGTGCCAAGTATTCAGGGGGAGGGGGTGCCTCTGGGGCAATGAATTAAGAGACGCATCCATGAGTCGGCAGCAGCTACCCAGGAGGGCCCAGGCAGACTTAGCCCTGATAGCCCCAGAGCCCAGAAACTCAGCTGGCCAAGACAGAATCAGGACCCTGGCCTCTGCACGCCAGACTGATTGAATGCCTTGTACCCTCTTGCTATCCCTGTGTTATCTCTCAGAAATCTCCCAGCCTGGCTCATTTGGGATAAGGATGAACGTCAAAGAGAAAATAGCTTACCCCTGGGACCAGTGTGGCAGCAGCAATCCCAGGAAAATCAGGGCAGCTGGAGCATCAGTCCCACCCATCCAAGAGATTCTCCTCCAAGCATGACTCTTGGAAGGTTCTGAGTTTCATTTTTACTAAGGGAAGTGGCATTTTCTTAGACAACCTTCAAGTGTTCAAAACGTATATATTCCATTTGTTAATCCCTTAAGATGCTATCCTCTAAGCTTAGTTAGCTGGACTCATCTAAACCCTGTTAATAGATCTATGTTTCCCCTCCAAGCAACATAATTCATTCACCCATTTATCCTTCTCAACTCACAGACCATTTAGCATAAGCCAAGGATCACACTAGGTATGGGAAATAAAACTGCAAATTAGGATGTGTTCTCACCTTCCAGGTGCTCACACACTCACTAGGAAACCACCTGGGGACAGAACCTTACCATAAGGGGGTGACTCTTTTGGTAGGAATCTGAGAGGTGCTGTCAAGCCTGGTGAGGGAAATATTTTATTTCAGGGGGGTGCTCTGAAGTTCCTTAAATCACATCAAGAAGGCAGACACCCCCCTCTGCCTATGCATGAGGCCAAGACATTGCACAGAACTATTTTACTGGAAGACACTCGAAAAGCAATAATGAGAAAGTCCATTTCCCTTTTGAAAGGTACCACCCTTGGCAAGGATAAAGGATCCGTCTGCCCAGAAGGTAAGGAGTTCCACAATGGAAGGCTATTGTGGTGAAGAACATGAACTGGATCGTCCCAAAGACCCAGACCCAGACCTGGACAAACTAGTTACCCTGGTCAAGATGCCGCTCTCCTCATCTATAAGACAAACAACAATCCCTGTACCTCCTATGGCTGCTGTAGGGCAGTGATGCTAGAGTGTTCGGTGGCCCAGCATCATCACCATCGGGGAACTTGATAGAAATGCAGATTTACAAACTACTCCCCAGACCTACTGAATCAGAACTGCTGGAGATGGGGCCCAGCTGATTCTAATACACTTTAAAGATGGAGAACCACTGATGTTGTATTGATTAAAAAGGCCGGTGCTTACTAAGTGCCTAGCAAAGTGCCAAAAGTGTCAGAAGCCCTCAAAGCCTGGTAGCTGCAATTGACTCTCACTTTGTCATGAGACCCTGGGAAGTCATGTGCGAAAGGGCATGGAAAGGGGGATTTATTTTTTCCAGAGGTCAAATCGAAAGGAAACTTGGCCATTCTTCCCCTTCCTGGAATCTCCCTCCTCCCAACCCCACATCAGATCTGATGTTACACTGGGACAGAAAAGTCATCGTTAGTCACAACTCTGCCACCTCTCCTTGCTGCTACTCCCTGCTGATGATATTAGCTGGAAGACTGCCAAAGCTTAGAGAGGGAAAACTAACCAAAATGATCATAAAGCCATTTGGAAATATATGAGCATGATCAACACACTAAATAATAATTACTCACATTTGTATTCTCTGCCAATCTTCATATACGGGATTTTAAAATAACCTGCTCCAAATGAATTACCTGGTTTCAAATGCCTGAGAGTCATAGTCCTGTGATTCTGACAAAGTAACCCATATATCTCATACCTCGGGTTTATAACAAAACGGTGCCGTGAATTAAAAACCCCAAAGAACAAAGCCAATTGAACATTTTAAGCATTTACTCCAAACTTTTCATTATGGGTGATATTCTTCTCAAATATTTCATCAAGCTTTTTTTCTCTCTCTGGTTTAAATCTCAATCACTAAAAGGAATGATTCGCAGGCAATAATGTAGAAACAAAAGGGGAGATTAAATACAAATTAAGCTTTCATTTGTACTGTTTTTCCAGACTGAATTAAAGTGATTGAGTTAACTTTGGTGTAAAGTAAATTTTACAGCTGTTGGAAATGATAGAATGTAAATTAGATTATACTATTTAAATATTTTACAAATAATTGAAATGGCATTCTTATAAGTTATGTTCCAATATTCATGCTCAAACATAGTAGATCATGCTGACTGGCTCTAAATATACATCTTTCCTTTTGCTTGATATTTCTTCCATTACCAAAATGAAACTCAAGGAAATTCAAATACAGAATGAGTCACAGGCATCAGTGAAGATAGTGTGAACACAAAAGCATGATGGTATAATTTTACCTATTCACATTAATTCATTCCCAAAGATACTCATTGCTTATAGTACACTGATCAAGATACTAGGTACAATGACAAAGCAACCAGCTAGAATAAAACTGCTACATATAGCAGAATAATACAAATGCATTACAACAAACAGGAAGTGAAGGGGGAGGCAAGGAGGTGGACTTCAAAATGCTTTATGAGAAAAGTTATTTAAGCTGGGTTTTGAAGGATCGGTACAATTTCCAATGAAGTCCTAAACACTGTAAGAAGTATCTACGTAAAGCAAGGGAAGAATAAATAGGTCAATTCATAGGGAAAGGAAAACACGGGACATATCTAGAGAACAGAGAATAGGGAAACAAAACAAAACAAATTGAAAGGCTCCAGAATCCTTAGAAAAGTAGTTAGAGATTCTCTCAATCATTCAACCAACACTGACTGCCCATAAGATTTGTGGGGGAATATCAAGAAATGTAAAAAGCAAGATCGCTTCCCTCAAGGAATTTGCATTTTAGCAGTTAGGACTTGTAAATAAATAAATCAAAGTAGAAAGTAAAATGTACCATACTATAGTAGAGATATGGCATTTGGTAAATTTACTGGAGAGAAATGAGAAATTAATGCATTCATTTACTAAAATTATACTTACATTTGGTTTCCCTCATATGCTGTATATTGAGCAAAATAATGGAGAAACAAAGATAACAAGACAACCCTCCCTTACAGAACTCATTAGGACTGAAACAAAGGGCAAGTAAAGAGAGATAATACTGGGAAGATAAACTAGTACTGAACCCAAGAGGGGTAGGACTTTAGAACATGCTTAGACCCGTATTGGGGAGGCTTGTGAAGCCACTGAAGAAGTATGGGGAGAAGCTTTAAGAAACCGGTCAGTGTCTTAGTTTGAATCCCCCTAAAAAAAGAGACTGGGATGAATCCATGGGTGTAGGAAGAACTTCACTAAAAACAGGTGGTGAGCCAGATTTGGCCCTTGGGTCAGTTTGCCCCTGCCTGAGGACATGGAGCTTAATTATCTCCCAGAACCCCAGTTAAGATATGCTAGTAGACACTGTAAATAAATGAAGAATCGGGGAGAAACAACAGCAGGTGGGAGAGTTAGGATCAAGAAACTGCTTTCAGAGTAAGGAAAACACATGCATGGTGACAGGTTAATAGGGAATTATCTTGTATCTTTGACAATACAAGAGAAAGTGGAGGTAACTGGTAGATCAAACTCCTAGATGAGGCAGGAGACAGGATGGAGGAGTGAGGCTGGGTAAAGAAGAGAGAGGTGCCTTCCTCTGAGATGGAAGGGGAGATGGGCAGGCAGGCTGAAACCAGATTAGGGAGCATCTAAAATGCCAACCTGAAGAGTTCACACTTCACTAGGTGAGCAATGAGGGCTGCAGAAGGAGTTTAGGCTGAGAGGTGCAGCCTGGCAGTCAGCAATGCCCTGGGTCTACCCACTGCACACTGAATAAATAAGCAAATACTCTGTGTATACATATTTACATAATGTAGGTGTGACCAGAATATAAGCAGCTGGAATTATGTGATAAGACTCTCTGGCTCAAAATACCTGCTCCACAAATGCATTCTGGGAAGAAAAGATAAGACTAGCTGACATACTCAAACTAGTTTGACATAACCATATATAAATGTGCCCTTAACCTCAAAAACAGGAATATTGCAAATAGTTGGGAGGTGGTCCATGGCCCGGGCCTATAGTACTTTGGGGTTGGAAATGGGGTGTAGTTTGGTAAGCATCTGCATGATGCTAGCACAGGTAAATTAGCCTCTCTGGGCCTCACCTTCCTCAAGGTCTAATGGGGATTAGAATGTTGGTTCCATGTACTTGCAAGATTTGTTATGAGGATCAAAAAGCCAGGGAGCTTGAAAATGCTTTGAAAGTATAACAGGCTTTACAGATGGAACATTGTAGGACAAAATAAAGTTCTATGATGTCATTTGCCAGGGCAACCTCTCTAGACCCTCCCCTTATTTCATATCAGAATCTTTCTCCCCTTGAGTGGCAATAAAGAATATCAGTGAGATCCACCCCATTCAGAAGACACTCTGTTTGGCAGATCTGCAACCTCCACCCTTTGCCTTGACCCTTTTCCTTAAAACATTTACACATTTTGGAGAAGAGGATATCTTTTCTAGAAGAAGATGGGGCCTGGGGAAGGCTGTGTTGAGGGCCCCAATGAGGATTCTGGTTGAGGTAGCACTTCAGGTTAGCTAGGACCAGACACAGAGGAGGGTGGGGCTTTCTGAGTAGTGGCACAGTGCACAGTGCACGGATCATTTCATGGGGCTGAGCTTCAGGATGTACTGGGAGAAACAGCCCAAAAAGTGAGAGTCTCCATTTGGGGTGATGGAAAATTTTGGCAGTGGATGGTGGTGATGGTAGCACACCATTGTGAATGTAATTAACACCAGTGGTTTGTATAATTGAAAAGTGGTTACAATGGAAAATTCAGGTTGTATGTGTGTTCCCGGAATAAAAAATTTTAAACCTGTAGAAACTATAGAACACAGTGAACCCTAATGTAAACAATGGAGTATAGTTAATAGTATAATAATAATATTGTTTCATCAGTTGTAACAAAGGTACCACACTAAGGCAAAGTGTTAATAATAGGGAAAACTGCATGTGAGGGTGGGAGGGGATTGGGGAACTTTCTGCATGAATTTTTGTAAACCTACAACTGTTCTATAAAAAATGTTGGAGAGTCTTGGGAATATGTAGTCAACATCAGAGTCTAAGAACACTGAAAAAAGAGATTACTTATTCCTTGCACAGGCCAAATTCTGGTTCTGTTTTTCCTGCTGAAATACAAGAGACAAAATCTTCTAATATCAACAACAATCACAGTTAACAAGCAGAGCCTTAGTTGTTGAAGCAGTAACACCAATCCCGAAGTCTTACATTCACATAATGCTTTACTGTTCATCAAGAACTCTTGTTTTTCTTAATTCTTTGGCTATAGAATAGTCATATCAGATAGGCAAGGCAAGTGTAATTACTCTAATTTCATAAAAAGGCAAAGGAAACAGAGAGGTAAAGGGACCAACTTGAGGTTACAAAGCTGGTAAGTGTCAAGGGAGGCTTGGTGGGGGGCCCTGGGTTGCCTGCCTCAGAGCCCAGCATCTTTTTTCACCATATTCATCACATCTCCTGGTTGAATGTAACCATGGACTTAATCATTAGCTTGGCAGTGTCCTCCTATCAAAAGGGACAAGGAACACCTTCTCACATTGACAAAAGGAAAGTAATAAGAGCAAAATCACAGATCAGGGCCAAATCTAGCCTACCATCTGTTTTTTTTTTTTTTTTTTTTTTTTTTTCCTTGTTGTTGCTGGTAGTTGTTTCCTTTTTTATTAGAGAAGTTGTGGGTTTACAATAAGCCATGCATAAAAAAAAACGTGGTTCCCATATACCCCTATTGTTTACACCTTGCATTAGAGTGGTACATTTATTACAATTGATGAAAGCACATTTTTATGATCGTACTATTAACAATGTCACTGTATTGTATAATTCCATGGATTTTTTTATTCTATTAACACATATGCAACTTAAATTTTTCCCATTTAACCACATTCAAATATATAATTCAGTGCTATTACTTATGTTCACAATGTTGTGTGACCATCACCACCATCCATTACCAAAACCTCTCCATCATTGCAAACAGAAACTCTGTACATTTGAAGCCTTAAGTCCCTATTCCCTACCCCTACCCTGTCCCCTGGTAAATGATATTCTAGATTCTAACTCAATCAGTTTACCCATTCTAATTATTTCATATCAGTGAGATTATACAATATTTGTCCTTTTGTGTCTGGCTTATTTCACTCAACATGATCTCTTCAAGGTTCATCCATATTGTAACATGTATCAGAACTTAATTTCTTTTTATGACTGAATAATATCCCATTATATGTATATACCACATTTTGTTTGTCCATTCATCAGTGGATGGACACTTGGGTTGCTTCCATCTTTTGGCAGCTGTGAATAATGTCACCATGAACACCAGTGTTCAAGTCCCTGCCTTCAATTCTTTTGGGTACATATCTAGTAATGGAATTGCCAGGTCATATGGCAATTCTGTATTTAACTTTCTGAGGAACCACCAAACTGTCTTCTACAGTAGCTGTACAATTTTACATTCTGACCAACAATGAATGAGTGTTCCTATTTCTCTACATCCTCTCCAACACTTGTAATTTTCTATTTTTTAAAAAGAATAGCCATTCAAGCAGATATGAAATAGATATGAAAGCATCTTGATTTGCATTTACCTAGTAGCTAATGATGTTGAACATTTTTTCATGTGCTTTTTGTATATTTTCTTTGGAGAAATGGCTATTCAAGTTTTTTGCCCATCTTTTAACTGGGCTTTTTGTTGTTGAGTTGAAGGATTTCTTTATTCTGGATATTAAATCCTTATCAGATATGTAGTTTCCAAATATCTTCTCCCATTATGTAGGTTCCTGGTTCATTGATGTGCAAAAGCATTTAATTCTGATGAGGGCCTGTTTATCTATTTTTTCTTTTGATGCTTGTGCTTTGGGTGTAAAGTCCAGGAAACCATTGCTTAACACAAGGTCTTGAAGTTAAATCCTTACATTTACTTCTAGAATTTTTATGGTTCTGGCTCTTATATTTAGGTCTTTGATCTAGTTGTTCATTCACTATTTTCCTGATATCCTTTAGTTCTTTCTGTTTTTTGTTTTTTTTTTCCTTCATCCCTTTGAGCATAATAAAGATCATTTTTTAATGTCTTTGTCCAGTATGTCCATAATCTGGTCTTCTTTATTGTTTTCTGGATTTTTCCCTCTTCTTTGGATGGGCCGTCATTTCATGATTCTTCATTTGTATTGTAAACTTTTATTGAACATTATACATTTTAATATTTTTAAATGTCAGCTCTGGGATTTATTCTCTGAGATGTCAGTTTCTTCAGTTTGTAACCAGCTATTGATATGACAGATTTTGTTGAGTGTCAGAAGCTGACAAAACCAAGCAAACCTAAGCAAACAAAAACCTTTCACAGTCTTTGCAGATTGACTTTGTGTTACCTGGTGCTATCTGTCAGAATTCAGCCCTCCTATGAGAAAGATCAATCCATGGCAAATGCAAGGTGCAGGGTCCTCTCTGTGTTTTCTAGGCGAGTGTTTTGTCCTGGGCTTGTGCTTGCTAGTGGCCTTAGCAGGTCTCTTGTTTACAAGAATTTGAATGGCCCCTCTAATTCCCAGGAAACAGACCTCCTCCCTCTCCCAGGTATTCCACTGCTGGACTTAAAGCAGGTAAGCCCTTGCCCCAGGCCACCAACTTCAATTTTTTCTTATACTGCTTTCTTGTCTCAAGTTGCTTTTGCCTGGAGGGAAAATTCTGGGAGGGAGACCACACCAGTAAGGAGTTTTCCCAAGTCAGTCTTTCCCAGTCAGAACAAGGCTAGGGACCCACAAAAGGAGCCCCAGCCTGCTCTAAAGTACCCTGGGGATGGGTTGACAGAAAGTCCAGGAAGGGTGCCAGGAACTTCTTCCAAGGCTCCCTAAAGTTGTGCTTTCTTAACTCAGCACCTGCCTAGCAAATGCAGCCCTTCAGCTGTCTTCTGTAGCTCTGAGGATGCCTACCATCTTGAAGTCTCCTCTCACCTTTGTCTGGGGCAGGGTGGAACAATGACCATTCTCAGAGCTTGGCCCCCAGCAATCTGGAGTAGCTAATCAAAAGTCTTGATCAGAGATCGGACTGTGCTCCTCCTGGAACCTGGGGAACTAGATTTTCATGTCCCTTTCAGCAAGGTGTTCCAGGGGCTGGACCCCACAGCTGGCAGGCAACAAGAGTGGCAGATGAGTGATGGTAACCACCTTGGATATGGACAGGGCAACTCACTAGTATTTACT
Organism: Tolypeutes matacus; assembly: GCA_026826555.1. Classification (NCBI taxonomy): domain Eukaryota; kingdom Metazoa; phylum Chordata; class Mammalia; order Cingulata; family Chlamyphoridae; genus Tolypeutes; species Tolypeutes matacus. The sequence continues at coordinate 335,207 of JAKSZT010054160.1, read as the reverse complement.
ATAATTCACCAGCCTCCTCCTCCTGCTCTTCCCTAGATTCTGCATGGTGTTCTAGTGGACTCTGGAGTTTCTAAATAGTTGCTTCAGACAGTTCCTGCCTGTTTAACACTTCTTCTGGTGGAGGGACTGATTCCTGGAGCGTCTTATTCCACTATCTTCCCACAATTCCTCTTTTGGATGGCCTGTGAGATAGTAATGGCTTTTACATTTTTAAATGGTTGAAAAAAATAAAAAAGACTATTATTTCCTGACAGGACAAATGATATGAAATTCAAAGTTCAGCAGCCATAACACAGACCCACCCATTCATTTACAGACGATCTATGGCTGCTTTTGTATTATCATGACAGAATTGAGTAGTTATAACTGATGCTATATAGCCCAGCCAAAAAAATATTTATTATCTGGCCCTTTACAGAAAAAGGTTGCCAACTTCCAGATCCGCAAATTAGAGTAAGGACAAAACTAGGTAACTAGAGGGGGGAATTGCAAGAGCAAACAGAACTCAAAATCCTGAGACCTCAGATTTTACATATCTCATTCGGGAAAATGAGTTTTGGAGGGGTAAATTCTCAAAGGGCTGGTGCCGCCCCACTGAGGGCTACTGGGCTTCCATGGACAGCTCACCGACTACTGATCCACGCAATTCCTTTTCATACTCTTGACCCCTCCACCCTTTCCTCCATGCTCACATGTGCTGAACCTCATTGCTTCTGGAAATGAAGATGCCCTAGTGTCAGCTGGAAAAATCTGTATCTCACTTCCTCAGACAAGTGGATATTTATTGACAGGGTGTGGAATAGAGAAAGAAAGGAGAGAGACTGCCTGTCCAGAAGGCAGTAACCTTGGAGGAGATGCAATGTCACCAGCCCCAAACCATCATTCTCACAGATGTACAGCATATTATTTAAAGGGAAACAAATATCAGCCGCTGAATGTCATAGCAAGGACACATCTCCTGCCTCTTAACTAAACTTATCAGAGCTGCAGTTTAATATGGTTCCTTTTTCATCCTCCCCTCAAATTCATCTTCCTGGGCAGCTCTTGACACCACCAGCAAACAGTCAAGACGAAGATTTAGTGACGTGAGCTTCAAACAGATCTAGATTTATTGACATGTGGGGCTGGCTTTCTTTCTAGGGAGCTGCAATACACAGGATTAATTTTAACTGTTGCTTAATGTTCAGCTTAGCTTTGAAAATATCTAAATGTCTGGCTACACTATGGCATCATAGGTGAGGTCAATTTTCACCAGAGGCAGGATCCTTAAGGCTGGCTTGTGCTTTCTTTCATCAGGATGATGAGGCTAATGATACCCTTCAGTGTTTTAATAAGAGGGCAGATTGGAACAAACTTCCTGCCAGAACCCCTGCTCTTCCCAAGTCTTCTAAGCCGCCCCTGCCTCTCTCTGAAAGCAGCGATAAATCAGCAAAACCAGCAAGGAATCACCGTTGCCACAAAAGCTCTACATCTTCTTGTTTTAAATCTCCCTAAGTGCCTACAGGTACTTCAATATCTGAGTCCAGAGAAAGGCAGCAGCAAGCCCCTCCCCTCCCCAGGCTGAACGTTGGTTTTCCAGGGTCTTGGGCCACAGAGTTGAGCTTTGTTCACTTCCCACGAACACATTTTGCGAGCTCAGTTGCTGTGCCACAATTCCATGCGGCACGGGGTGGAGGAAGTGAGCTGTTCTGTGAAGGCCCTCTGACCATAGGAAAGGAAGATGGCCATTCAGGCCTTTCCTTGCTGCCCTTCACTCCATCCCAGTCACCCCAGGACACAGCATAACACAAATACCAATACAGTCTGGGCACCTGAAACTACAGTGAACTGGGGAGTCAGAGCAGGGGGTGGGGGGACAGGGGCAGGGACTGAGTATGAGAGGAGAAGAAATAACATCTCTGGCAATCCTTTCCTAACACTAGACTGAAGAACAAATTTGTAGAGCTCTGTTAAAAGATGAACTGCTAAATGAAAAAGAGCTACTGGATATAAATTTTAAAGTCCAAAAACACCCAAGAGGCATAACTATAATTATTGCTGAGGGAAGCTCTTTAAGACTAAAAATACATTTCCATTAACAATCAAAATTAGTTTTCATTGTTTTTTTTTTTTTTTACTTGAGCTTTCAGTGAATAACCTTTGATGGTGGTATACGATAATGATTCATTAGAAAAAGTGGATTTGTATTTCAGGAATAGGCACCAAAAAAATGAGCCAAGAAATTATCCCTCCGTATAAGTCAAATGGCATGAGAAGGGAACATTTTTAGAATGAGTAATGGCTTCCTGTAAAAGCTAACCCAGACAGCAGGTACCCACTTGAATCTTCTTGGCTAACTGAGCTCACAAACAAATTTTCCAAACCTCAGAGATGTGGGGGAATTTGTATTGTGATACATCGTTTCAATCCTTGCTAAAGAGGTATAAGGAAAAGGCATCATATTGCCTCAAGATTTCCATTGATTTTAGTCACTATTAATTAAGGGTGTGTCTAAAATGACACATGTAAAGAACAAATGAGTCGTGATTAATTTTTTTCATATTTTATTAAGATATATTTGCATCAATCTTAAGTGTACAGTTTGATCAGTTTTGACAAATGAATACACCCATCTAAGCACGTTAATCAAGCTCTAGAATGTTTCTAATTTCTACCTCCCCAGGAAGTTCTCTCCTACTCCCTCAGAAGCAACTACTGTTTTGATTTCTGTCACCCCAGGTTAGTTCTATAATGGAATCATGCAGTAAGTACTCCCTTATGTATGACTTATTTCACTCAGCATAATATATTTGAGATTCAGTTTTGACTTTTTTAGAAAACTAACTTTGTTAAATTTTCAGAGGCCACGTGATTTGGGGCAAAATCAGACAAGCAACAGTGTTTTCAGGGAGAGTGAACAAGGGAGAAAAAAAATCATTTCAGGTTTTCCTAGAAATGTTTTAAGCGACAGGAGGTGAAATTGGGGTGTTTTTTTTTAAAGTTGTAAATCATCCTGAAAGGCTCTGGAAACTCTGCAATGATCTCTAATTCACTCACCTATCACAGGGAGGAATGATATAATGGAGAGCTGTACATAATTCTGAACCTAATCATGAAGAGTGGCCTAGAAATTTGATTAAAAATCATTAGTTCTGTTGAAGGGCCTCAAAAACAAAAATGAATGTAGAGAAAGACCAAGGTGTTTTACTAATGAATTACTCTCTGAAAATCAGAAGCACGATGACAAGAGTAAATTATTTCAAAGAATCACTGTCACATCGTCAAGTATAAAATGAAAATGCTGAGTTGCTGATATGAGGTCAGAAAGTGTGGTTTATATGACAAGATGAAAGTTAAATACCCAGCCTTGCACCCAACAGACAAAAAAATAGGGTAGGACATTTTTTTCCTAAATTGATTGCCAAATAGTAGCACATGAATAAAGGGGTAAAAATCCTTGGAAGCGAGGATCCAGGCAACCTGGGGGTTCCTCTAGGCCTCCCTTTCTCCAGAAGGATTGAGAAGGCACTTGAGCCTCAGGAGGTTATAGAGCTAAATCTTCACCATGACCCCTAATGTTTATAGAGTCATCCTAGTTCTTTCCAGAGCTTTTCACATCTATTCTTTCATCTCATCTTTGCAAAGCCCTGTTAGGGGGAATTATTAATAGTTTCCTACCATTCACATAGCGCTTTAGATACCTGAAGTGATGTCACCAACATCAGCTCCTCTGGTTCTTTACATATCCCTGAAAAGTAGATAGAGACTTTGCCCTATTTTAATGATGGGGAGAGTCAAGTCTTCTGCCAAGGCTATTAAGGGACAGACAGAGGCCATAAAACGTCTTTTGGCTTTTAAACCAGTACCCACCTCCCCACTAAACCTGCTCTAGGCAGGTAGTATTAATCCTGATTGATGCATGAGAAGATGAAGCAAAGTGAGATGAATCCCTGAGCTAGGTAAGAGCAGACCTAAAACAAAAACACTTTTTAAGATAATGTATGGGAAAAATCAATTTTCAGGACTAACCCACAAATCTCCCAAATCCTTCTTTCTCATGGTTGGGACATACCCTGGAGCCCCATAGCCTTTCTAAGTGCCCTCAAGCTGTTGAGCCAAGGGCCCAAATCAAACTAGCCTCAAGGTCTTTACCTGAAGATAACTGAGCCTTCCCAATTATACCCACATCGTGGAGGTATGTACTGTTAACAGTAATGATGATAACTGGAACCTAACAAGCAATTTCTCTGTGCCCAGCACATTTAGTCCAATAATATCCATTTAATCATAACAACTTTATGAGGTAAGTACTAAAATCATCCTTATTTTACAGGTGAGAAAACAAAAGCACAGAGAAGTAAATACTTTGGCCCAGATCACACACCTGATAAGAAACACACCTGGGATTTGAAACCCACAAGTTTGGCTCTAAAGCCTAGACTCTTAACCATCCGGCTAGGAGGAAAATGCTAATCTGGAGGACATTCATTTATCCTAAATTCTCCACTCCAAAGGGTATGAGGGTAAGCAATGGAATGCACCTAAAATATAGACACAGTATATATTTTTTATTTCAGAGAGTGGGCTTATATTTATATGTGCAAACCGATTAAATAAATCATGATTACAACAGTAAATATGTAAATTCTGATCAATAACTACTTGCCTTCCCCTCCCCCCAATGTTAACAGCTGCAATAAAGCTTTAACTGTAAAGCGATGCACAACCAGCCATAAAAGTATGTAAAATAAATGAGGATAACATAATGAGGGAATCTAACATTCATCTCATAAATATAACATAACGACCACAACTAAAATGTCAGGGAATCTAATAAATCAATATGGTAGGACAGAGCTATCTTTATGTTCAGAATACATAAAAAATATATTTACAGAGGTTTTCTTTTTTTATAAGCCAGGACCAAACAAAAAGAATTATACGAAATTTAACCCCATGTTTACCTAGACGCTCTGATTCTGACAATGATATTTTCAACATACCACTGAGGTCTTCACATCATTTTATGGTAAGAAATGAATGGGCTCTACTCTAAATCTACACATAAGGTTTTAGATACTGTGCTAATATGCAAATGCTACTGGAAGGGAAATGCACAGGAAAACATCCTGAGGGTGCTTTGAAAGGATCAATTACAGGCCCTGGTTTAGAACACTTCTGACCATGGTGATTTCTGGAACTTTCAGCTCATTTTATTAGCACCAACAAACCCTGGGAGGTTTCGTTATTTCCCTGTTAACGCGCTAGCGATTGATGTGGATAAATCCCATAAATACTAATGAGGGTGACACAAGTAAATCTCCCCCAAATTAATGAGAAGAGAGTCTCCATACTGACCTTACTGGCCTAATGACTTGAAATTCTTCCCGGTTCCCCCGTGCACATAAACTGCAGAAATAACTATCCTTACCCAGCCACCTCCTCCCATGGGCTCTTCTGGCCCGAGGGGGCCCAATGGGAAGGGAACTGGCCTAAATGGAAAAGGAACAGATCTGGTGTTGATGACTTTTCCTTAATGACATGGACATATCCCAAATGCAACACCTCACCTTGAGGGTAGAATAAATTAGGGAGACAAATAAGAGTCTCCTAAAAAAAAAATAGCCTGAACTCAGCTCCCAAAATACTAACTTCTCAGACATGAAAAACCAGTTAACCCTCATATATTAAATCAAGTTAAATAAGCATGTGTTAAACCCAGCGTTTTGATTTTCTATTACAATTTAATAGGTTTAAACAACAACCATATTATTTGCCCACAGTTCTGTGGGTTGATAGGTGCTCAGCTGGGCAGTTCTCCTACTGGTCTCACTTGTGTCCCTCCTGTGTTTGCGGTCAGATGGTGGCTGGGATGGAAAGGCCAAGATGGCTTCACTTACATATCTGAAGGCTTGATGGGGATGGTTGGTGGCTGTGACCTCTCTCTCTCCACACGGCTAGCTTGAGTTTCTTTACTTGGCAGGTAGATTCTAAGAGCAAGCATCCCAAGACCACCAGGTTCCAGTTTTTGTTTTTATCTCACACTTGCTAAGGTCCCATTGGCCAAGTTCAGAGTCAACATGGAAAGGAACTACACAAGGGTATAAGGACAAGGCGGTGTGGTTCATTTGAGGCCACCAAAGTAATAAGAGGCTACCACAACTAGCACTACCCCACCCCATCCTAGCCCAAGAAAAAAGGCTTTTACCATAATAACAATAAGCCCTGAGAAGGTATAAATTGTTTTCTTTTTCTACTTTTTCACTCTAATAGTCAATTTTCTAATGTTCTGATTATTGCGTAAGCATTGGAGATTTAAGTTTTGTGGTGGCTTGGAGTTATGCACTCAGAAAAACATGTTCTTAATCCATTCCTGTGGGTGTGAACCATTGTAAATTGGACCTTTTGACAAGGTTACTTCAATTAAGGTGTGGCCCAACTGAATCAGGATGGGTTTTAATCCTGTTATTGAAGACTTTATAGGGAAGGTCACTGGAAAAGAAAGCCAGAGGGAGCAATCAGAAATCAAAGTCAATGGAACCTGGAAGAGAAAAGAGAAGCCAGGAGATGTTGCCATGTGCATTGCCATGTTTTTGTTTCCTAGGCTGCTTACACCAAAATTCCATGAAATGGTTCGGCTTAAACAATGGGAATTCATTTGCTTACAGTTTTGAGGCCAAGCAAACGTCCAAATCAAGGCATGATCGAGGCAATGCTTTCTTCCCGAAGACCAGATGCCGGTGATCCTTGGCTCCTCTGCCCCATGTTAAGGCACATGGCAAAGTCTGCTGGTCTTTCCCTTCTCTTCTTGGTCTCCTTGCTTTCAGCTTTGTGTTCTTTGGCTTTCTCTCTTTGACTTGCTTCTGTTTTTTGTTTTTTGTTTTTTGTTTTAAAGATTTTTATTTATTTATTCATTTATCCCCCCCTTGCTGCTTGTGCTCGCTGGGTCAGCTAACCACGCCGTGCGGGCGGGCTTGCCTTTACCAGGAGGCCCCCGGAACCGAACCCGGGGCCTCCCATATGGTAAACGGGAGCCCTACTGATTGAGCCACAGCTGCTTCTGTTTTTAAAGGACTCCAGCAATAAGTTAAGACACATTCTGAATAAGGTGGACCACACCTTAACTGAAGTAGCCTTGTAGCCTCATCAACAGATCCTACTTACAAAGTGTTTACACCCATGGGAATGGATTAGAATAAAAAACAACTTTTTCTGGGGCACATACAGCTTCAAACCACCATACCATGTGACAGAAAAGCCAAGGACCAAGGATCTCCGGCAGCTAACCCCAAAACACCACAGTCTTCAGGAAGAAACCTTGTTGACACCTTAAATTTGGACCCTCCAAGCCTCAAAACCGAGAGCCAATAATCCATTTTTAAACCAACCTACTGTATGATATTTGTTTTAGCAGCTGGGAAGCTAAAACAGCATCAATATGAAAATGGGGCAAGAAGGAAAGGAAAGTGTTTCACAATTTAGAAACAAATAAGGATCGAACTTTTAATTTTCTATTTAAAAAAAACAAAAACTGGACATACTCACTGATAATACAGCAAGTCTTCCCTCAGCCTCTTGATTCTCTTAGCACAAGAATTCCATACAGTGCTCACTCTGCTACTCACTCAAGGGACCCTCCACACCCTCGTAAAAACCCACCAGTGTACCCTCTTTCACCCACATAGGTGAATACATAGGAACCCCCATAATATGGCTCTAACAACTCTCCCCTGAGGATGCCCTACTAATATGACCTTCTTCACTGCACCACCCTGCAGCCTTGGTTAATATCTGCTGATTTCCATCCATCTGTCGGTATTCATCCACGATAAACAAGTTGCATGACACTTTAAGGTTTATCAAAGCACATCCCATGTGATCTTCAGAACAGCCCTCTGAGGTCGATGAGACAAAGATTTATTATCTTCAGTGGGCCCAAATAAAAACAAAGCCTGTAGACATTAGCATATAAGCCTCATTTTTGTAATGCTTTATAGTTAATAGCATGCTGTCTTATACATTATGTGTATAAAAATCCTTTAAATTCATCCTATGAGGTAGACAATAACATCCCTATGAAGAGATGAAAAAGAGAAGTTAAACACTTGACCCAAAGCCCCACAGTTAGTAAGTGGTGGCACAAGTCAGGATCCCAGGGCTATTCAATCCAAGTTCTTTTCCAGCATGTAATGGAGAAGGTAAGTGATCTGTGGCCCTAGAACTTGTGGCAGAATTAAAATTAGAACCTGTATTTTCTGATGGACATCTCCCCACCCCAAAAAATCATGCTGATTCTTATCCCTCAATCACAGCCTGACAACTGTCCCAATGTTAGAGATAGAATGGGCTACACAAGCAATAGTAAACTTCAAGAGAAGAATTGAGAGTCATAATGACTCAGCTTTCCAAGAACACAAGAACCTAACATAGTCCTCAGCCTCTAAAGAACATACCATGGTTGAAGCCAAAGCATGACAATGAGGTTTCACAAGACAATCTTTCCAGCTCCTCCTACAACTTTCATGCAACACTGCTCAGTCAACTTGGACACTATATCTTAACTCTTCAAATAGCTAAACAGACAAATAGATTGATGGGACAGAATACAAAGTCCAATTATCTGTATAATTGGAAATGTTGTCTGTGGTAAAAATAGCATTTTGAGGTAACTAGCAAATTGACCTAAAAACAAATAGAAAAAAATATATGAATTTTCCATTTGGAAAGAATACATATATTAATTTTTTCCTCAACTTAAACCATTTACAAAAATTAATTCCAATGGATCAAGACTGAAAAGGTAAAATGAAAACATTCAAAGTTTTAGAAGAAATGCAGAAGAACATGTTGATGCCTAATGGTCAGGGAGGCCTTCTTAAACAAGACATAGGTAGCTTCAAAGAAAATAGTTGTTAACTTGACAACATAAAAATTTAAAATCCTGTAATAAAAGACACCATAAAGTTGAAAGACAAGCAACAGATTAGAAGAAAATATTTGCAATATATGAGAGTCTGAGGCCAACCAAGTATACCTTGAATACATAAAGATTTTCTAGAAATCAGTATGGAAAATTTACACAAGCCAATAGAAAAATGGGTAATTCACTACTAAAAAAACTCACATGGTCAATAAATATATGAAATAAGTCTCAAATTTTTTAAGAAAATGAAAATTAAGAAGAGTAGTGAATAAGACAGCATCATACCTACCAGATCACAAAAATTGTGAGCTTGCTAATGCCAAATGTTGGTGGCGGGAAGGGTCAAACGGTACTTTTCACACACCACTAGTAGGAATAGATATTGATATAATCACTGTGGCAGACAATTTTTTAGTATCGATTACAATAAGAAATGGGCATACACTATCACTAAGCAAGTCCACTCCTTTAAAATGAACCCAAGAGAAACACTTGCACATGTGTAAAAAATGGCCCATAACAAGGACACACATAACTGCTGTGTGATAAGGAAAAATAGCTAACCACCAAAATGCCCATCAGAAAGATAATGGACAAGTAAACTTTGGAATAGCCATACTACAGAATACTGTGCACTAGTCAAAAAGTAAGAGTATGTCTACATACATGTATCAACATGGAAAGATATCTAAGACATAGCATGGAGTGAAAACAGCAAGCTACTGAATGTATTTAGGATCATAAATTCTTTAGTATGCCTATACATGTGTCTTTTTGGGTGGGAGTACATATATTCACAGGACAAAAATAAGTAAACATGATAAACTCCTAATGTGGTTACCTCTGGAGAAGAGATTGGACTGGAGGGCAGGGTGGGAGGAGGACTGTCAAAGAGGATTAAGCCTTAGCAGTTAGTATGGAGTATGTAGTACTAGCACAATTAAATATCAATTTTCAATAAAAGGATATGCCTGCACAATCCCCCCTCAAAAAATAAAAAGCTTATTTGAAGAAGGATTCATAGTCTTTTCTGAAATTTAAAGCACAAACAAAAGACAAGCAAACAAGCAAAGGTTATATATAAAGGAAGAAGATGAGAAGCAACCAACCCCATGTAGTAGTTAAGAGCAAGGACTGTGGCACCAGTTGGTCAGAGTTCAAATCCTGACTCAATCACTCAGGAAGGTATGTGGCCTGGTCAGGTAAATATGGTGCAGTTCCTCAGCACAGAGTGAGCAATACGTCAATTACTGGTTAACTAAATGAAACGTGGTAGAGCGCCTAGCTCTAAGTTTTGGTAGAGAGCCTTATGCATGGCCAGACGGTACTGTGATTGTTTCCGAGGAAGAGGGAAGAGTTCTGCAGGTACCAGAAGGAGCAGGTGAGGGGCATCAGGGATGTAGCTTAGCTTCTCCTACCAAAGCCTTCTGCAAGTCATGAGCCCCTTTCCACCCCATCCAGTGGGAGCTGCCATTTACTGGGTTAAAGCAGGGCCCTATTTTGTGCCTGTCTCAGCTGAGTGGACAAAGGGGCCAGGCCACTGCCAGTGGACAGGCTCAGGGGTGCTCAGAATCTGTGTCCCCATCTGGGATGAAAATATGGAGGAAAAGAAATCATTTTCTATTCTTTCTCATTAAAACCATGGAAGGGAATAGTAATGTCCATAAGGCCACAGAAAGTTGCTTAAAAAACCCTGTCCCTGTTGGGCCAGTTAAAGAGTTGGGTGTGCCCTCCAGCAACATCCAGAGAGGGGGTCAAGATATTGATGAGCATCATTTTAAAGGCCTGTGACTCTTATGACATGGAATGCTATTGCCTCAATGTGGTCATTTTCCCCTGGGCTAATGCTCAGATCATTCGATAGCTTAGCTCTGGATAAAAATAAATTAATAAAAAAGATTCCACACACATTCCCCAGAACTCTACAGTTTGCAACACTCCTTTATATTTCTGGCCTCATTTAATTCTCGCTAGTCTTTTTATCCCCATTTCACAGATGAAGAGAACAAGGTTTCAAAACCAACAGATTATTGTTACCGTCATATCACATGTGAAAGGCAAAACCATGTATTGCAACTCTTGCCAGCCTCCTGCTCCTTTTGCTAGAAGTGCTAAATCAATCCTTGGCTTAACTGAACAGTATATTCAACTTCTCTCTCTTATGTGGCTCTCTTTTTACATCTCTCTTTTTGCAGCATTCCAAGAATCTTTTGGGAGAGGATCTTTTCTTACAGAGGACATTCTCTTTTCCACACAAGAGTAGCAGGGGTGCTGATTTCCCTCCCTCTTTTTTATACCATGCCAGTGATGACTTGACAGGTTTCATCAACCCTAAGTCGGGTCCAGAGACACGACAAAGCCTCTGGTCACTCACCGGGTCTCTGAGTTTTTTGTTTTGTTTTGTGTTCTGGGGACAAGAGGAGAACAAATATTGTTTTCCTCTACCTATCTATGCTTCCAGGAATATACTAGAATCATTACATGTTGTTTTATTTGATCCTCAACACAAATCTGTAAGGGAGGTACGATGAGCCCTATTTTTAAAGATAAAGAAACTATGAGGTGGCTCAGGAAAGTTAACTTGTCAAGAGTCATACACTAGGGAATAAGTTCAAAGTCTATGTACTTCCAAAGCCTCGGTTATTTTGAAAACACCACAGTCTCTATGAGTCTGGACAACAAATATCAAAATTCTATTGAAGTATTCTTAGTGGTTGATCTTCCAAATCTGGATACCTTTGCGAACAGTAATAACAATAATTACACCAGGAAAGCAGCCATGCATTAAGACTATCCCAGGGAAAAGAGGACACGGGGCCTCCTGATTATATAACATGCAGGGGATCATCACCCAAGAAAAAGAGGGATGTACCCTCTTGGGCTTAACAACCATAAACCTGAGTGATAAACATCTCCTTCCACTAGGACACTATACTGCAAATTGCCAGGACCTTGTTTACCTTTCTACAAACCTCAGGAACAGAAGGAAATACGGCGACTATGAGAGTTGCTTGCTCAGATGAGCTCCTCCCTGTCCCCATTTTGTTTCCATCAATCAAGACCTCTCTACTGCGTGCTACTTTCATATACCACAGCTCTAAAACTCAAACCAGGGCAGAAACAGGCTCAACCCAGTCATACACGACGTCACGTCTCGTGGCAGCCGTCACCACCAAGGCTTCACTCTTTCCTGGAGAAAAGAACGCTGGCAGGACCCATTTGTTTCTGGAAACAGGTCTGGAAGACCATGGGCTGTGTCTTCTCCCCTGACCCTTTCCTGCAACAAGCAGAATTCTGCAATTAAGGCCAGGAAGCTGGGGAGTGGGGAAGGGTCCAGTCGCTGGGATTGGGAAGCTCCAGAGATGCCCAGGATCAGTGGTGGTCCATGTAATTGCTATGAAATTACAGGCATGGTTGGTTTCAAGGACAGAACCTGGAACGTCTCCACATTCAGCATTCAACATCCCAGGGAGTAGCTGTTCCTTTCTACGTCGTGGCACAGTGCTCAATTATACATTGTTCAGTTTAGTTTTCAGAATCAGTTACTCAGATTTGCAAATGAGCTGGCGACGACTAAGCCCAACACCAGAATATTCACCCACAAGAATTTACAACCCTTACACGAATACATACTAAATAGTTCTTTCTGCTATGTGGGAAGACAAACACACAGGCATACAGACAGACACGAACACACATACACACACACACCCTTCTTTGTCTAGATGACTCAGAGCAGGCCAGGACACCAGACTATCACAGCACAAAGAAGTAAGAGAATATGCTTCTTGCAATCCAAGAGATCATTTTCATTTTCTAAGGCCATTTCAAGCAGGCAGGCCTGCAGCTGATGGGGGGAATTTTAAACAAAGAGAAGAGTAAGGATGCTTTTTCCTTTAAAACCGTATCACCACCCATTCATAGTAATGCTACAGCTTTGGACACTTAGTATATACATGACTAGTAACCAGAGGTCTCAAGAGCTACTTTGTACTGATGACTGTCTTCACTTCCATAAAACTGCCCATCCATCTCTCCACAGCGGCCAAGAAAAATCACACACACTCAGTGGGAAGCAGAGAACTTCTTTGTCACTCTGTTCAGGTTGCTAACAATCTAGGGCCACATCAAAACTGGACCAAATTTTCAAAACCAACTCTAGGGGAGAACTGTGGTTTGGTTTTGTTATTTTTGTTTTGTTTTAATCACCAGTCTCAACTTCAGAACTTTAGATATGACAGGGAGTGGTCCAAAATGAGAGTACTTTACAATATTTCCTGCCACGCAATTAAACCTCTTCTCCATAAAATGTTGCTTTTTTAAAATGTCTGTTGTAAAATAGGCCCCTAAATGAACATAATTCCCACCCCATCTTTTGCAAAAATTGCGTTTCATTTTGCACCTATATAGATGAGAATTACAGTGACTCTTAAAATGAACATGAGCAAGTCAGAGTTTTCCGTCTGTTTTCTTCACAATTTTTAAAATCTTAGTTTTCACTGAAATTAAGTTAAGTTTGACTTCTCAGTCCTGACGGGAAGTTAAGTTGAGACAAGATGATGAAATGGCCAGGGGTCTATTGCCCGCCCTCTGCATCCTGCCATAGAGAAACATACCAACAATGCCCAGCGCTGCCCGGTAGGGACTGAGTCATAGGATAAGGGCCTTGGGAATATCTTTTCTGAAAAAGGGGAGTGGGTAATTGTCCACTCCTCTTTGGCCCTTCCCAAGGGCCTTCTCAAGACCCTTCCTAAAGCCACATTCATGGGTCTCCATGGAAGGGAACCTTCTGCATTTCCTGAAGCCATGCTACAAAGGTGGATTACTTAAGAAACAATTAGGTGCGTACACAAAGCAATTTGCAGGCAGCCGCACTCCTTCAGCTTTCTAAGTGAAGGGCCTTTCAAGGCTGATTTATAACACTGTCGTCTTCAGAAGGCAAAATAATTAATAGGAGCATGGACTTCTAATTTCAGTGACTTCCAGAGAAAGTGGATTTCATTTGATTTATGACGGCCGGTGACTTTGCATTTTATCAGTTCATTCACTCATTATTTATGCTGATGGCCAATTTCAATGGGTCGCTATCATCTAACTCACTACTAATCAAAGAGAATTAGGGTTCACTGCATTATTTAGAAGTCGCTAATTTATCTTCAGAACAAGTAGTGAGAAGAGTTTGGGGCCTTCTACCAGAAAAAACTGAACAGCTGGCTGAAGCCAGATAATTTGGTCAGCATTATAAATGAGTTTTATCAGGGGTATTGCAAGTTGATGAATTTTGAGTTGGAAGGCAAAAGGGAAGGAAAGAAAGAAAAAGGAAAAGAAGCCAGGAAGAAATATCAAACAGGAGAGGAAACAAACATAATAAACACTGTTTACCTCTGGTCCGACCAGCCCCATCATCACAAACGGTTGGTCTTATCCTTTGACCCTAGGATTTGATCAGCTATACAATCTGAGTACTCAGATATATCCCAGCACCCCTCGTTTCAGTTCAATAAACAAGTCTGTTTGCACTGAAATAACCAGACTTCCCTTGTTCCTCATTTTAACATCATTTTAATACATTCTAGACGCAAGATAATGGATCGCAGTTAAACATGAGAAAATTAAGTCCCATCAGCAAGTAATCATACCCAATCACATTCAATCATGTTGAACAACCACCACCACCAAAATGATCCTCTCCCAGGCAAGGTTCAAAAAAATAACAACACTAAAAAAAAAAAGTCACATTACGTCTAGGAAAAAAACTTTAAAATATTTCTATGTCATTTCCCAGAAGACAGTATGTTCACTCATATATGTGTCCCTAGAACTCTGCACATGCTGATCCCTCTGCCTATAATATTCTTCTCTCTTGACTCCTACTCAGTGAAATCCTCTTGACTTGCAAATTTCAGCCTAACAAACCTATCTAGACACCCTTCTGCTCTTTGAGCCCCTGAAATGACCCTGGTCACTTGTCCTCAGTTGTCAGTATTCTCCAAAAGATTACAAGTTCCGTGAGAGTAGGAACTAAATGTTTCTGTGGCCCCACATATCTGCTGAATCGATACTGTTGAATATATTTTTTGTTCTGAATTTGATGTTTTCTATACCATCAATAATCATTCAGTCCAGAAACTACCCCTTAGGAAAATTAGACTGTGTGATATTGGGTCCCAGGAAAACACTAGATTGTCAATCACTTAGTTATTCGTAGCAACTCACAAACCAAAGATGAGGAAAAAAGAAAATATGAATTGAATTTGTGAACACTTGTAAGTTTGGTCAAGTGAATTATGAATGCCCAATTCATACAGCTGAGAGGAGCTTTGCTGTAACAGCTCCAACATGTCTGAAAGGGGTATGAGACTTGTAAAATAGAAGGTTCCTCATTTGCAACTTTCAAAATAACCCAGTATATACACTTTTTTCCTCAAACAAGATGCAAAAATGGTTACAGATTAATATAAATGTAAGTTTAGGTGGGTTTTTAGTCTTTTCTATTCCCAAATCCAAAGACCATGCTTCATCTTAGACTGGGCTTTCCTTCTCGTTTGTCTTGTCTAATGCCAGCCCATCAAGGTGCTCATATAATAAATATGGTCTTATCAAACTGGATAGAGTAACCATGCTGAGTTATTATTACAAGGGTTCCTGTAATATGAAAACACCACGCATATCATTTTAATGATCTAAAATAAAGTCTGAGATTCCAACATTTATTTCCATCCAAGATCACAATTTATATGCCACCACAAGTAAAAGAAGGCTGAAGTTTATCTTCACACTGTCCTGAATTGCTTTCACCATGGACTACAGACCCAGCAAACAGTGCTCTCCTGCAACTAATATTGAAATACAGGACCACACCAAAATTGACACTGTCAGTTTCCTATCTTGCTTTCCTTCAGAAAATGGATTTTCACTCGACCGTTTAGGACTTTCTGAAGGTCCGTGAACTGTCAATCTGCCCTTAGGCACAAAGGAACTACATGAGTAAGGGTCAAATCTAGAAAATGGAAACTGTTTCAAATATTTACAACAGAGGGAATTTAACACAGGAAATCAGTTACAGCGATGATGGAGAAGCAATGGACAAGTGCCACCATGCCCGGGCTGAAGGGACAAAGGGGAGGCTGAAGCAAGGTCACCAGCTGAAGCTAAAACCTTGGCAGACCATATCCAGGGGGAGCTGGAGCCACAGTAGGCGATTCAGCCCCTGCCAGAGAAGCCACCAGAAGGGAAGCAGGAGAAACTCCCTGGCGCACCCCTTCCTTATGCCTTGTAGTCTCTGCCAGGGCCTCCCATTGGTCAAGCCAACAGGACGGTGCATGGGAAAAGCCCCACCAGGCAGCAGTCCCCTGTGATACGGAGCAAAGCAAGGGAAGGGCAAAGATGGGTCCAAGGGCAAATTGAGCCATATTCCCTTTCCAAAGAGAAACTCTCTGAGCCAGATGGAATTTAAACAGAAGAGAAATGCCAGTAGTTGCCCTACAATGCTTTCCCTTTTTCTCACCAGTGAGTATCTAAAGTCTAAGTACGTAAGATAATTAAAGAGGCACCAAGTAAAAACCCTAGTGGGTAAAATTTTAATTCCTTTGGGATAGCCTAAAGATTTACGACCCTAATTCTCCTTCAGAATTTGAAAGTAAATAGGCAGCTGCCTGTGAAAACCTGTGAAGGAAAAAGCAGAAAGATAAGCAGCTAGGCCTGGGTGCCTGACACTGGATCACACGGTGGAGCCTCAGCAGAACACAGAGTTATGTACATTCTCTTGTTCAAGAAACAGTGGTCCTGGGCAGCCACTCAAATCACCCCAAAAAAGCTACATTCCACTTTGATCGTGTGTTATGAAAACACGAATCCCTTGCCAGTAGCCAGAGATGGTGAAAAAAGGCCTACCCGGGTGGGAGTAGGACTGGAGCTTCTGAAGCCTCAGAACCACTTTCTCCAGGAAGCCTTCCATGCCCACAATAATTTCTATCCTAAGTAAGCTAAAATTACATCTTTCTGACTCAATTACAAAATCCCCAGAAGGCAGGGACTGAGTCTTCTATTGTATTTTTCAGTTTGATTTGCCTCCAATCTACACCTAGCACAATGCTTTACATATAACATTAGATGCTCAAGGAATACTTGTTGAATGAACAAAGACCGAATGGATGAATTAGTCTCCAACTAGCCTAAAGAGGCACTTTAAGAGGACGATGGCAGCCTCTTTTCTTTACAACTGGAAGTCCACCTTGGCCAGATCCTGCCAGTGACATTAGAATGGATGGTGAAGATAACTTTTGAGCCTCAAACCTCAATTTCTGACATGTTTGTGTTGATAAAAAAAAAAAAGAACTCCACCAAATGCAAGGAAAAAAAAGTTAAACCTTTGACTTTTCACATTATTCCACCTGACATTTTATTTGAGACCTGCTCATTGTTCTCTTTACTTAATGAGTTCCTCTTTCCTTTTAATTATTTTGAGTGGTTGGTAACATATTTTCTCAGTAAGCTGGGTAGGGTCTGTTTGTACCCTGATAAGTTTTAAGAGAAATCCCACCCCAAACAAATAAATAAACAAAAACCACAATCAAATCATCAGGACAGCAGCAGCAGTAGCCTTTACAGTTACAACACTTTACAGTTTATTTACAGACTACCCTTGGCCTTCTCAAACCAGCTTCCCTGGCTTGGAGAGCCTAAGGAGTGAATTCCTTAGACAGAAGAACAGGGTAAATGAGTAGCAGCAATGACACGCAACTTCTGGGCTCAAGTCTTAAACTGTGACTACAGACCTCGAATTGCTAGAGAAAATTAACTAGACAGGTCAGGAGAGATTTTCAGCAGTGAAATTCTGCTATTACCCTTTACTCTTATTCCCAATTTCTCCCCTCTCTGCCTCCATGTGGTTCTTTTATTTACGGATGCAAAGCAGGAGGGCCCTTTCCCGTTTCTTCTTTTCTCTCTATCCAAGTTATGTGAGATTCAACAAAACCAGTCTTCGTGTGACATAATTACAAAAGGTAGAGACAAGCCGGGAGGCCCACAATCAAGAACTTGAAATGAGAGAAAAGGCTGCTGGTCTTATCGGTGACCTGACTGCTGGTTAAAATGGTCACAACCCCACTGACCTTTGCAGCTGCCTGGCACCCAGGCCTCCGTCAAGAGACACAAGATCTCGGCCGCGACGCCAATATTACAAAATGCCCCTCTTAAGGTGGGAAGGAAGCGTGTGGCTGTCAAAAACACAAGAGAGGCAAGGAGCCTGGGAGGACATGGGCTGCACTTCCGGCATATCATCACAGCCAGGCAAAAGCCAAAGGGTGGGAGTTTTTGAAACAAATGCCAGTTAAATGATCCATTCAGTTATACTTGATATGTCTGGTAGAATATAGCTTGTTCCAGATGTCAAATAATATCGCCAAACCATGCTCACTAATGTGAAAACCACTGTTGCTGATAAGCCTAAGTGTTGTTGAATTTGTGCAATAGCCACCTACCTGCAAACAAAATATTGTGCTAAAAAAAAACAAAAAACTCATGGCTCATAATTTAAGGCGACAAAGGGGTTGACTGAAAAATGCAATTTATAAAAAAGCAGTTTTGCCTGAGAAACTTTTTTTCAAAAACTAATATTTCACGTTTACACATTTAAGTTATATTCAATTTTATACAAAAATTATAGTAATTGTCCTTCACCTAACATGAATGTTATAATTATACTTTCAGCGTCGCTGCGCTTTAACACCCCGCCAGAAGAAAAAGTACTGTGTGCTCGCAAACACCACGGAGGGAACAAGCAGATTTGCAGCTTTTGATGTGACCCCTTTAAATGTGCAGCTCCAAAATTTCCACTGTTCATAAAATTCATAAAGGGGTGCATGTGTACATCCCAACTCCCTTTTCCATTCGATATATATGAAAATGCAATTTACTGTATGTCAAATGAAAAATGCAGTTTTCAAATGCACTGACAACAGGTGCTAGTTAAATGATCAGACGCTATTTGTTACCTAGTCCCTTACTCTCATTTGCAGCAAGATAAATTGCATTTTAGGAGAGTAGTGCGATCTAAGGGGTCTTGACATGTTTTTATTGATTTGCATAGGTTATATGCATGTATTCCTGTTTGTAGGCAAATAGTGCCACAAGTAAATTCAATGCACCGTGCCTGTGTTTCAAGAAAATTGGAGTTATCACGGGGGAGCCAAGATGGAGTGAGCCTGGGTAAAAGAGACACATCCAGCCTGCTGGAATCTCAGAACCTCTATTAAGATTTATAGGCTGTAGGATTCTTTTGGGCTTCAACATTATTCTTAGTAAACCCTTTCTGTCTTCTGTTGTTTATAAAAACTGGCAGCTTTAGCAAAGACAGAAGCTTAAGTTGTAGGTAGCACAATTTAACATAATAGTTCTTGCCTGTCCTCCAAATAGCTTAATGCTGATTTTGCAAAAGGAAAAGAGGAAGGGGGACGAAAAGCCACATGAAACCACATACCGTAGGCCATTGCTCTGACACGGATGGATTTGGCTGTCACTACGGAAAAGCACTGGTGAAATTTGATTATATTTCTAATGTCAAAATTTACTAACTTTTTAGACTCCCAGGTTCCATTTCTCATTTGGTTTTTCATTTTGTTATCTCAGCGCTATCAGGCCCATCACAGAGAGTAATGCACCAATTAGCCTCGGGAGTGACTTAGTCAGAGGTGACTTTTCCATCTACTGGGGCTTCTCCTTTCTACACTGCTGTTCTAGACACACACCCTGGCTACCACCTTCTCTCCCACGCCCCAGCCCGCCACTTCCTCACCCACCTCCACCCAGAGTCTTCGCCTCGCCTTCTAGGGTCTGGATCTTTGCAAAAGTGTTGTCAAGAAGCCCTGGCAGGGGAGCAGATGTAGCTCAAGTAGTTGAGAGCCTGCTTCCCACGTACGAGGTCCCGGGTTTGACCCCAGATGCCTCCTAAAGACAAACAAACGAAAAAAACAACTCTCATTGGGGAGCAGATGTAGCTCAAGTGCTTCAATATTAAAAAAAAAAAAAAAAAGCCCTGGCAAGGCAAACTAAGACAGTTTTCATACCACACAAAGGGGTGACTTAAACAACAGGAATTAACCGTCTCGCGGGTTTTGGAGGCTACGTCCAGGAGGCCAGGCTTCCTCCTGGAGCCTGCAGCATCCTGGTGCTGGCTTGCCGCAGACCTTGGGGCTCCTTGGCTTGCATCGCTGCCTCCACTGCATGGCCGTCTGCCTTGACTTCTGTCTTCTACTTCTGTATCCAAGTTCCTTTGCTGATGAGGACTTCGGTCACATGGGATTAAGTCCTGCCCTCATTCAGCGAGGCTCCCCCTTAACTAGTAATAACATCTTCAAAGGTCGCACATGCAAATGGATTCACATGCTCAGGAATGTGGATTAAGATGGTAACGTATCTTTTGTGGGGGGACATGATTCAACCCCCAAACAGGGATGGTGGCCTTATTTTAAACCCTGTGTAGTTATTTCTTTCTTTGCCAGTTTAAGACTGTGTGGACTATAAGGTCCTGATAGATTTTGAACTTTTATTTCCCACTGCCAAGCACCGTGCTTTGCCCACAGGGGGCATCAAATACAAATATTTTAATATGATATACTGTGTGGGTTGTACCAGGTCCTATGAATGTGACCTTATCTGGAAATAGGGTCTTTGAAGCAGTGATTAGTTAAGATGAGGCAAAACACAATTAGGGTGGGCCCTAATCCATTATGACTTATAACACTTTATAAGAGGAGGAAATTTGGTCACAAAGACAGATACAGGGAGAACGCCATATGAGGATGGAGGAAGTAGAGACTGGAGTGGTGCATCTACAAGTCTAGGAACATGGAGGATTGCTGGCAAACAGCTGATACTAGAGGAGGCAAAGAAGCCTTCTCCCCTACGGCTTTCAGAAAGAGCATGGTCCTGCCGACACCTTAATTTTGGACTTCTGGGTTCCAGGACTGTGAGACAAAACATTTCTGTTGTTTTCAGCCATCCAGTTCATGGTACTTTGCTGAAGCAGCCCTGAGAAACTAAGACAGCACAATAATGAATGCTGCTGTCATGTAGGGATTGACTTTGAAAAGTCCTCCCACACACCTGTCTCCATTGGATCCTCACAGATGAGGTGTAAGGTCATCATGATCATTCTCACTTCACCCAGGCTGAAGGAACTTGGCAGATAGGACACAGACGATTCCCAGCTGTCCTAGGTAGAGTAGACACCAGATCTCGGAGCTCCCCATCTAGAAATGTCCCCCTCTGGACGCTGCTCATCACGTGGTGTATCTGCCATTCAGAAGGGAGTTCAAATCCAGCTTCCTGTGTGACATCTTTTGGAACTGGGAAAAACAAATTATCTGTGCACCTATTGATATTTATGTCCTATTTCAGGAAGCTGTATGCATTGAATTGAATGTATGAAGATCCATATATACTATTTGGCAACTGGGTCCATAATGATCAATGATCATGCCTTATTGCTCCCCTGAACTCATTCATTCATCTCTTCAAACACTTACAAAGGCCTATTTTTTCCAAGGCATTATGCTACGCCCGTAGAAAAAAAGATGAATAAGACAGGCTCTTTGCTCTCATAGAGCTTACAGTTGAATGCTGTAGCTTTCTACCACTTTTGTCCAGGATCCACTTTATATCTGACATGGTGACCCTGTACTTACGTGCACACACACACACATACATACACATACACACCCCTATGAAATAGAAGTTGCATAAAGGAATACTTAACCTTACCATGTAAAATGTGCTCTAATATTTTCTGTTCTGTATTTTTAATTCTGTTTTATTTCATTTATTTGTAAAATGATGATTTCAACTCTCTAAAATAATTTTACTAACCATTAAGGATTGTGACCCACAGTTTGAAGGCCACTTGTCTGGTGAAACTATGAAATGAGTTATAGGAGGGATCAGTGAACATTTTCTGTAAAGGACCAGATAGTAAATATGTGAGGTTTTGTGGGTTGAGAAGTAAAATCTAGGATATTAAATAGGGACTTTTGTATTCAATTTATTGATGGAGTTTATTTATGGATACTGAAATTTGAATTTCATGTAATTATCTTTTGTCCTAAAGTGCTGTTGTTCTTTTGCTTGTTTTCAACTATTTAAAAATGTAAAAACCATTCTTAGTTCCCGGGCAGTACAAAAATAGGCAGTGAGACAAACGGTCTGAAGGCCATAGTTTGCAGACTCCAGATTTATAACAAGGCCAATTTTCATTGCTAACCCTCCTATTTCAATCGTTTTCATTATAATGCTGGGAAGAGAGGACACCTTATACTGGTGCTTCAAAAAGACCAGAAAAATATGACGATCTAAGTAAATGACAAAAGTCAAGTTTAATTCCTTTCATCAATCTGTGAGTCTGGTCCCATTATCTCTAGCTCACCAATAAAAAAACAGACTTTTCAAAAAGTTTCCAAGTTCATTGCACAACACCCATCTAAGCAGTAATGGGGACTGCCTGGGATGATCAAAGGACAAATCCAAGGCCAGTTTTGAAAGGAGCAAACCCTCACTCCTCTAGAGGCACCAGTAGAGATGACCATGCATTCTAAAAAGCAAACTTTTTCTTGCAATATGCAGATAACCAAAAAATACTGAGATCAACCCCATCGTCCCCTTGGCCACAGCACTGCTAACCTGCAGGGTACTTGGATCTCAAAGTCCCTGGGCAGTAACCACATGGGCTAGAACATATGGTACCACTGAATTCACAGGGAAGTCTTTGCAGCACAGCAAGGAAGACGAATCACACTACCAGAAGGCTCCACATCACAGGCCACCTCCCTGTACTGAACATCCGGCCCAGTGCCCGAGCAGCTAGATGGGACAGCAGGGTCCTCCCAGTTGTGCCAACCACCCAGAACTGGCTCGACTCTCTGTTGTGTATGTTCTTCCTGACACAGACAAAACATAGCATTCCAAACTTCAGGTTATATTTGTGTTCAATAATAAACTGTAGGAAATCCAAAGCTACTAAAGTTTCCAAGGGCACATGCGTGCACTTGAGATTGAAGGGGCTGATGGAAGGAGATGATTAAAACACAGCTGCCATTTAAAAGTGGTTATTCTGTCATGTTGGTAAGGTTTCAGGAATTGAATGTGCATTCAACATTGAATGTCAATTCAATGTTGGCTAAAATAATGCTTCTCCTTGCTTCATCCTGAACCCTTGGCATCGTGGTGTAAAACCTCTGCTATATTAACATCAGGGCCAGAGGTTACATGAGCGTTGTCAGAAAATCCTGGCTACATTAGCATTTACAGCACAAATGGGCCCCTCTGATAGTAGAGATGTAGGTATCTAAACAAAAGTACTCACAAATAAACACTTTAACTTAACACAGCTATCAAAGCACATGCAAAGGTTTCTATCACTGTTAAAAGTTCTTGAACTGGATAACTGTACATTAGGTGGTTATGTAAGTGAACATCCTTGTTCTTAGGAAATGTACATGGAAGTTATCATGTGTTCAAGAAGTATAATGTATACAACCTACTCTCAAATATTTAGAAAATCAATAGACAGGCAGAAGACAGAGGGATGTATGAATAAGGAGATAGAATGATGCAGCAAATGTGGCAAAATGTTAAAATTGGTGGATCTGGTATCTGGTATATGTGGGGGATGGGGGGAGTATGTTAGAATTTCTTGTACGGGTTTTGTATTATTTTTACCACTGTCCTGTAAGTTTGAAATCATTAAAACAAAAAGTTTAAGGAAAAATCAAAGCATAGCCACTACCAATAGTCAAAAGATAACTTTTAACAAGGTAAGCAATTATTGAAATTACCAGTAGATATTTTGTATTCCAAAATGGCTTACTACAAAAGTCCTTAATCCTACCTTAAGGTATTCAAGGTATTAATCACTATTTTGTGTGAAGAAAGAGGCAACTGTAAAATTATGTTATTTTCTTCCCCATAGTTCATTAGTAGCAAGATAAAACAATGTCTTGTTCCTAGCTCTGTATTAGAGTTTCACTGCTTTTCATTGTTGTTTTATCCCTCTCACCTGGTTGGGAAATAAACACGCACACACACCAAAACAGACACAGCTTCATAGGTCCTAAAAAGTAAAGCCCGAGACAAGTAAACCCTACGACTTTAAGTATATGGCAGCAACTCTTCAGCAAAAGCTCTGTAAAGAGAATTCATTGCTCAATTAATGGTGAATAAATATTCATAATGATTGCAGAGTGATTTTTAGAGTTCATGAAATGCTTTCACTTGGACCAACCACCTGGGAAGAAGGCATTTAACACACTGGGAAGATGATGGTGCAGAAGAGAGGGCTGCCTGTTTACTGGTGGTAGACAAGGGGTGGAGGAACTGAGAGAAGGGAAGGTCTCTAAGTGTGCACAGGCCAAGGTCTATACTCAGAGGCCTGGGAAGTAAGAGCGGAGAGAAGGAAGGGAAAGAAGTAGACTTGAATGATGAAAGAGAGTTGAGGAGGGTTTGGCAACAGGGGAAAAAAGGTTTGTACCCAACTAATTTCAGTAAACAAATTGTTATGCACCTTTATAAAAGTAAGATGCGTCATAAGGATGTGGCATTGAAGGGAACAAGGTCATAAATCCAGCATCTTCATGCTCAATGAAGATCCAAACAATCTGTGAGTAGCCAGGGTGATGAGGATGTTAGGGCCACTGAAGGATGAGTGAAAAGGAAAACTAAAACAAGCATCCTGCTCAAGCAGTAGCCCCAAAGGCTGACATCACGTTATGGGCACACAGAGGGTTGATCTGTCTACGTACCCTCTATCCTCTCATGCCCTTACTTCTACAGGAAAAGATGTGTGTTCAGCAGAATCACAGTACATGCACTTTGTTTGTGCTTATTAAATAAAAAGAAAGGATCACCTTCAACTATATTAATGATGGACTGGTGGATGAAGGATGCCTGTGAAAATTCACAACATCTGTTTGCTCCACTCTCTTCTCAGCATGCTGCACCTATTTCTCATGCTTAATGATGCTCAGCCACTCTGCAAGTTTTACGAACAAATGTGTGTTTAGCCACATTCATCATTCTGAATGAGCGTTCTTGATGAAGCCTCCACTGGCCTGTTTCGCTCTTTCTGCTACTCTTTAACAAATGACAACTGCTCTACGTATTTTTCATTTGTTAAAAATAAAAAGCTAAGTGAAAGATAGGCCTGGAGGAATTTTCCCCTTCCCTTCGACTCCCCCAGAAACTTCAGCACACCATCCATTGTATTTCTACACCCTCTGGCAATGGCACTGCAGAGACGGGCATGCTGGGAGAGCTTGCCCTGTAGCTGTGTCATTGACAGAACCATTGGCCTTGTCAAGTACTACTGTCCCACCTACTATTCTATCAGCAGTGGATAGGCTCTCTCCTTTCTCTACTTTCCTACCACTCTTGGGATCTCCATCACATAGCATAGTATTTTAATATATTCCTTTTCTCTTCACTGGGCAGGACTTTCAGCCAGTAAATTGGCAAGAAATCAGGACATGCTCTTTGTATTATCAAGAAAGTTTAAAACATATTAGATCACAGAGTAGAAAACAAACAAATAATTGTTGAATCAAGCAGTGATATTTCTCTTCAGTTCTCCAGAAGAAAGCCAAGCTGCTCACTCAGCTTTGACAAACAAGGACATATTCATATATCACAAACTCAGGAACTTGAGCTAAACTAGGAAGCTTGACTTTTTCATCCCAGAAAAATCTGAACTCACCATCAGAATGACCCACATAACCCAGGACAAGATGTCTGGAATCAAAGAGCTCAAAATGGCAAAGGCATTTTAATATGTTCAGAAATAATCTTGCAGAATTTATGTTCAAGTGATGGTTTTTATTCTGATAATTTAATCAGGAGCATGAAAAGCAAAAAATTAAAGAAGGTATTTCCTCTGCATTAAATATTCAGAATCATTGGAAATCAATTTAAATTCTATTTCACAAAGACAATACATTTCTCTCTCTATTTTCAATGCTAAATATTGTATTAGTGCTTGTATTGCATTTGACTCAGCATTCATTGCAAAGCCCTTTACAAATGAAACAATCATATCATATGTTCAATAAATCCACACCAGTTTTAACCACAGTGGTTTTGGGGTTTTGCCCCTCCTGAAAGTGTTATGACCATGTGAAAAAGACAATATTTCAGTCATCAAATGTAGTTGCTTCTACCATCCCTGCCCTTTTTCAAAATGCACCTTTAGTAACTGTGGTTTTCTATAGTTCATTTACTGAAGTGTTAATACATTTCAACCAAGTTCAAACACAAGCTTCTGGAATCAAAAAGTCTTAAGACATATCTATTCAACAACAAAGTAGCTAAATCTTAGCAGACACGGTTAAGAAATATTAATAGAGTGAAAATCAGGAAATCTTTACCAGAAATTCATCAACACCACACACATATATTTATTAAGTTTCCCTGCTTCTCCATAGGTTCCCTAAGGGCCACAGTTCACAGATGAGCCTCGGAATTCTTGAGTCCTTGAATCCATATTTGAGATTGGGGGCAGAATAAAAAAACATGCATTACAAATACATGTGAATTAATTTTCAACTGGTCCCACCTTCTGTCCATTCTGTATTTTAAACAACTGGCGCTAAAGATGTAACATGGAGCAAATGTGAAAATGTTTGACATTTTAAAAAGACCTTCAAACCTGAAAAAAGTCATTATAAGATATTTGATGAAAATATGCTTCAAGAACCCATTCAAATCCTACCCACACCATTAAGATTTCACCCAACTACCTCGGCGCACAGAGGACTTCCTCCTCTTTGAAATATAGGAGGAGTGACCATATATGTACATACAGTTACATACGTGTAATTGTTCGGCACAATTTAATCCTCCCAGCACTATTTCTCACTGATGTTTTGCTATACCATGTCTACAATTAGAATACAGAAGTCTTAAGTCCTGGTATTTGATTTTAGACTTCTGTCATATCTCCCAAGTTATCTAATCCTGAGCATCAAGTCGTCAATACATACATACAGACATATTTATTATGTCATTTCTACCCAATGATTCTGCACTTACATGTAAAGTTAGATCTTTAGTCTATTATTAAGTTTCTCCTCCTTTTGGTATTACTAGGAATGCAAAGATGAATAAATTACCCAATAACTTTATAATGTGATTGAGAGAAAACAAGTATTTAAATACCTCCTGTGGTCAATGTCAGCAAAAAAATAAAGTCCGGAAATACAAGAGGAGTTACAGAGAAAGAAAAGATCATTGGAGGGGGGTGGATGTGGCTCAAATGGTTGGGTGTCTGGGTTCAATCCCCGGGACTTCCCGATAAAATAAAGACAAATATAGAAGGCGCATGGGCCGCCAGGCCCTGTACACGGGCACGCCGCCAGGCCCTGTGCGCAGGCGTGCCAGGCCCTGCCAAGCCACGCAGCAAGATGATGACATAACAGGAAAGAGACATAAGGGAGAGGCAAGATGAGATGCACCGAAAAACCAGGAACTAAGGTGGCACAGGTGGCAGAATGCCTCTCTCCCACATCAGAGGTCCCCAGGACTGAATCCCGGTGGAGACAGGAGAAGAAGGATGAGAAGAGAGGGCAGGAAACAGACACAGAGAATTGCCTAGCAAATGGACACAAAAAACAGCAAAACGGGGGGAGGGGGGTTTAAAAATGGATAAAGTAAATAAATAAATAAATCTTAAAAAAAAAAAAAAAAAAAAGATCATTGGAGGATGGATAAGATAAGGAGGCTCTGCATTTGAGCCGACCCTTGAAGGAGAGGGAGGATTATTAGCAGGTGATGATGTGGGCAAGAGTTTCCAGGCAGGGCAAATACGAGTAAAAGTTTGAAAGCTCCAGAGTAGGATGCCCTTCTGACTGCAGAAGAGAAGTGGAGGGGATGATTCCTCTTTTTAAAAATGCAAGATTTAAGTAAGCCTTGCAGACTAGTTTGGAAAATCCTTCAGCCTCACAAAGGGACCTCTTTTCAAATTCTCATCACCACACTTACTGCCCTTTAATAGCAAGAGAA
Organism: Tolypeutes matacus; assembly: GCA_026826555.1. Lineage (NCBI taxonomy): Eukaryota > Metazoa > Chordata > Mammalia > Cingulata > Chlamyphoridae > Tolypeutes > Tolypeutes matacus. The sequence goes on along the minus strand of JAKSZT010054160.1, from coordinate 307,264 downwards.
ATATAGGCCCCTGTGGCATAGAATCCCAGAGGACAAGAAGGAAAAACTGAATGTCCCTCTTTGAATGCTTCTAGACTCAATACTTAAATTTCTTCACCTGATTTCTTTGAGGCTTCAGCCTGAGTTAATTTGCCTGTTTTGCTTGTGGAGGACTTAGCACCAGATGTCACCTCCAACTCTCTTGAGCTCTATAACATGTGTTAGCTGCAGCCACCTTCTCCACAGCTGCAGGAGTCCAGCAAAAGCCAATGTACATTCATTCCAAAGTCTGCTTTTTCTCCGATCGAAGACCCAGGAACTTTGTGATGCCTTCCCATCCTTACTTAGCTCAAACCCCTCCCTTGGAGGCCTCAGTTTTCACTATTTCAGTCACCCAGAGCCCCTGCACATTAAACACTGATGAGTACTTTTATCCTTATTCACTCCAAGCACCTGCTAAGTGAAACAGTGCCTGCTGATGCTCTTGCTCTGGGTTGATGGTTGCCTACGACAAGAGGCAGAGAAAATACCTACACAATTTGGGAAGGAGGACAACAGGAAAGAGAATAGTCACCCTGACTGAAAACTCAGCATGGAACTCAGCACCACTTTGGCTAATTCACTCCAAACTCTTTGACAACTGGAACTCATCACCTCTCATTTCTAAAGAAGCAGTTGATTACAACGAAAGCCCAAAACCAAAAGCCAGAACGGTAGAGACTCCTAAAGGGCCTTTGTGATCACTTCATTTAATCCCCTCATTTTACAGCTGATGAAATTGAGGCCCAAAGAAGCAAAATGACTTGTTCTAAGTCATACCACTTTGTAGTGGATCCAGTGGGACAGAAATCCAGGTTGCCCGACTCCCAGATCATTTCCTTCCACTGCTACATGTTGTTCATCAACCTTCTGAAAGGTGGAAGAACTGAAAGAACAGCAGTGCGGAATGCTGAGTAATGCTCCCCCTGCCCCCAAATACATCCACAGCCTAATCCCCCAGAACCTAAGAAGGTTATCTTCTATGGAAAAAAAGACTTTTCAGGAGTGATTAAGTTAAGGACCTTGAGATGCGGAGATTATCCTGGATTATCCAGGTGGGTCCAGTGCAGTCACAAGAATCCTTCTAAGAGTGCTCAGGAGGAGTCAGAATCAGAGGAGAAGGTGATGTGATGACAAAAGTAGTGGATGGGATGATACACTTTGAAGATGGCGGAAGGGACCACAAGCTAACACAGGTGACTCCTACAAGGTGGAAAAGGCAAGGAAAGGGATACTCCTCTTAGAGCCTCCAGAAGGAACCAGCCCTGCTGACCCCGTCATTTTAGCCCTGTGAGACTCATTTTGTAGTTCAGACTTCAAGAACTAGAAAATCCTAAGTTTGTGTTGTTTCACGACACCAAATTTGTGGTGAGTTGTTAGAGCAGCAATAGGAAACTATTACAGATTTTGGGGCCTGGGTGTGGAATGCTGCTATAACAAATAACAAACATGTGGAAGTGGGTTTGGAACTGGATAAGGGTAGAAGCTGAAAGTAGTTTGAGGAGCATGGGAGAAAAAGCCGAGGTTTGCCTTGAACAGACTGGGCGTTAATTACTCTACTAGTGTAATTAACACTTTACACTAGTAAATTTACTCCTCAATTCCAAAGGAAGTGAAAAGTACAGTAGAGAAAAACCACTATGTCTTAGAGAATACCTAAATCATCAGAAGCAGACAGTTGGTAGAAATATAAATGTTTCAGGCACTGCTGGTGAGACCTCAGAAGGAAATGAGAACACACTATTGGAAACGAGAAAACTTGTGTGATAATGGCAGAAAGCTTAGCTGAACTATGTCCTATAGTTACATGGACAGCAGAACTTGTATGCAATGAAGTTGGATATTTAACTGAGATTTCCAAGAAAAGTGTTGAAGACATGGCCTGTTTTCTTCTTGCCCCTTATACTAAAATGCAAGAGGGAAAAGATAAATTGCAGAAAGACCTGTTAAGCAAAAAGGAACAAGGACTTGCTGATTTGGGAAATTCTCAGCCTGTTCAGATTGCAAAAGATGCTAAAATTGGGAGATTCACTGTCAGTAAAGGATGATCTTGATAGATAGACAAGGGTATAGCTGGACAACCTTTGGCTAGTGCCTCAGAAGGATTAAAAGATCCTTCAGTCACAAAGAGGACTCTGAATATCTTAGGCGTTTGATTTATGGATTCCCTCAACCATCTCAGATGAAGCCAGGAGGAGAGATGGAATTATCCTGGAAAGATCTGTAGATGATATTCTTGCCTGATGGAATGAATCTCCATGACCTACAAAAGGAGACCCACAAGGTTTTTTTTGGTTTTTTTTTAAAGATTTTATTTATTTATTCATTTATCCCCCCCTTGCTGCTTGTGCTCGCTGGGTCAGCTACCCACGCCGTGCGGGTGGGCTTGCCTTCACCAGGAGGCCCCGGGAACCGAACCCGGGACCTCCCATATGGTAAACAGGAGCCCTACTGATTGAGCCACAGCTGCTTCCCCACAAGGTTTTTGAGAACATTATATCGGCAGAAATACATCCAGCTTGAACTCAAATGGAAAGAGAGATGAAATGAAAGAAGGCTGTCAGACTCCCAAATTTCTACAGGCAGGAAAAAGGCTGGTGAAACTACTCAGCTGCAAACACAAGCTACCCTTCATTAAAAAGGAAGGATAACCCAAAGGGCTGAGTTCCAAGCCCAGAGGGCAGAGCCAGAGGGCAGATTTTCCAGCCACAGAGGATTATTCCCAAGCCTTGAAACCTAATAGAGCTTGTCCTGTTTTATTTCAAAATTGTTTGGGACTGAGGCCTCCATTTTTCCTTTTGTTTTCTCCCTTTTTGAATGGACTCTCTATAGCACCTACCCAATGCCTGTCCTACCATTGTATTTTGGGAGAAAATAGCCTGTTTTTAATTTTACAGGTCACAGATAGAGAAGAATTTGGCCCCAGGATGGATTATACCCAAAGCCTCACCCATACCTAACTTAGATGGTTTAAATGAGGAAATTTGGGACTTTTGAACTAATGAGGCTTAGATGAGATTTGGTACTTAAAGCTGGAATGAGGTGATACTTGGGAGACCTTGGAAAGGGGTGGGCATATTTTTCATGTGGGATGGATGTGAATCTTTAGAAGACAGAGAGTGAATAAACTTGTGTTACTTTAACCCACTAAGTTTGTGGCAATTTGATTTAGCAACAAATGGAAAGTAATACAAACAGGGAGAGAAGAGGCCCCAACCACAAATCATCTCACTTAAAAAGAAATCACAACCCTTGAAAATAGCAATGAAGGACCTGCATCTTCTTGCTACCCCTTCTCACTAGGCAGAAACCCCAGAACATGAGATGCTTTTCAGGGGTGCACTATCTTTATAAAACCCTTTTGTTTCTTGTACCTGTCAGGTATTCCATGTCATGCCAGAAATAGGATAGCTATACCTTCTGATTAAAAATAAGAAGCATCCAAGTAATTTGGTGCTAATTTCATGTGCAAGAGGTCAACTGGGAGATTCCAAAACTAGGTATCAAAATATTAAGCTTTTTTTTTTAGGTATTCAATAGTTTAGGGAAGAGGGGACAAAATAAAGTAAGACTGCATCAGAAACCTGGGCTCTGAGGTCACCTTACTTAACCAGAAAACTGGAGACAGCATGGTGATGTACATGGGATTGCAGAATCCAAGTTCACAAAAAGCCACCTACCTGGAGCCAGGACCTGAATCTCTGACACACAGTAGGATCAGCAACAGGCCTAGAGTGAAGTCCAATAGACTATAGCAAACAAATGCTCATCTCTACCTCCTGCCCATCCACTGGGTTTCTGGAGCTTCCAATGGACCACTTCTCCCCTACAAAAGCTCTTCAAGAGAGGGGAGATGAGGAAATGGGCATTTAAAGAGGTCGCATACATTTTCCTAGGTAATGTTCATACAACACATACAACAGTTAAGGTGTGGGCTAGAACTCCAAAGTGCTTTCCACTCTGCAACACTGCCAAATAATTGAACCCAGGAGTAGCTGCTCAAGGAACATGTGATGAGAGGAATGGGAAGGAGAGAAGCCCTTGATTAGACACTTGAGATGAACAGACAATTCTCAAGGCAAGAGCAGAGAGGAAGGCTTTTCATGATAAAGTAAACCAAATAAAGTAATAAAGTAATAAAATCAACAGACATCTCTCAGCAGTGAAGATTCAGCTTGTTTAAAAATGCTTGCATTCAATAGTCATTCAACAAGCATTTATTCAGCAAACGAAGCACCAAGCTAGGCATTAACCAGAATTTAACACCCATTAAAACAGCATCTCTTACCCCAAAGAACTTATAAGCCAGGAGAAGAATGATTAATTAAATTAATTTTTTTTAATCTTTCTTCTGAAAAACGTAAGATAGTTAATGAATGCCTCGAAAGTGTTACTAATATATCCTAGGGAAGAAACAGAATGAATAAGTCTATTTTCTTTTGTAAAAGGATACAATTGGCCTTGAAGATTGATTCAGAAGAGCAGAATGGGGTTAAAATAAAGTGGAAAAAAGTGACCCGTGGATTTTTAAAACTCTCAATCCCAGAAGTTTTCTCTATTTTTCAAAATTTACTTTAAAAGACTGCATATCTCAGAATGGGGGCCAATGAGGAGAAGGCGCAGAGCCACCAATATCCTGTGAAAGCAGAGAATGTTCCCAGGAGAGCTATTCATCAACAGTCTGAGCCGCCTCTTTGGGTGCTCAGCTCCGCACCATTTGAAGGGTTCAAGCAAGAGTCTGTTCGATCAATTCCAGGGGCGGCAGCAGATGGATTCCTGCTTTGGGAGGGGAGACTGGAACAGATGACATCAGAAGCTCCAACCTCAGATTTCTGACCTCTCTGAAACCAGCGCCTTATGGAAGGGTCTTCAGTCAATTGGCGCTAGAGTCTTCTGGCTCAAGCTTAACTCGGAGAATGTTCATTTTTCCAGAACTGACTTTCAGACGTAGCGCTAGATGTTACCTTATCCCAGCACTCTAGGTGACCTGGGTTCCCTAAATATAACTGAACTAGTCTTTGACCTTGACCGACTGCAGTATATAATCCAGCAGGCTGAGCAGCAGGGCCAGCTCACCCCAAAAGGTTTCTTCCAGCCCCGTGTTTTCAAGGTTCCACATCTCACTTATCTGTCAGGCTGAGTAAATTACTACAAGAAATACTTCCCTCAAAGACCTATAATAAAAAGAGATTCAAGAGGACAATTCTGAAGTGGAGCGGCATTCATGAGAACTGAGATGAAAATTCCCAGTCAGCCTTAATGCTGGAGAATTTACTTTAGAATGTAAAAATAACACGTACCGCTATATTTCTTCACTTTATTTGCTCTCCTCTGCAGAGATTACTGCTGTGTGCGTAGCATCATAGAGTGGAGAAGGTCAGGTTGACAAAACTTCTTGGTGGGGAATAATCTTTAGTCCTCCAAATATATATGCCTTGCAACTTCCAGGCCACAAAAGCAAACTCTGGTTTGCAAAATGCCAAGTTCCATCTCCAAGGAAACTCAATAACTTCCAAATGGCCCTGAGATCACATTTGTGTGGTTATAATAAACCGCTAAAAACATTAAGGAATAATTCAGACTAAAACAGCTTTCAAGATTGTTCTTTTTTTCTCTCTCTCTCTCTCTTTCCAGTTTTGGCAAAGACAGTTTAAACCTCAGCAAAGAAAACCCCTACTAAAGAAAATAGGAAAATGACAAAATTAGACCTGGTTGAACTTGCTTTTTGTCTACCGATGACTGTTCTTAAGAAAACAGCAATGTTGATGCAGCAAGAAGATATTTACTGGCTTCTCTGTGGAAGAGAACTTACCTGCTTTCAGATTTGAGATCATTTTGTTTGCATTCTTTTGGTTCTAAAGAATGAAAGAAGAATTTTTTTTTTTTTCTGGGAGAGCAGTGCCCTCTCAAATCAAACTGAAAACAGTTTGAAAATGTGGGCAGATTCAAAGGAGAGAGCCTAGGGCACACAAGGAGTGTAACTCAACACATTAGTCCCAAGACCACATTTAAAAGCCAGAAGTGAAAACGCGACTGGGGAGTGTGCAAGAAAAGTTACTGTGTTCCTCAAGAAAAATTGCCCGTCAACAACACCAGCTCTTAGACTGCAGTTCTCAGGAAGCCCAAATCCTCTGAAGAAGTCAAGCCAATCCCGGAATTAAGGCCCTGCTGCCGAATGTTACAACAGCTGGAGGACCAAAGATCACCATCTTTCAGACCTCATATGAAGCCACAGCATGATAAACAAATTCAATAAAATTACGAATTGGCAAACTGTTTGCAACAAATGTTATTTCCTGGATAACAAGATGGATAACGTACATTCTGCAACATATGTGAGGAATTATTGAAAACAGATGTAAATGTTCTCAAACTCAAGTCTTTCTCTGGCAGAATCTGAATACGTTGACGTTACACTTTGCTTTAAAGCAGGGGTTCTTAACAAGGGGTCCGTGAGCTTGAATTAAAAAAAAAAAACAAAAAACATTATTCTTGTGGGGATGTGTTGGTGCAGATGTGATACAGTTATCAAATAATACACAGTGTAATGTGGGCTTAGTAAGGGGTCTGTGGCTTTCACTTGACTGACAAAGGGGTTCGTGGAACAAAAAAGGTTAAAGACCCCTGCGAATGCCCCGATGTGCCTCAAATACTAACTCTTGTACAGAACGGAAGATATTTTAAGAAGATGTTTCTGTCTTCTTCCCCAGTTCCATAAAACTTGTAATGGAGGAGGTATTTATTACAAAAGCCCTTCCATAAAATACCAAATGAAGCTGTGAATCTTGGATGAAAAAACAAAAGGATGAACTGCAAACAGAGGTTGATAATTATGTTTAACATACTCATACACTCACACTATTTTAAAAAACGCTCATGACAACTCTAAACCATGTCAACAACCAAAACCTTGTCCTCTTAGCTAAGTTCTATATCCATATTAGGCCTTTTGGTTTTACCTTTGGCACATCCACTTTTGCCAGTGTGGCAAAAGCAGCCACCTCACCACATCCTACCTGCTGCACAATCAAGATTTTTCTAATCTAAGGAAAAGAGTCTCCTGAGCCTGCACAAAAATAAGCAATGTGCAATCATCACTTTTTGGAAATGGGGGCCCAGAGAGGTATTTTCCATGAAAAGTAATTTACATTTTTTCAGCTAAAAATGCATCTTTTCTTCTAAGAATCATCATCTGTACAACAGATTTGTATCTGAAAATAGAAGGCCAAATTTATGCAAAAATGATCTCAAGGGATCATTGCAGAAACACACAAAAAAGTAATTTCTGCCAAAATTATAGAGAGTACTCACAAGAGATGTTTTTCAAATATGTCCACTAAACACTTAAAATACACAAATGAAATGGAATTAATACACACCAAGAGTTCTATAGCAATCTTAAAGAGTTTGAGGATGTCAGATAAAACATCAGAATAAAATTTGAGAGTTTAAACATTACAGGAATGTCAAAGCCCATACATTTCATGCTACCAAGAGCATCTTGTGCTTCTGCAAGGGATCGGCCTTTCCAGTTTGTTTCAATATGCCACACAGGCCCGGGACAACAAAGCTAATTCTCTAAAATCCCCAGACTAAATTAATCTGCCCAAATACAAAATTGTTACTATCACTTCAGCAGAGGTGAGTGAGTTGAAATTCAAAAGCTTTAAAGACAATCGTTTAGAAGAAAGAGCTCCTCAGGTTCAGATCACGTAGCAAATTAGCAGCACCAGCCCCGGTGAGGTATCTTACCACGGACATTGACAGAGACCATTTGCAAATCAAATGACACAGGGGTCAGGGTCATTTTCAATTGCTCTATAAAAAATATCAGCGACTCCAAGCAACTTTGTATGTGCGTAGAAAAGCAAAAGGGTAGAGTGGAAAGAGCACAGGGGCTGAGCTACACGGGTTCTTAGCATGAGCCCTGTGCATAACTAGCTCTTAATAGTAGGCAATTCATTAACTTTTCTGGGGCCTCAGTTTCTTCACATGAGAAAAAGGGAAAGAGTTATACCAAAAAGTCTGCTCAGGTTCCTGCTAGCCTTCACAACCAATATGTAGCAGATAAATCACAGTAGGATTTAAATAAGGGGCACCCCTTAATAACTAAAGGGGTCAAATTTCACCTATGTTAAAGGAATGAACCAAGAAGCACTTCTGAGCCCCCCAAAGCCACGTGGTACTTTTCTTCTACTGGAAGACAGGAAATAAGCTCCATTTTATAGACTAAAAAGGGGGCAGGAGACAGAGAAAGTCCCACCTCTATTTTGTCTTGACTTTGATGTTGCTCGTGCAGCCACTGTTTACGTTGGCTGCCGTTCTTTGATTGCCACGGGCATTTGCAGCACAGACGTCACTGGGTAGCCTCTGCCTTCAAGAATCGTATGAGCTCCCCACCCCCAGGCCAACAGGGTCTATGTATCTGGCGGGCTTTTTCTGACAGTCTCCAGCACTTGGCAAGAGAAGATCGAAAAGATGCAGAATAATGTCAACTCGAATAGTCATCTGTTAGGTGAATGGTTCTGTTGCTTACTACACACGAGTAGGTTATGGTTTCATATATCATGTTCAATGTGCAGTAGATATTTTTTTCAACCATTCATATTAAACTGGTGTAAATGTTTTTATTCCTTGCCACATTTCTGGGTGGTAAACTCAGGCTCTCCCAGGAATTTGTTTGCTTTAAAAAGCCATGCATCTCCAGGCGGCTCTACCTCATAAAAAATGAGCACGTCTTCTAAATGAATTTCCCCTTTTTTGCAGTTAATAACTAACCAACGCAGCAGAACTACATGGCGTGTGAAACCCTGTTTCCTATAGGTGGTAAATCACGTGCATAGCGTCCTGCAATTCATTCTGAACAGTGTAACTCGATTCAGCGTCACGTGGATTTGCCGTGTGTTGGCAGGCGTTAATATTGCCCAAAATTTGTGGTGAATTTTATTCTGATTCAGGTTCTTGTTCTAGGAAATGTATTGACCTGTGTGTGTGTGGTGGGGGGGTGGGGGTGAGTTTAAAAATGATAAGGGATTTTAAAGGAAGTCTTATTTTTGGGAGTTGGAGGTTGTCCTGAGTACTGTTGTGGCAACGGATGTAGGCCATTTTAAATCAGCACACACCACTAAGAACTGAGTGGGAGAGAGTGTGGTCTACGGTGTGAACTGTGGTCTATGGTTGGTGGCAAGGCTCCAGGATGTGTAAGTTCATTGAGGGTGGTGGGCCACACACTGTGGGAGATGTTTGTGTGGGATGTGGTGGGAGGTGTGGGAGGTGGGCAACATGGGAATCCCAGTGGGCTCCGTGTAATATTTTGGGTAATCTAAGCACCTCTTAAAATATATGTATATATATATGTATATATATAAATAACATTTTTGTAAGCAAATACACATATATGCACATATATTTATATATCATTTTGCAAATGTTTGTATGTATTGTGAGAATTTTGATTTTTACCCATAATAAAAAAAAAATAAAAATAAATAAAATAAATAAATAAATAAAAATAATAAATAAATAAATAAATAAATAAATAAATAAATAAATAAATGAATGAATAAATAAATAAATAAATAAAGGAAGTCTTATGTCAATTTGCCCTTGGAAACAAAGACTCCGAATAGTCTCGGGTGGCTATTGCCCAAAGGTTTCCTTCAGGAGTTGGCTATGGTCTAGGCAAAGTGGGTCTGCCCTCTTGTCCATCTATCCTCACACTCCATCTTTCTTTTCCCCCCTCTTTCATTGGCCAAAATTTATACTGAGCTAGTGGAAAACTCATCTCCAAAGGATATAAAATTATTAAAATATACCATAGCCACTGGTTAGGCCAAGGGAGTTTCTTGAGTCACTTCATATAGTTTGACCACACCTATCAGCCATAACTCTACGTCTCTAATAGGAAACATTCAGAGACCGAGCAATTAGCAGCAGTCCTTCCATTTCTCCATTGGATAGCTAAGAGTTCCAACCCTGCCCTCTATCCAGAACTAATTTATTACTCTACTTCTAATCACAGGGAATAGTTGAGGTTTACAGTGATTAAAGAGAGAAGGCTGGGGGCAGAGGGGACCACAAGCCTGAAGCACCTCTAAGACAAAGAAACCCATACCTCTCTCCTTGCCTAAGGAAGAGACCCACAGGGGTAAGGATCCAGGCTTCTAAGACTGATTTTAGGTCCTGCCAGTCTTCCAGAATCACTTAGACTAGAGTATAGCCAATTTTTTTCTGTAAATGTCCAGGTAGGAAATATGTTAGTCTTTGTGAGCCAAACATTCTCTGTCACAACTAGTAAACACTGCCATTGTAGTTTGAAAGCAGGCATAGACAACACATAAATGAACATGCCTGGCTGTGTTCTAATTAAACTTTACTTACCAAAACAAGTGGCAGGCCATTCATTGTTTGCCAGCCCCAGATCTAGACCAGCACTGTCCAATAGAAATGGGAGCCATGTAGATCACTGTAAATTTTCTAGTAGCCACAGTAAAAGGGAATAGGTAAAAATTAATCTTAAAAACATATTTTATTGAATTCACTGTATCTAAAAATATTATCATTTCAACATGCAATCACAATAAAAATCATTGATGACGTGTTTTACTTCCTTCTTACTAAGTCTTCAAAATTTACTGTGATCTTTAGACTTTAGCTAGTGCGCCCATGTTTGACAGTGCAGGTCTAGACCCACCATTTCCTTGCCTGTCTTAGGAACAGGGTCCTCCTGCCCACCAGAGGGCATCCTGAATCATCTCTTCCAGAGACTGTTCTTGAGTCACTGGCAGCTCTAGGACATCAGCAGAGCAGCTGCCAACACCATGGCCGGCCAATCACAGCCTTCACTGGAGAAAGTAGTGTAGAGGGACGTTTACCATAATCAGCACAACTCTTTAGAAAACCCTTTTTGTTAGTCAAAAAAGGTAAGGCAAATTTAAGGTATTTGAGGAGAGCATTTGAACACTAAAGGCACTTTACCAAAACGAATGAAAAAATCTTCACTGCTTCTGAATTTTGCTTCTGCTACCCTCCTTCAACTCCATGAAAATTTCATGTTTCGGACTCCACATTTTTCTCCTATTGAATCTATGGGGAAACCCCCTTCCCACTACCACCTAACTCTTACTTTTAAAGTACCTCTTTAATTTTGACAACCAGCACTCAGGACATGTCACTGGCGGCAAACTCTTCAGCACGAGAGCCCCCAAATAATGGCCATTTCCCCCATCTCTCCTCCTGCTGTTTAAACACAATCCTCCTCCCACAAGTAAAGGTTTGTTTAGAAGGATGAGAGGAGAGATGGAGTTGAGAGAGCTTTCACTACAATTTTTATTGTAATAAAAAGCCATCAAGACATTTGCTTTCTTTCCCTCGGTTTTCAACTTACACAAGATTCTTTTTAAAAGCATTTTCAGAAATGTGCCTAAAATAATGTTTTCTTCAGGGAAACACAAACCCAACAAAACAGCCCTTTGTTTCAAGTTAACATTTAGCAAACAGAAAATAGAAATACGTGGCACAAAGTCTTGGGCTGAAGGAAGTTGGGGAAGCCAACTTTATCACATGACCCCATTTCACTCATGAGGGAGACTTGAACGCCCGCTAATGGACTTTAGCATGCCCAGCAGTGCCAGCTGCCATGATGCCATTGGTGCCAACAGCCAGCATCCATAAAAGAGCCCTGCCGGGGGCAACCACAGAAGAAAACCAGGAGCTCTCCAAAGAACACTAGGTCAGCAGTCGGGGAATCTTCTATCTCTGGGGGTATTCAAAAGCTGGCTCTACTGCCCCTGGGTAGGGATGTGGAGGTGGGGGAGGGCGCATCTTTGGAGGGGGGCAGTGATGTTGGCTTAAAGCCTCTTCCTTATCCAAGACTCTGTGACTCTATGATTCAAAAAGATCTAACTTCCCACTCTGACCCAGACACCATCTGGCTAACCACACACCATTCAATTTCCTCATCAGTAAATGAAAATGATCCCACCTACCTGCAAAGGCTGTTATAAAGGTTAAACACCAAATACTGAAGAGTTCCAAGGACATAATAGATATTTGACTTATGAAAGTCATTGTACATCATCATCTGTGAAATTAGGTGATGGGATGGTACGAGATGGTCCCCTAGGGTTGGGGCAGATAGTGTTGGCAGTGGATCCCACAGCCCTTCTCCCACTCCCACCTCCTTCTCCTTGCTGGCAGAGACTGCTTTCCTTTATATCATCCTTCCCTGAAACAACAGAGTGGGCATGTGAGGAAACATGGCCCGAAAGAGCCTAAGGGATGTTTTCTGGGGACGGGGCATTTGAAAAAGGATTTATCAAATAAAAAGGGATACTCCAAAGGAAACATAAATTCCCCCCCACTTCTTAAGCCAGACCTGTGTGTCCACCTGTGCTTCATGGAACTGTCACAGTCAGCCTGTAACTAAGAAGCAGCAAACCAAAACATCAAGCAAATTTGCTAAAGTTGGCAGAGCAAAAAGATGGAAGGAGTTTTGGTTCCTGATGCCAATGACTGGACCAATCCCACAACTGTTTAATTCAGCTTTACTCTTAAGTGATTAAAAAAAAAAAAAAAAAAAAAAAAAGTCCTCCTCCCTGCTTAAACCACTTTTTCTTGGGTCTTCTGTTACGATAAATAGCATTCTATCAAAGACAAGTTCCCTCCAGTCCCACAATATGATGACTATAGGTCCAACTTCCTAATCTCATTATGCTAACACCTTTATAATATTTCACTCACCTTATCGGCCCTTACTTCATGACAGAAGCCAAATAGATGTCTCTCTTCTCTCTCATACACATCACACTCATTGTCTTTGCAATTTTACACATTTCACTATATCAGATAGAATGTATTCTTCCTGCTTTGTCTATTCACCTTCTCCCTTTTCTTCAGGGCCAATTACTCTGTAGTGTCTTTCCTGACCACTTCTAGCACATACTATGCTTCCCCATTTGTTTCTTTTGCTCTTATAACTTGCATTACAATGTTAATCAAATAAGCATAGTCTTGGAAAGAAGAAGGGACCTCTGGTCTAACCTGCTGGGTGAAGAGAGGATGTTACAACATCCTATAATAGAGATTATCATTCTAGTTCAGATTGAATAATATAAGCGTCAAGGAGTTCACCATCTCAGAAGAGCAGCTCATTGCACTGTTAGAACGCCCTTATTTTAAAATGAAATTTGAATCCTTGTAACTGTTAGGCATGAGTCCCTTTGGATCCTCTGGGTTCATGATTTCTAGCCTTACCTCTCCCAAAGAACAGGAGTATCTCAAGGACAGGGGCATTGTCTTATCCATATTTGTGGCCCCAGCACTTAACACAGTGCCTATCATATCCTAGGAATTCAGCATACCTGGCTGAATAAATGACAGACCTGATCACACCACCATTGTTGATTAGGCAAGGGGTAGACTGTGATGCAAAATGTATCAAATTTTTGTCTTCCCAGTTTGTAGAATTAGGAATTAAAGCTCCTTATCATCCTCTGGTGGCTATTTGAATTGAAGCTCCATAAGCTCAGGAAGCCATGTTTGTCCATGAACATACGACAGCACAGAAAGCTAATGGGGTAGAGCAAATGTGCTGCGGGAATCTAGAGGAGCACTGCATGGCCTTCCAACAGGTGAATGAGGAGCTGTGGCTCCAGAGAGCTTTCCAGTTTCTTATCCCAGTACCCCATAAAGTCTGGCTATATATTTAGTGACAGTGAGCCCATCAGATGTCCCTATCTCTTACATATTTATAACAAATCTAGTTTTTCACTTAAACAAGATTGAGTGGGTTTCTATTACTTAGTTACAACCAGAACAGCCTGGGATAAGGCTTTTCAACTAACTAACTTAGACTGAGAGTACATGTGAGTGACGATTATTTTTTCCTCAGGCAAACTGGCTGGAGGCAGAGGAATGAAATGGATCAACTACTAATCTAGACCAGAAAGCATCAGGACAAAAAAAGCAAAATCATATCTCTTGGACCTTCTCTGCCCCATCACAACGCCCTTCTTTCTGCCCATTTAGATAAATGGAGTCACTTCTTTTTTCTGAAGCAGCAAACAGCTGAGCAGACCTGCAGTCATCCATCATCTGCTAGTCCTCAGAGTGTCAATAGACTCCACAGGTGGGAACTCACACAAGATGCTCATCTTCTCTGAGCTCACAGCACAACACAACAAACACACTCGGCTCAAGGCGGACAACCCCCAGCCAAAGGGCAACTCTAGTCAGTGGATTCTCCTTATCTACCAGGAGTCATTGACTTCTTTTCTGGTGACTCGTGTCTTCGTTTGGAGCACTCCCCTTTCAAAAAACTCTTAAAAGGTATTACCAACTGTAGCACTATTCAAATTTTACAGGCAGCTAGAAGGCCAACAATTTCAAGACCTAAAAATAAGCAACTAAAATGGTAAAATGAGAGGGAGCAGCAGATATCTCCAACAGATGATACCAACTGGTACCCTCTCCAATGATAGCACATGTAAGACCATATGCTCCAGCAAAGCATAAAACTCTCTCCCTGATTTCTACATATTCACCCATCAGCTACTGAATATTTATCAGACTGCCTGGGTTCAAATCTCAGTTCTGCTCCTTACCAGCGATATAACTTTAGGTAAGTGATTTAACATCTCAGCACCTATATTACATCTCTTGGAAAGTGGGGATAAAAGCAGTACCTGTTTCCTAGGGTTGTCGTGTTTATTAAATGAAGGCACATGAAGCTCTTAGAAAGGTTCCTGGCATAGAATTAACTAAATAAATATTACTTATCATACCAGCCAGGATAAACTACCTGATGCTACAGTAACAAACAAGTCCCAAATCTCAGTGGCCTTCTATTTGGTTTGATGGAAAATTTTGGTAATGGATGGTGGTGATAGTAGCACAACACTGCAAATATAATTAACAGCACCGAATTACATATTTACACATGGTTAAATGAGAAAAATCTAGGTTGCTTCTAGAATAAAAAATTAAAATGAAACATAGGACTGTTTAACACAAACAGTGAATCCTAAAGTAAACCAGGGACTATTGTCAATAGTACAATTATAAAAATGTTCTTTCATCAATCATAACATAGGTACCAAACCAATGTGAGGTGTTAATGATGGTGCTACATGGGAACTCTGTGTTTATGCATGATTTTTCTGTAATCCTACAACTTCTCCAGCAAAACAAATCTCAGTGTCTTGAAACAAACAGAGAGTTATTTTTCATTCATTCTGCACGTTCAACTTGGGTCAGCCAGGGGAGGAGGGTGGCTCTGCTCACTGCTGTCCCTAAATAACACAAGCTAACAGAGGTTCCAACGTTTTATAAGGCTGCTTTCTCAATAAAAGACTTCAGGATTTGCCAGAGCAGAAGAAAAGGGAACTCTTAACTGAGGCTTAAATGCTTTGACCTAGAAGAGACAGAGATCACTTCCGCTCACACTGAATTGGCCAAAGCAATGCACACCTAATTTCAAGAGCGAATGAAAGTGTAAGTCTCCCATGTATACAGAAAGGAGAGGTGAAATGGAAATATTGGTGAGCACTAATAAGATCAACCACAACTATTATTATTATTCTATTCCAGGCCTTATACTAGGCATCAGAGTTTCAAAATTAACAAGGTTGCCCATGATTTCAAGAAGCCTATATTTTGGTGAGAAAGTCACACATTTAAATAACTCTGATACGATACCTTTATGTAACAAACACATTGATTTATGCTGGTCATTTGGTTTTAAATTCTCTCTGAATTCATGCATGGTTCTTGAGAAGAGAATTCAATTCTGAGGCTGAGGCTGGCTAATAATGCCTGATTTTTCAGTTTAGGGATTCAGTCAAACCAGTTGATTGGTAGCCAGCTGAAAAGAAACTGGGTGAATGGTCTCAACTGACTTGTTATCTGGTAGAAGAGAACTTTCCAATAATAGATTACTCTTCCTCTACTTGGAAAGCCAATGGACATTCGCTTTTTGTGTGACCAGTATTTCTTTTTTGGAAGATATTATGGTAAACCAAAGAAGGAATGTTAAGACACACTTTGGAGCTTCAATAACATGCAACACTTTTCTTAAAATTGCAATAAAAATATCACCTGAAACATGAAAATGTAAAGCCCTATACACCCTGTATTTCACCCTGTTGCATCCCATTTCCCATCGTTTCTAACACACATCTTAAGTGTGCTAATTGGAAAGGCTCTGCTGTGTATACAGTTCTGTTTTCAAGATGACAACTGTGTTGCTTTTATCACTGGGCTCAATACCAAGAGGGGAATCATTTCCAAAATTCAAAGCGTTTTGATCTGATTGTGTCAACCAACTAACTGCCTGCACTCAGTTGGTATTCTGCTGTCTTAGAGAAAAAGCAGGAACATTTCAGATGGTGGGGCCTAGGCTGCGGAAAGGAAGGAAAGGAAAGCATCCCTGATGCACTGAGTGGGAAAAGAGAGCATCCTAAGATGAAAAACAAAAGTCCAATACACACTGATGAAGCTACCACATTATTTTCCCCTTTAATAAAGCACACTAAGCATGCTACAAATGTTTATTAAAAAGAAAAACATTAAACTAATAGATCCCAGAAAGGAACCCTCAGTCAGTGTTAAGTACCTCCCAAGAAAACAAGCAGAGAGGCTTTCTCAGTTTACACTCATCTCCTCCAAAATGGCAAAAACTCTGGGTACATGACAGCTGATACGTGGTCTGATGAATGACTCAGGCAATGGAGATTCACAATAAACAAGAGGAATTCATATTTTTGTGGGTCACTCCATGCTAGAGCCATATCTATCAGACAGAAAAAGAGTACCTTCAAGTTGAAGGACTCCAAGCTGCAAGAAGGAAGCTCTAAACTTTTCCCCTGCCCAAGTGGTGCTCCCATATGGTTCACACATGTAGGACTAAGACTAAAGGAAGGATACCAAGCATTCAAATGAAAACGGAAATTCAAGTTCTAGAATCCCAATGCTTTCCAACAGTCATGGATTTGTTGACAAATAGATTAATTATCTTGACCAGAGGTGGGGGGCACATACTTCAATTTTCATCCAGGACATTTAGCATGATGAACATCATCCAGCATTTTGACCAAACAGAACTATCCCTAGGACAATACCTACAAGTCATATATTGATCCTCCCTTCACGTAATTATCTGGAACAATCATAGCATGATCAGTGAAAAGTAGCAACAAGTAATATACTCCTGTCTAGCCAAGAGTTTTTCAACATAAGGTTCATGATGGGGGAGTTTCAGACACCTAAAATTGCATGTCAGCTTATGGCTATGTGACATTAAATGCAATGTAAAAAAAAAAAAAGAAAAAAAAAACATGTACTGTATATTTTCCAGAAAGAAGCACTATACCCATCACCAGTTTCCCAAATAGACCCATGCAGTGATGAGTCTCCATTCTGGAGCCACCTAGAAGATATCAGTCTCTCTCCAGATTCAAATCCCAAATTCTTCTGGACAAACCAAAAAGAGGATATGACCTGGTTCTAACTAGGTAAGACTCTTTAAAGTCTGCAGCAGCTGTTCTCAAGATTGATTAGTCTGAATGCAAATGAGGTGGGATACTTTTCTAAAATACGTATTCTCAGTTTTCCCACAAGAGACTGTGGTTGAGGTTCCAGGTGAGGAAGGTGCAGCTGGTCCATGGACCACACTTCAAGAAACTCTGGTCTGGTGGTTTCACCCCAAGGGTCAGGCAGTGCAGGCAACTCTGAGCAGATCCCACTCAAAAGAAACCCTCATGAAAGCAGCAGCTCCCCAGAGCTCTGCTTGGTGCTGTCAGCACCTGGGCCTCTCCCTCTCTTTGGATCAAGTGGCCTCAGATTTTCCTGCCTAGTTTTGTTACCAACTTAAGGGCTCCTCAGCATCTTGCCTATTTCTGTTCTGCTAACATGATCCGTGTTGGTGGGGTTGCCTCCAACATATATGACACCTTCACCTGTTCCATGCTGTTCTGGAAAAGCCTGCCCATGTTCCAGAAGCCACAGCGACCCCGTGTAGGAAACCCTGTATTCACCCTAGGTCTCCGCCATTGCCACAACCTGCACAAGCATGCTCCTCCTAATCCTGTCAGTCAGCTCTATTCCTCCCTGGAACACAGACAAAGAGAGAGGGAATGGTCGCATAACTCCATCCTGGCTGAGTGATAATGGAAAGATATTGGGGAACAGGTAGGAAGCAAATAGGACTTATGTCCATGAATTTCAAAGTCAGCTCTCAAGTAAACTGGGAAGCACAGACTACGCAGATAATCAGGACCCAAAAGAACGTGTGTGTGAATAATGGAAACAAACAAAATATATATTCTAGAGACTCTGTCAATAATCGCCACCTGGATTCCCACTCCACCATTTAACTATAAATCCGTACTCATTAAGGATTGTATCACAGATGATAAGTACCTGTTTATATCATGTCACCATATTCAGAACAACTGCCCAAGAAAATCATTAGCTGGCAAAGCAAGTTTGCAGTTTGGAAGGTAGTGTTAATGAAATGCTCTTCTCTCTGCATTTCCTACTTATGGTAGAAAGAACAGAAACAAATCTCTGATATATATATATAACACTATCATAAATATCTACCACTCTCCCCAAAGACACACTGCACGTGCTAATTTATACCATACTAACTTTTTGTTTCATGCTATATTGATGGGCTTGACAGTTTTTCAAAGAGTTTATAACTAAAGCAGTGTTGATCTTATTTAAAGAGACTATTAAATCAAATCCCTTGTCATTGGCATAAAATCTCCTATGGCATCAACAAAAAGTGGCAGTTTTTATTGATTCCCTGATACAAAAGACGTATGAAGTGGACTGACGCTGCTCTGCCAAAAAAATCACAATTAAAGACCCATAAAAACCATTAGTCATTGCAAAGGTCATCATCGACTTTTAATGGTGTCCTAAAGGGAAACAATATACTTCCCTTCAAAATCAAAGGCAAAGCATACGAAATACTGTAATTCCAGGGTGGGCATAGCACAGGCCACCAAGAAGCCTTAAATAAATACTTGTGTCAAAAGGCAACTCTAATGAAACATAGTTCAAATCACTCAATTCAATGCCCACCTTCACGATGAAGTGATTTCCAGGGGAAGAACTGGTGGAAAATACAAGCACACAATCAACTGGGTTCATTTAGCTGAATGAGCCAATACTGCAAGTAGATTCACCATGTGGGACAGAATTTCACACTTCCAGGCCAGAGGAGGGATCGCGTCCTCTCCAGGAGGTAGGAAGGAGGGCATGTGCACTCCAGCTCTGCTGGAGATGAGCCAGTCACTGCCTCTCAGGTCCTCAGCTTCCTTATGTGTAAAGAGTTTGAACTAGAGTCTAGTTCACTTAATTCCTCTCAGATCAGGAATAGCAGATAGATTTACTCTTGCATGCCAACTCTGATTGGTGGGGTAACATCTCTCTGGATTTCCTAAAATGAGAGAACGGTGTTGCAGAGTTTGATTTGGCATCGAGGCTCAGCAGGAAAGAGGGTTCTGGTATGGTAGTTTAGTAATGTGCTCCAGGGATGCCAGCTCATACCAGGAGATGCCAAAATTCTATAAACACTAGTAGAGGGAGCCTACCTCATCAGTCGATTCATCCAAGAGAAGTTACTATGTCCTCAAGTCAGACTCCCTACAAGACCTCAGCAGGGGTTGGGGAGGGGATTGCTTATCAGTAGAAGAGAGAAGTGCCATGAAAGCAAACAGGGAGCCGACCATTTAAATTCCACCTATGTTCACTGACACATTGGGGCCTTAGGGCCTCATCCAAAAATCTCCTATTTAGAAGAGGACAGCCTATTTTCACCAAATGGTTTAAACTTATTTATTCAATAAGGCATTCCTAAGAACCAGCTCAGTACAAAGAGCTGATACTCTTTGTGAGGATACTGTTGTGCGGAAGACATTGGGAAGGCAGTATACATAGTGGTTAAGAACCGGGGCCCTGGACTGAGGTTCCCAAGCGTGCAAAACCCAGCTCTTCTACTTGGTAGCTGTGTGACCTTGCGCAAGTTCATTAACCTCTCTGTGCCACAATATTCGCATCTTCAAAAAGAGTACAGTAATATACCCCTCAAAGGATGGTTGTAAGTTCTCAATGGGATAACCTTGTAAAGTGCTTATACAGCATCTGCTTTAGCAACATCAAGTCTCCTGTTCAGACCATCCTTCTAAGCTCCAGACCCACATACGCAACTGCATCCTCGCTTAAAGATTTCAAAGGCACCTCCAACTCACCAAGCTGTAATCTTCTCTCACACCCGTCCACCACCAAAACAGAAACAAACACAAACTCACCTGGTCCTCTAAGCTAAGACTTTCTGAAGCAAGTGTCCTACCACCCACCCATCTCTTAGCCTGTGTCATTTGCAGATCAAAAATGGCAGAATGTTGGTGATTTCATGAGGCTTAACCCAACAGTCCAAAGCCAAAACTCTACCTGGCATCTTTGGCATCTTTTGTTCCCACACCCTACTCTGCCAAGCCCTGTCAACTATTCTCTTCAACACACCTCCTCACCATCCACTTCCATCTCCACCACTAGCCTGGTCCAAACCACCATCTCTCACCTGGATGGTTACAAACCCCTTCTTACCCTCCAGCTACCCACCCACAGTATCTTCTCTATATTGCAGCCAGAGTGACTTTACAAAATCCCCAGCTGATTTCATTACTTCCCTGCTTAAGACACTTCCATAGTTCTGTGTGGTTGGTAGAATGAAGACCGGAAGGCTCCAGGGCTCTGCTTGGCCTCATGTGTCTCTCTATCTTCCCAGCCTCATCAGCGGCCTACCCAGCTCTCTGCACCCCAGCCACGGTAGTCTTCATCCAAGTTCTGAACCTCCCAGACTCATAGTGTTTGCTCTGCCTGAAGCGACCTTTCCTCCTCCTCCTCTGCCCTCACATCCCAGCTGAAACATCACTTCCTCGAGCCAGGCAGGTTTCAAGGGCATGGCACAGCACAGCACCCTGTGCTTTCCAGGGCCCCACGCCCAGTTGAAAGCTGTGCTCTCGCCATCTGGAAACACCTGATACTTTCTGCATTTTCATTTTGTACCGGGCCCTGCAGATTATGTACCCAGTTCTATCCTCTGTTCAAAGGCCTCCATCACAAGTTGTACACACCCCTTTGTTCCACCTTTTCCACTCCACATTTTGACAATGATTTAAGTATTTGATTGTTTACGTTCCCCACTAGGATGTGAGCTCTGTGAATCCAGGGCACATATCTGGTTTTTGATGACTTCATTCCTTCCACCTAGCACACAGCAGGCAAACAGTTAAATCTGGCTGAACAAGTGTTTGTTTTTCTTATTTCCATTATCATTACTGGTATTACCCTGTACCATTAAAGGCCAAGAATCTAGCAAGGAAGATAAGGAAACTATACAACATGGCAACGTGTAAATCTCACTGAGTGCTACTGACGGAAAACGGCCGCTACTTGGGGAGGTGACTGCGTGGGGTGTGGGGAAGGCTTTAAGGCGGGTGGGAACCAGCAGCACCCTCGGGACGGGTTGCATCTGGTGAGCAAGGTCAGGGGTCCCTCAAATAGAAGGAACGGCACAAGCAACAGCACAGATGAGAGACTGGGACAGGGATCTAAGGTGTTTAGGAACATTCCGGCACAGGTGCTTAGCAGCGCAAAGACAGTCAAAACTGTGGAAAGCCTTGAACTGAGGCTGGGAGTTTACATTTTCCTGCAGTTAAGTATGGAGGCGATAAAAGCAATGTTTTTTAAAAAATTAGGGCAGTTCCTCATGAAGGCTTAAAAAGTGTGACCATCATTACTCAAATAATTGCAGAAAGATGGTTTTCCAGCTGTGTACAGAAAACATAAAGTTTGAACACAGTGCAACACCTTCTTCTTTTTTGGAACATGTTAATATGCCTAATAAATATATGCTTTCTTATCACACAAATGCACAGTAAGCATGCTATACTTTTCAAAGTGCTTTCAAACACGCTGCCTGCAAATGGCTCTCAGCCACCCCTTCCTCAACTGATCAAGTGTGTGGTCATCCCAGATGACATCTTCCAGCTGGTACTGCCCCAGAAAGACATTTCCCAGATGAAAGGCACGTGTGTATTTCTCCAGAAGGCAGGAACATCTCGTCTGCAGCTCGCGGGCATCAAAGACTGATACTGAAGAAGGAAGTGTTTATTTTACTCGGGGTTGTGGTTGTTGCTGCTTAAATTCCACAAGACAGAGGTGAATTTTTTCGAAACATAAAAAGAAGGCCCTTTAACAAATGAATAATTCACAAATGCCCACAAACTGTGTGCCTCTGGAACAGGAACCCAATTGAGCAACAAAAATGCTCTTATTGTGATGTACAATAATATCTAAATGTTCAAAAACTGCACTTAACTCATTACTCAGAAATATGTCCATTGCTCAAAACGGATAGCTATTTAATTTCGACTTGAAGATTGTAGGAGAAATGGCATGCCTCTGTTTACATGCTCCCTCCTTAGAATCAACATAAATACAGGTATATTATGTCTTCCATCTAAGGCGGATCAAAAAACACCATAATACTGTGAAGCCTCAGCATTATTCTACCCCATTCCCACAGCCTCCTGTATGAATTCTTGTCATTGCATCAATTTAATCCCCTGCCATTTTAAGCCACTGTTCATCAAGCTGAATGAAAAGCACAATGGCTGGCATTTACCGTGTTGGAGAGCCTTTCTCCAGCCTGCCTCCTTTAAAGTAAAAGTTTGTCGAATGCATAGAATTCCCTTTACAGCTCATTTGAGATGCATAAATAATCCCAAAGACAGAAAAGAACAAAAATAATAATTTGCCATTTTAAGGAGCCGGGCTGCTCAGGGGAAGCATTGAAATCTGGACCCTCTGTTGATGGCTTGGCTATGTAGGCCTTTCTGCCCCATCCCTCACCAGGCCAGCCCTGGGCTTCCCAGGCCCAGGCCCTGTCTGATTTGCTGTGCCTTTGAATCCCTGAGGAAGGGCTCTACCTCCCTTGACAATCCCAGAGGGAAAATGAAGCTTTCCCTCCCTCTACCACATCCCCCTGCACACAAAACCCTGGCCAGATGCTTACTGCTGGCTCCATATTACATGTGCCTTCTACTTGCCAGGGTTTAGTGCAGTGACAGCCACAGGCTAGACCTCTAGCTAAAGCCACAGTACACTGAGAGGTGAGAACTCATTCTGCCCACTCACCCCACAGCAATTTCAGGGTTCAAGCAGGTTGAGGCCAGAAGCAGTTTGGGGGGGATCAAATTTTACATCAACCTCACTAGAGCAATTCTGCTGCTGCTGCCCTAAAATCCTCCAAGTGGTACTCTGCCAGCAGGAGGCTGCCTTGTGAGTGGGGGAAAGACAGAGAAAGGAGAGGTATTTTAAAAGTCGAAGATGGAGAAGAGGAAAAACTGGGGGGTCAAGGAATCCAGAGGCGAGTTCTTTTCTCTGATGCACAATGTTTAAAATAATCAAGTGTTGTTAAGATCCTTAGCAAAAACCAGAACAACCACGTCCCTGAACTATAGGTGATAACTGTAGCCTGCAATTTGTCGAGTATTCGGGGCTTAAAAGTTGCATGACTTGTCAACTGTAGAGCTGAGAAAAAAAAACAAAAAACAAAAAGGAACATCAGCAGGCAGGCAATCAACTTTACCCTCATGTATCTCCCGGCATCTTCTGGTGTTGCTGGGTTGCGCTAACAACATATTAATGTATGACTCTTCACAGAGATGCATTTAATAATTACTATAGATAGAAGAAAATCCATAAGCTCGCCAGAATGTTCAAAGGTCCTTCCTACATTTGCAGATGAAAAGCTTCTCCTTACCCAGGAGCAACGACCATTTGAGAATTGGCCCAGATCTAAATAAACATGAACAGTTCACACAAAGCAAGGCCTATGGGATTTCTTTGAGTTTTCAGGGGTTTCATGGTTTACTTAATGTTCAGGAGGAAGCGCTGTTACCCCAATCAGAAAATATAAGAGAGTCCTCCAAAACTTTTGTATTAAAAAATTCCAATCGTAAGAATATGGACTCAAATCATAAAGTGTCTCTGGTCTTGGGTGAATTTTCTCAAGTCAAATGTTTTGTGCCCCTTACTTAATCGATCTCTCTCTCTCATTCTAAAAAGCAGAAGTAAATAATAACCAATGGTCATGGCATCTACACAAGGCTTCCAGGAAAGTAACCTATCTGATATCACTGACATCAAAGTCACTCATCACAACCCCAGTGCCCAAGACCTCAGAATCCTTATCCTTTTGCAGGACCCCACTCACCCACCAGCACCCACATCCACTTCTACTCGAGACTTTCACTAGCCATCAAAGCCAAATTCGTTGCCCCAACTCGGGAAACACCTACGCCTTCAGCTTGAGCCAGGTGTTCTGCTCATACATAAACATCTCATCCTCCAATATATTCAAATCTTCCCGGGTGCTTTAGTGCTGGGTGACATGGGTGGCCGTGCATCTTTATTTTTTTATTTTTTATTTTTTTATTTATTTATTCATTTATCCCCCCCTTGCTGCTTGTGCTCGCTGGGTCAGCTAACCACGCCGTGCGGGCAGGCTTGCCTTCACCAGGAGGCCCCGGGAACCGAACCCGGAGCCTCCCATATGGTAAACGGGAGCCCTACTGATTGAGCCACAGCCGCTTCCCAGCCGTGCATCTTTAGAATTAACAGCACTCACAAAGCACTTCTCTCCAGTCAACAGAGGCCTAGCCAGTGAGGGGATTCCATCAGGAGGAGATTCCCATCAACTCTTTACATCCTCTGACACATATTCCAAGCCCCTAACTCACTAACATACAGTATTTCAGAACAAAAAGGGACCCATGGTTCATTTTACGGATGATAAAACTGAGGCCCACGAAGACTAAATAACTTGGCCCTTGGCCAGACAGAAAAGCAGTTATTAACCCAGCACTGAAGAAGGCAGATTTCTTGATGGAGATTTCCTGAACAGCATCTGTGAGTAGTAAAACGGTAGACAAGGCAGAAGATGGTTTGTTTCAAACCAGAGTTGTTCCCTCACTACCGGAACAACCTTCTGCCACCCATCAGCCCACTACACATACCCGTCATCCCTCTGGCTGTCTGGGGCTGGCAAGAATCACCATTCACTCCTCTCAGGATATAGCATTCAGACACAGGGACCACTTTCCTCTGGAGCACAGAGAAAGTGTCATTCCAAACCTTCAGTCTTAATCTAAGAAATTCAAACTGGCTAATACCAAGGACGAGTTTTGTTTAAAGCCATCTATCCTTCCTCATTGCAAATGAAGGCATCCACCAGCCCAAATACTGTGAGCTGCACACACATACACACACACGTGCACGCACACACACACATGCACACACCAGCAGCAAGCCCCTCCCAGAAGCCCCGTGACCCTAATCCTTGGAAACACACACTGGGGCTTTGAATGTGAGGAAACAGGAAGGCAGAGAGGAGGAGGACTCAGCCGGGACCTGGAGGAAAATCGAACCCTTGAAAATTGCAAAGCAAAAGATGCCAAGAGAGATTCCTCAATGTCGCAGCTGCTTACTGTAGAAATCTCTCCTCATTTGGGGATGACATCGGCAGGCCTGATTTTTTGTCACCAGTCACTCGGCACTTGCTTTAATTATGCAGCACACCAACAGAAATTTTCTTTCTGATCACATAAATCACATCGCCGTGACACCAGGCTCAATAGGCACGGCTAGAACAATGCGGGGAGAGCTATCGACTCCATCGCTCAAGTCCACAAGGTGTATCATTTAGCCAAGAGTGATAATTAGACGCAGAATATACTGAAAACTGTCAATAGGCATGTCAATAGGAGAACTCTTAGCATCTAACACCCAGTGAATCAATGGTGTTTTTCAGCTATAAAATCAAGAAAATGATAGCTTTCAAATGAATGGTGGAAAGGAAGCAGGAGCCTCCTTGGGGAGGAATAAAACAGCTCAATTTTCCCTTACTGAGTGCCTCTCCAACTACCTCACTCAATGGAAAAGGTCACAGAACATTACAGCAAAATATCTCTGAAACAAGATGTACAACAGCGCTAGGACATGACACGCTGCCTGGGCACCCTACAAAAGCTTCCCTGTCTTTGACCTGACAGGAAGCGACACAGAGGTCAGCAGATAGCAGACAGAAACTGGGTGGGGGGTGAGGCAGAGCTGGGGGGTGGCAGGGAGGCAGACAGAGATTGAGCTTCAGGAGAGAGGTGTGCCCCACTGAAACAGAAGTCAGGCTGTGTGCAGGAGTGGGGGTTGGGGGACGGGGCTCTGAGCACAAGCAGGCGGGAGGGGTACAGCTGGGTGCTGCTAGAAAGACAACCTCTTAGCCACGCTCAGTTACACTGCACCATCAATGCAAATATTAATAGGCAACACATATGGGCTGCTTCCTAGGTGCTAGCCGTCGTTCTAAGTAGTCTGCACACGAACTCATTTCCGCCTCACAACAACCCTGTGAAATAGGTAGCATCAGTAGCCCCATTTTACAGGTGAGGAGATTGAGGCACAGAGAGGTTACGTAGCTTGCCCAAGAACACAGAGCTAGGAAGCAACAGAGCCAGGCAGCCCGGGGCCAGAGGCTGTGCTCTTCCCGCAATGCTAGGCTGCCTTCTCACAAGGGCACGGCAGCACCCAGTGACCCTGCCCTTTCCCCTTTAACAAGAGCAGGTGGTAAGTGGACCTCTATGAAAGGCCTAGTGGCACCGTGTGTTCCTGGGCAAGTCTCCAGCACACCCCAAGCTCTCTGTTCCTTCATATGTACAAAGGACACCAAGATGATGGGACACGTGGGGTGACAAAGTGACCCTACACACTCACTCACAACTGGAAAACTACACCACCTTCATCTCATGGATCAGTAAACCAAGTCTTGGGGAGGTTTGATAAAGTACCTATGGCCACACAGCTATTGGGCTAAGGGTGGGTTACAATTCAAAGGGGCCTGGCCCCTAGGCAGTGCCCTTAATCATCATGCTAAACCCAAGGCTAGGAAGTGGCTTGTGCACAGAGCACCTTTGTACCCTGGTTAGTTCAATAAATGACAGGAGGAGGGAGAGGGAGAGGGAGAACGAGGAGGGGAAGGAGGGAAAGAGGGAAAAGGAGAAGGTAGAGAGTAAAGGAATCTGGGGGAAATATACACAGTAATGTAAATGTCTGGACAGGTTTGCAAATAACTTTTTGGAATTAAATTGAAAGAATGTACATAGTCTGCTATTTGTGGTTTCAATCTAATATACAATTTATTTAACTGATTATTGGTATTCTCTTTAGGAGCTCTTAAAATGTTGAAGTGGTGGGTTTTTTAATTTACAAAGCAGTAAATCTAATTTCAAGTACCATTTATTAAGCACTTCCTATATACCAGGTGCTGGATTTGGTTCTCTTGTGCAACAGTGTTTGTTTAATTATCTTTTTTCTCTAAGCTATCACTTTTAAAAAATACCCTTTTTGACATGATAAAGGAACTCTCCCAAAGACATTGATTTCAATAAAATAAACCAGCTGTCAGACCAAGGGACAGAAATGGCAGCTTTCTAATTAGCTAATCATTAATGGACATTAGCCAGATGACATTTGCAATGACTTACACTGCTAGGTATGTAGCCATATGCACACAATCAAATGCTTTACCATGCTAAAGCTTTACGATAGAGCTGCCTTCCATAGCTAAGTTTCCTTCCCCTTCCTGTGTTTTTCTATCAGGAAGAGTGTCCACAAGCTGTGTCACCTTGTCAGAGCTAAGGCGAAATCTGAAACACAACTGATTAAGCAGGTAGTATCACACTGTGCACACAGGAAACTCTCAGGAAATATTCTTCCTTGAGCCAGGTTAATCATCTTCATCTCTCGCTAGTTACAATAATAGCTTCCTAGCTTGTCCCCATCCTTCTCTTCTTGCCCCTTGGAGTCCAAGATTTAAGTTAGATTATATTAGTCCTCTACACAAAATCACCCAATGGCTCCCTATCTTATTCAGAGTAAATGCCAAAGTACCCGCTTTGGCCTCCAAGGATACCCAGTCACTCCAGCCCACAGGTCTCGTAGGTGCTCCTCTGGCTCACGAAACTTACACCCTGCTCAGGGCTTTGCATTGGCTGTTCCCTCTGCCCCTCCAGATCCTCATATGGAAGGTATTTTCTCATTCTTCTGGCTCTCAGTACAAACATCTCCCTCACTAGAGATTTCATACTTGAAAATACTATCTAAAGTAGAGCGTTAATACACGCGCACAAAGATACCCTCACTAGCATGTTACTGCACTTTATTTTCCTCATGGCACTTTTGATGAGCTGACTCTTGTCTGTATTACTTCTTTATTTTCTGCTTCCCTCAACTACAATATAAGCTTCATTAGGTGACAACATTGCTCTATTCGTTGCTGAGGACCTAGAACCATGCCTAACACACACAGGACCTCAGTAAATAACTGGTGAGCGTCCAAAAGACTGAATGAACACAGATCAAAAACAAAATTTAAAATTAGTGATAAGCTTAATAACAGGGTGGGCCACTTGATTCCATGCATCTTCAGTGAGAACAGCTGGAGATTCATATTAGGAAACATTCACCAGGGAAAGTAGAGGCAAGTTAAGGCATGGATCTGGCCAAAGAGCCACGTTCATTAAGAGGGGCTTACATAATACACTAAATCATTGAAAAGAAGAGTGAAGAGAACACCAGGAGCACATCCTCAATGATAACCCCATTTTCAGCTCTATAAAGGAATTTTAAAAAGGTATTTGTGGGAGTTCCTGTTCTGGTAATAAGGATGTAGCTTGTATCAGACTAACCATTCCACAGATTAAAGTTATAAATCCTGGGGAAAATATTTTAAAAACAACTAAAGGCACTAGGAAGCTATCAAAGGCAAACATAAAATAAAGAAAATTCAATGATCTTTGAAAGAAGGGAACATTGGGTGATATCTATGTATAAATGGCTTTTCCCCTAAGTCCACTTATAAGTCTGCAATGCACATTCTAAAAGCTAGAACTCAATAAGAAAAGTCAGAGGTCAGGGTTGCCAAAGTGGTTGGATATTGTGAAGGGAAATTACAGAAAGGTGGAAGTGAGAGAGGTAGGAGACACCAAATCAGCATATAACTCCCCATAAGTCCTTGGCTGATCCCTGAACTGTGTATACACAGTGACATCCGAGTAGCCTGGCAGAAAGCAACTGCTGGAAGACTGAAAAAGCTAGCAGATATTTCAGACACTCTGTCACAGGGGAGACAGAGTTTGAAGTTTTAATTTTAACAAGGTTATAGAGGCTTGGTAAATATATTGAGCTTTTCATCAAAACCAGGATTGGGAATTTGCACTAGGACCAATTACAAAATTGAAACAGGGTGTAAAAACAAACCTCCACAAGTTCAAGGTAATCAACTGCTAAATAAAACCTAAAATAAAAGTCAGCACTTTTCAGAAGAAGATAACAGAATCCAGAATCTCTACACTATCTGAACCACAATGTCCTGCACACAATCAAAAATTATTCAACATGTGAAGAAATGTAAAAACTTTGACCCACGGTCAAAATAAAAATCAAGAATTAGAAACAGACCCTAAGATGATCCAGATGTTCAAATAAGCAAACAAAGACTTCAAAGCAGCTATCAGAAATATGTTTTAGAACTTCAAGGCAAAGTGTATCATAATGAACAAGCAAATGGCAGCATCGACAGAAAATTTTAAACTATAAAGAAGGAATCAAATGGAATTCTATAACTGAAAAGTAAAATATCTGAAAAGAAAAATCCACTTAATGGCCTTAACAGCAAATAGAAATGTCAGGGAGGAAAAAAGTTCACTCAACTTCAAGATCAATAGTAGCTAACCAGTCTGAAGAACAGAGAGGAAAAAAGATGAAACAAATGATCAGAGCCTCAGTCAACTGTGGGACAATATCCAATAGTATAACACATGTGCAACTGGATTCCCAGAAGGAAAGAGAAAAGAAAGAATGGGCCAAAAAGAGCATGTGAAAAAATAATGGCCAGAAATCCCCCAAATTTGGGAACAAACAACACACTGATCAAAAAGACTTAGTGAACTCCAAGTAGGGTAAATACAAAGAAACAACACAAAGGCTCAGCAAATTTATACTCTGAAACCAAAGAAAAAAGGGAAAATTTAAAAGCATCCAGAAAACAAAAACACATCAAATTCAAGTAACAACAAAACATAGTTACTTGAATTTGCCTTGATAGCGGACTTGTCATTAGGAAAAAATAAACAATGCCAGAAGTCAATTGAAGGATATCTTTAAAACAATGAAAGAAAAACTAAACTACCAATCCAGAATCCCACATATAGCAAAAAAAAAAAAAAATCATTAAAAAATGAGAGTAAAATAAGTCTTTTACAGATAAATGAACACTGAGAAAATTCATCACCAACAGAGCTTTATTATACTAAATTATGCTTCTCTTAACACAACCAGGTTTACCAAATAGAAACTTGAATCTACAGGAAGAATAGAGTATTTGGAATGGTAAATGTTTATTAAAAATTATATAAAAGATTATTGTTTTTCATGTCTTAATATCTTTAAAAGTAAACTGACAGTTTAATAAAAAAAAAAACTTTAACATTGTATCATAGTGTTTATTATGTAGGTGCAAAATGTATGACAAAATAACACAAAAACGATGAGGGGAAGGTCAAATGAGTGGAATTATGCTATTGCAAAGTTGTTACAATTTATGGGAAGCAGTACAAAATTAACAGAGTAGACTATGCAAAGCTAAGGAAAGTTGAAGATGTACATTTTAATCTCTAAAAGAAACACTAAAAAGAAAATAGCTAAAAACATAGGAAGAATTAAAATATAATACTAAAAAGTAATCAGTTTTACCAAAATAAGGCAAAAAGGGAGAAGAGAAAAACTAAAAGTAGATCGAAGAGAAAAAACCTTGCAAAATGTTAGACTTAAGCCCAAACATCAATATTTATATGAAATGTAAATGCTAAATGCTCTGCCTAAATGGAAAAATATAATCAGGCTGAATAAAATATCAAGACCCAACTGAATTCTACCTACAAAGATGTGCTAATAATATAAATACACAAATAGGTAGAAAGCAAAAGGATTGAAAAATACATATGCTGAAAAATGTAAACATAAGAAAGCTGGTTTGACTACACTCATAAAGTAAATTTCAAGACAAAGCATATTACTAAAAGGATGTTCCATAATGATTCAAGGGTCAGTTCATCAGGAAAACATAAAAATTATAAATGTGTGTGCACCCAAAAATAAACTTGAAAATAGATGAAGTAAAAACCAGACATATCTAAATGGAGAAATTGAAACATCCAAAATCATAGACTTTAACACCTTTCCCTCAGTAACTGATAGAACAAATCAACAAAACAAAATCCAGTAAGAATATAATAGATATGAATACACTACCAAAAAAAATTGATATTTATAGAACACTCTTCCCAACAACTGCAGAATACATACTGTTTTCAAATACACAAGGTATGGTCACAAAGACAGACTATATGCTATGCCATAAAATAAGTCTCAAATTTCTAGTGACTGAAATTTTAAAGAGTATGTTCTCTAAGAAAAGAATTAAATTATAATTCAATAAAAATAAGAAATCTAGAAAAGTGCAAATAAGTGAAAATTAAACAACATACTTTTTAATTGTTCAAAGAAGAAATCATGACAAGATTTTGAAAATATTTCGAATGGCATATTATTAAAAGTACAACGTAGCATAATCCACAGGTTCAGTTAAAGCAATGCTTAAAAGATCAATTAATATCTTTAAATGCTTTTATTAGAAAACAAGAGAAATTGAAAGCCATGATCTAAGTTTCCACATTAATAAGCCAGAATAAAATGAGCATATTAAATCCAAGTTAAGTTTGGAAAAAAAAAGAAAAAAAGCAGAAATCTATGAAACAGGAAACAGATTAACAGGAAATAGATTAACAACTGGGAAAAATCAGTGAAGTCAAAAGGCTTTACTTTTAAAATATTAATAAAATTGATAAACTAGGAGAAAACCTTCATGACCTTGAGTTAGGTAGCGATTTCTTATATTTGACAACAAAAGTATTATCCATAAGAGAAAACAAAGATAAATTGGACTTTGATAATATCAAAAACTTTGGTGCTTCAAAACATACATTTACTGAAGTTAAAAGACAAACCTATAGATAGGAGAAAATATTTGCAAATCATATATCTGATAAATGAATTATAGCCATAATATATAAAGAACTCTTACAACTCAATAATAAAAAGACAAATAAATTAAAAACTGATCAAAGTCTCTAAATAGATATTTCTCCAAAGAAGATGTACATACATAAATGGCCACAAAGCTCATGGAAAAAATGATCACATCATAAATTATTAGGTAAATGTAAATTAAAACCACAATGAGATATCATTTCCCACCCTCTAGAAGGGCTATAATCAAAATGACAGACAATAACAAGTGTTAAGAGGATTCAGAGAAACCGGAACCTTCATACACTGTTAGTGAGAATATAAAATGGTGCAGCCAATTTAGAAAACAGTCTGGTGGTTTCATAAAAAGCTAAATATAAATTTACCATATAACCCAGCAACTTCCACTCCTAGTGGATTTCATGACTTTTTAGCAAAATGAAAACATATACACCTACACAAAGACATGTACATGAATGTTTATAGCAGCATTAGTCATTGTAGGCCCAAATTGAAAACAACCTAAATATCCATCACCTGCTAAATGGACATTCAAAATGTGGCACATCCCTACAATGGACTATTGAGAAATAAAAGGGAATGAATGAGCCACAACATGGATGAGCATCAAAAACATTATGCTAAATGACAGAAGCCAGAAATTAAAAACCACATATTATATGATTGCATTTTTTATGAAATGTCCAGAAAAGGCAAATCAACAGAAACAGAAACAAGTTTATTGCTTACCTAGGGGTGAGGATGGGAACAAGAAATGACTGCAAATAGGAGTGAGAAATTTGGGGGAAGGTGGTAGAAATTTTCTAATATTGAATTGTGATGATGATTGCAGAAATGTATAAATTTACTAAGAATGATTTGTAAACGGGAGATTTTCATGGAATATAAATTATACCTCAATAAAGCTGATTTTAAAAATTAATAACCCCCAGCAAGATTGATAAAGAAATAAAAGAAGAAATAGCCATTTGGGAATGAAAGAGGGATATCACCAAAGACACTACATATATTAAAAGGATAATAAGGGGGGGTA
Source organism: Tolypeutes matacus (assembly GCA_026826555.1). Classification (NCBI taxonomy): domain Eukaryota; kingdom Metazoa; phylum Chordata; class Mammalia; order Cingulata; family Chlamyphoridae; genus Tolypeutes; species Tolypeutes matacus. Next base: position 273,975 of record JAKSZT010054160.1, on the reverse strand, counting down.
TGGAAAAAATATACCAAATGTATGCAATGGACCATAGTTAGTGGTAATAGTTGGATGACATTCCTCCATAATCTGTAACAAATGGCCCACAATACAAGGTGTTGGTGCAGCAGTGTTGTATGAGAATTCTGCTCATTATACATGATTGTTTTGTAAGTTCACAACTTCTCTAATAAAAAATACATATTAAAAAAAGCAAAAAAAGGATAATAAAGGAATACCATAAATAACTTTATGCCAGTAAATTCAATAACTTAGATGACATGGACAAATTCCTTGAAAACATGTCTTAACAAAACTGACAAAAATATTAGAAAACATCAATAGCCCTGTATGTCAAATACATTGAATTTATAATAATGATAATTCTTATTTTAAAAACTTCCTTAAAGGAAATCCACAGGCCCACAGGTTTTGATTGGTTAATCTATCAAAAATTTATGGAAAAAAATACCAATATTACATAAACTTTTTCAGAAAAGAGAGGAGGAAAAAGTACTTCTCAATTCAATTTTAGTCCAGCATAACCCTTATACCAAAACCTGAGAAAGACGTTACAAAAAAGAAAATTACACACCAATTTCCATCATGAAAATAGACTAAAAACCCTTAACAAAATATTAGTAAGTTGAGCCCAGAAATATTAAAAAAGAATAATATATCATGACCATACGATGTTTATCCCAGGAAGGCAAGGTGAATTTAACATTTGAAAATCAACCAATTTAATTCACCATATTAATAGGAAAAGGAGAATACCCATAAAACCATTTCAGTAGAAGAGAAAGGGCATTAGACAAAATTTAACACTTATTCATAGAAAACTAGGAATTGAAAGGAACTTTCTCAATTTGATAAAGGGTATCTAAGAAAATCTACATCTCACATAATATTTAATGGTAAAAAAAAAAAATTTGAACACTTGCCCTGTAAGCCTGGTTGAAATGTGAATAGGCACTTCTATTTACACTGTACTAGAGATCCTAGCCAGGACAATACGATAATAACAAGAAACAAAAGACATAAAAATTGGAAAGGAAATAATAAAATTGTTTTTACTCATAGGCAACATGATTACTTACACAGCATTTTCTAGCAAATGGATTCAAAGTTCATACACAAAACTCATTTATATTTCTATAAACCAAAGCAAAGAATTTTGTAAAATCCCATTTATAACCACATCAAAAACATAAACTAATAGTGAAAAGATTAACAAAAGATGTGCAAGACCTCACAATGGAAACTACAAAATATTGTTAAGATCTACATACGTGGAGAAATTTAACATTTTTTAGAAGGACTTATATTAAGACGTCAGTTCCCCCAAATTGACCTATAGAGTCACAAAATGCCAACACAATCAAAACCTGACAGGATTTTTGTAAACTTGACAAGTTGATTCTCAAATTTATATGGAAAAGCAAAGGACCTACAAAAGGTAAACCACTCATGGAAAAGAAGTACAGATTTGGAAGCGTCATTTTCCCTGGTTTCAAGACTTACTATGAAGCTACAGTAATCTAGACAAGTGTGGTATTGGCAGAAGAGAAAAATAGATCACTGAAAACAGAACAGACAATGGAGTGATAGACCTACACATTTATGACCAATTTATTTTTTTTTATAAGGAGGTACCAAGGATTGAACCCAGGACCTCATACATAGGAAGCAAGCACTCAAACCACTGAGCTCTACCCCTTCCCTAGCCAATCTATTTTTAACAAAGTTTCCAAGGTAAGTGAATGGTGACAGTATAGTTGAAAAGAATAAATGGTGCTGGACAAAGTAGGCAAACATATGGAAAAAACAATGACTCCCAATGAATAACTCACGTACTTGAAAATTAATTCAAGATGCATCAAAGATCTAAACATAAAAGCCAAAACTCTAAATCTTCTAAAAGAAAACATAAAAGAATCTCTTCAAAACCTTGAGAAAAGCAAAGATTTCTTGGAACACAGAAAGCACTAATCAAAAAAGAAAAAAAAATGATAAACTGGTATTTATAAAAAAAAAATAAATTATTGCTCATCAACAGGCACCATTAAGGCAACCCAAAGACTGAAAGAAATATCTGAGGTAAAGAGATAAAGATACAGATGAAATAATTAGATATCTCACAAAAGACTTGGAACCAGAACATACACAGTACTTCTACAAATCCATAACAGAAAGACAAATAACTGAATTATTTTAAAACGGGCAAAATACTTGAGCAGACCTTTCACAAAACAAGATATACAACTGGCCAGTAAACTCATGAAAATATACTCAGTATCATTGCCCATCAAAAAAATGCAAATGAAAGCCATAATGAGATAACTTTTCATACCTGCTAGAATAAATAAAATTAAAGAGTGACAACACCAAATGTTGGAGAGGATACAGAGTAACCGGACCCCAAACATTGCTGGTGGGAGTATAAATGCTACAATCACATTGTAAAGCTGTTTGTCCATTTCCTACAAATTTAAATCTACATCTAACCCTATAACCTAGTGAATCCGCTACTAAGGATTTATCCAAGAGAAGTAAAAACCAAGATCCACACAAAGAGTTTCACATGAATGCTCACATTAGCTTTATTCATAATAGGCAGACACTATAAACAACCCAAATTTCCATCAACAAGAAAATGGATAAATAAATTATTATATTTTCACACAATGGAATAGACTTCTCTGGGTCAATCTCAGAAACATTATATTGAGAAAAATAAGCAGATGCCAAAGATTCCATTTATATGATTCCATTTATATTAAGTCCAAGACCAGAACAGTGGGGGCAGGGATTATCTGTAAAGGAACTAAAGGGAAGTTTGTGAAATGATGGTAATGTTATCAATCTTAATTGAGGTGGTAGTTACATGCTGTAAACATCTATTAAAATGCATCAAATACCACACATAAGATCTGTACATTTCACTCCATATCCATTTTACCTCAACTGGGAAAAAAAAAACAAGTTGGGCAGAGTAGCGGTCAGGATCAACAAGATTATGCTGTGGTAACAAATAATCCCCAAGGTTTAGTGTCTTAAGCAGGAGTTGGCAATGTACAGCCTGCCAGCCAAAACCAGCCTGCTGCTTGTTTTTCGTAAGACTTATTGGAACATCACTGCCACACCCATTTGTTCACATATTGTCTATGGCTGCTTTCACACTACAAAAGCAGAGCTGAATTGTAACAAAGACCATATGGCCCACAAAGTAAAAGCCTAAAATACGTTCTAACTGGGCCTTTACAAAAGAAGTTTGCCAACCCTGGCTTAAAGCAATAAAAGTTTATTTCTCATTGATGCTCTGGGCTAATCAAGAGTCAGCTGAGAGTGGTACTCCACATGACACTCATTGTGGGGTCCGGCTATTGGAGTAACTGCACCAGTATGTTACTGGTCACTGTAATAGAAGGAGAAGAGCAAGTGCTGAAAGATGTTTTACCAGCAATTAAATGATTTGGCTCCAAAGTAATCATCACTTTTCCTTACAACTCCTAGGCCAGAACTATTCACATGATCCCATCCACACAAGGGGAACCAGACAATACAATCCTCCCATTTGTTGATCCATGTGCCAGTACTTGGGGGAGAACTGGGATATTTGCCAAGCAACACTAATGACTACCACAATTAAACTGAGAATCAGTCAGTCCAGGTGTTTATTTCCAATGAACATGTACAGCCATGCTGACATATTGCCCTGCTGGGTAGGAGTCCGAACCATAACAATTCCAAACGTTGCCCCTAATCCTTCCCTTTAGCTCCCATCTCACCGGCTAAAGCAACCCACCACACTGCTTGCTGCCCTCATAATAGAGCTAGATTTCAAGTCCAAGTAACCATCACCTGGACATTTAACACCTTTCAATAGGGCTCCCCCTCCCCTGAAAAAAAGATGCCAAGTCTGTGGCCCAGACTCTGCCAACTTCTACAATCTCATCTCACTCTACAACAAGTTCAACTTGGTTATGCTCTAATAATATGGAATACAACTTATAATTATCCAGGCAGGTCACATTGCTTCTGTTCCGTACTCTTGCTCATGCAGTTTCCACTGGATGGAATACCCTTTCCATTACGCCCAGTAGTCATTACCTTGCCCCCAAAGTGTTCTGTGACCACCAGTTGGAGAGCACTACACAGCTAGTGTACCAGACTCAAACTTCTATTGCAGTACTTAAATTGGCAGCTCACTTACATACTCAACATAGTACTCAACATGTGCCAGGCACTGTTCTAAGTCCTTTTCATTTATTAACTCATTTCATCTTCATAACGACCTATATGCAGATACTAACATCATCTCTAGTTTACATATAAGGTCATGGAGGCATAAGAAGGTGAATTCTTTGTGCAAGGACCCACGGCCAGTAAACGGGAGAGCTGGGATTTGACCCCGGGCTGGCTGGCAGGTTCCAGGCAACTCAGCTAATCTGCCTCTCCAACCTGACAACACACAGATCTGTCTCCTTTTGAGAGTGTAAGGTGCTCCAGAGGGGAAAAAAATTAATAAACAAAAACCTTATTCCTTCCTGTGTTCCCAAGGCCTGGAACATATATAATTAAGCAATACTAACTGCTTAGTCAAGGTTTTTTCCAGTGAAATAAAGGAGACCCTGGGTCTCCAAAAACAACCTTTCTGCTAAACAGTCTGCTTGTTTAGCAACCTTTACAAAGTGGGCAGATAATTAGTATAGAGACCTTGTCGTGGATCCCAGCCTTCCTGGCCAATTTGGAAATGGAGAGGCAGGAAGGACTCAAATTAAAGATCATTAAAAGATGAAGCAAGAAGAAAGAAAAGAAAAGAAAAAAAAAAAAAAAAAAGATGAAGCAACTACATTCTGACATCCATCCAATCATTCAGGAATGTAGAAAAAGTCCTGAACATTTGGAAATGTGAGAATTTGAGTTCTCTGCGTAGAAAACAGCAAAAAGCTTTCCTAAAAGTTTTTCTCCCTCACATAATTATGCCTTAAATTGTTAATAGCTATAATTATGGAAGATGACATTGTTGTGCTTGTAATTTTTCCTATTCCCCTTGGTATTCATTGATGATAAATGGCTTTATTAAAAAATAATGATAATTACCTTGTTTGGTTGTATATCAATATAGTTTCAGTTTTTCTTTATTACCACTTATGGAATTTTATGGATTGCCAACATTTAGTTCTTTTATTGGTTTATATTCTCTTGATGATATAAAAAGGGAGAATAAATTAACAATAATTTGATTCCTTAGTTTTCTGACCTCAACACCTCCCTGACTGTATGAAGAAAGTAGTCTAGTACAATGCTCACATTCGACTATTAGAAGTTTAAAATCTTATTACCATACAATTATAACAATTAGCTGCATACCTGTAAATTCTCCCTTAAGGGCTACCACCTCACCAAATGGTAGAAAGTGGGAGGCCTTGCTCCCATGTTGCTTCACATAGAATCGGCACCCATAGCTCAACATGGAGTCCGATCTGCTGGGACTAGGGTTTGAAACCCACTAAGTTAACTATAAGAAAATCATATGGCCAACCACTGGTCCCAGGGCTCCCCAGAAATAAATCCCATTCAGTTTATTAAATATCCATGAGAACCATCACAACAAAGGCCATCACAACAGGAGGTACCACAGCTCATCAAGAGCTCCCTTCCAAAAGAAACTCCCCTCAGATCTGGTTCAAGTTCTCCCTGGAAACTCTCAGCCCTTGAAACACAAAGAAGGCCACACATGCCTTTGCTTAACCAGGGTCTGCCACTAGGGGACGGTCCACAGTCTCTACAAAATATAACCCAAATCAGACCATTGACCCAAATGTAAGTCATCCATAATTCTTTGCAAACAGGGCATTTGGCAACATTTTCCTAAGAAGGCAAATATGAATCTTTAGCCTCAAGAAGAAGAACAGCATGAACCTTGTAGATCTTGACGTTTAACTCAGGCTCAGTTAGGAGAGGAAGGAACGCGAAGAAAAAAGCAGCACATTTGGAATTGGACCCCATCCATTTAACCTTGGGCCATGCTCTTAACTTCTTTGAATCCCACTTCAACTTCCTGCAAAAATGATTTCAGCAACACATACAAACCAGGGTTGTTGCAAGAATTAAATAAGTTAAATATGTTTGGCTCATACATGTTATAGATCCATTAGCTTTCTTCCTTTCTTCTAGACCAATTGGTTCTCAACTGGAGTGATTTTGGGCCCCAGGGAACATTTAGCAATGTCTGGAGACGTTTTTGTGAGCACACTTGTGGAAGAAGGGTGCTACTGGTATTTAGTGGGTAGCTAGGAAGGCTGCTAAATATCCTACAAAACAAAGCACAGCCTCCTACAGGAAGGAATTATTTGGCTCAAAATGTAAATAACGCCAAGATTGAGAAATCTTGTTCTAAACCAGTGCGAAAATATGTTTTTTCACTATGGTTGTTTCTTCTCCATACTTCGTGTCTCTTTAAATAAACAAAGATTTACTGAGAACCCACCATGTGCAAAGCTCTCAGCTAGGCACATCCTTAACTTTCTCCTAGATTTGTCTGCCTGCTGCCATTTTCCCAAGCAACTCTCATCTTCAAATATGGTCCACTCCTATGAATAGCAAGCAATGACTTCTCCTTTCTTCTCAAAATTGTTCTCAGAGCAAAGTCCTATATTAATCGACAATTCCAAATACAGCAACAGCAGTCTGAAAATCAAAGAATGGGCCTTGGGGACATCAATATTTGCATGTTCATAATAAATACTTAACTACACATCTGTGCAATGTTCAAAATAGTTGGGGGAGAAAGAGAACATTCATGTTTATTTTTGTCAAGTTGCACAACACAAGCTTCGGATGTGCTTAAAAAGGGTAACTTAATAGTTGATTTTAAATACATTTATAATGTGCACTTATGAATGGGAGACATCCTTGATTTATTCTGAAGTTTTTATAACCATCAATTAGCCTATACACCTGCCTCTGGGGTCAGTGGAACACTTTTCCAGTCTGTGCATTAAATGCCCACTGCTTTTCTATCTGATGCTTACCTCTATAACTCACAGTGACCCTATATTTAAAGTTCAAGGTTCTATCTTGTTTGTATTCTTCTCTCTATATCTGAGGTACATGATGAACTCATTTCTTTATGCACAGAAGCCCCTGGATACCATTTACTGTGAGCTTACAACTTGCCAGGCTCTGCTATAAGTGCTTTGTATTCACTCATTTCATCATCACAGAATCCCTACGGAGGCAGGTGGTATTATACCCATTTTACAGAGGGTGAGGGGAAGTAGGCTTAGAGAGGTAAAGCAACTTGGCCAAAGCCACATAGCTAGGAAATGTCAGAATGAGTATTCACACTCAGTGTGTCTGGTTCCAAACTCTATGCTCATCACCACTGTCCTATCTTAGGAAGATACAGACCTCCAGCTGGCGAGTGCTCTTTGTAAAGAGTTAAGAAGCAGCACAACACCCTTTGACCCAACAACTCCGCCTGAAAAAATCTATCCCCCACAAACACTGGTCTATGCATAAAAAGATGTTTACTAAAGCATACTTTGAAACAGAGAAATAATAAACAACCTTAATGGGGGAAGTATATCCATTCTATGGAATACTAAGTAGGGGGAATGTGGCAAAGAGCTTTGCTTACTCATTGTGGTGGTTTGCAGCTGTATGTACCCCCAGAAAAACATGTTCTTAAACCTAATCCATTCCTGTGGGTATGAACCTATTGTAATTAGGACCCTTTTGATGAGGTAACTTCAGTTAAGGTGTGGCCCAGGATGGGCCTTAATCCTATTACTGGATTCCTTTATAAGCAGAATGAAACTTAGATGCTAAGAGAGAAAGAGCCACAGGAATCAGGAAAGTAAAGGTTAATGGAATCTGGAAGTGAAGGAAGAGGCCAGGAGAGGACACCCTGTGACAGAAAAGCTCAGGACCAAGGATCACCAGCGGCCAGCCCCAGAATGTCAGTCTTTGGGAAGAAAGTATCACTTGGATGATGCCTTGATTTGGACTTTCTTGTAGCCTCAAAACCATGAGAAAATAAATTCCCATTGTTTAAGTCAAATCATTATATGGTATTTGCTATGTAAAGAGCAGCCTAGTAAACTAAAACACCCTTTATCCATTCTCCCTTTTTCCTTGGTAACAGAACCCTGATATTACTCTGGGTACAATGCACCCAGCCAAAAGTTTGAATTCCCAGGGTAGCCATATGCTGATAAACTCTTGACACCCAGCTCTCCAAAGCAGAAGGTTAGGGGGTAGAATACCGATTTCTAATACTTCCCAATTTCTGTGGTGTAAATTCTCCCATTATTGACAATTTCAATCTACTGAAGTAGTGTCATCTGGCTTGCAAAAATTCCAGTAAAGATAAGGAATTTTCATGGTTCTCACAATGTGGGATGACCAGCTCCAGCACATCACTAGCTAGGGGTGAACAATGAGATATACATAAATTTGTTCAGTAGGGCTTCTAGTAAATCTCTTTAAAACTGTGATTGAAGCAAGCAAGTGCTTTATCTCTTCTTCTTCCCTTCCTCTCCTTCCTGCCTGGAACTTGGAATGATATGACTGGTGCTCCAGCAGCTATCCTGAACAATAAAGTGGCTTAGAAAATGAGAACCTATGCTAAGGATAATGGTGCACAAAGATAGGAGAGGCTCAATCTCTGTTGACCTCATGAAGCAAACATAAGAGCCTTGTCCTACATACCTTGGGGCTTCTTTTATGTGAAAGGAAATAAAACTACTATTGTAAGCCACTATTAGTTTTATTTTCCTGTTACATGCCACAGACCTAATACAGAGACCTTTAGACTTCACTTTCACATCTCCATTACTTGTTCCCTTTATTATCAAAATGTCTTATTCTGGTATTATTTACAAATTAAAAAGACAAAAAAAATTTTTTTTCAAGAGTCAAGTAGTTGGGCCCTTAATAAACATTACTGGTTTCCAGTTCTGGCAAGAACACTGCCCTCACAGCATGGGGGGAGGGAGGGAAAGGAGACCAAATCAACAATGTGGGCATATACTGAGAATGAAAGGGATGGACTGGAATGCAACAAAGATCAACAATTTCTAGAAATACTGCTGGTCAAATAAGATCCAAAGATCTCTTGAGATAAACCTTAGCTCAAACATACACCAGGTGATGGGTGAAAGCACAGGATGTCCCGCCAGGCTGTCATTGCCATCTCAAAGAACCCCATGAAGCCTACCCAATGGAGAGGGAAGGCTGCACAACTCCATCTCCTGGAATAAAAAGCAGGGGTACCCCCATTAGGATGTCCCAAATAAGGAGTCTCCAGAGCCTATAGCAGAAAAGCAGAAAACAGAATATTGAACCAACACACATGGGATAGAGCAAGAAAACACAGGAGTCACTCAAGTCTCTGGACCCAAAGGTACCATCAGAGTAAGCTGCAAACAGCAACCAGGTGGTTAAGACAGTCCTCAGGGACAGCAAAGAGAAAGCTAATGGGGCTTTCTTGCTCACATTCCCCAGGGGGAGTGACAAAGATTACACTAGGAGAGACACATGGCAAAACCAATCACTGTGTGATCCTCCTGCCTTGTTTTATACAAAGTAACTGCTAAATCCATTTGGGCCTCTTCTTTGTAGACCATGTCATGTAACTAAGCTCTTACTACATCCTGTGTAGGATGTACACTGCGAAAGAGATAAGCAGAGGTCCCTCCCTAGTCTTGAAAAGATACTGTGATCTAAAAGAATAACAAGTTATACATAGATAAAACTATCTAGAGAACCCCCATCCATGTTTAAGCATTGGATTAACAGTATATTCAAACCTTGATGGCTATGAATTCAGAGAAGAAAGAGCAAAGAGGAATGAAGACATAAGTCTTCAGAAAGGCCCTGAAGAATAGATATAATATGGACCAGGAAAAAAAATTGGGAAGAATGTATTCCATATGGGAAAACAGCAAATGACAGGTGCTAAACAAATATATTTCCAGTGTACAATAAAAGTAGTTAGGAGAAGGAAATTGGGAAGGGAAAAAGGATAATACTGGGCAATTATGGGTAATAATGTTGAAAAGGAAAAGTGGAAATTGTTCATTCTTTAATTCATCAATCCATGAACAAGTATTAAATAGGATGCTTATTAGCTATCTGGGCACTTATTGTAGGGCCTTAAATGCCAAATGAAAGGCTCCTGGACATGAGGGAGCCACTGGAGGCTAAGTAATGAATTCTTTCTAGTCAACGGAATTGATGAAAATCCGTTTTTCATAACATCCAAAATGGGAAGATGTTATATGGAGAAGCAACTCATTTTCAACTCATATTTTCATCAGCTCATAACTAAAAAAGAAAGTAACCACCAACTTGAAAGTAATGAGGCTGCCCATTGGGAACTCTCTTTCCAGCATTTCACACTCAATGAAGTCCACTTGGTAGTCCCCAATGTCCCAACCTTCACAATGTCCAGAGTGTCTTGAACATAGTGTATGCCCAATAAAACCGTATTCATATAGCCTGCTCATTTCTATAAAGGCCCACACAGAGTCAGGGTCAGGGTCTGCCAGTTGTTCAAGGTGCTAAGAGAATCATAACCTAAAGCTAAGTCCATGACATAGTGCCCTCCGTGAAGTGATGGCAGATTCTTCATGATACTTGATGAAATGGAGGTCAGAGATCAGGGATGCTTATAGCAAGAAACATGTAATGGATATTGGTATTTAACGTAGAAATCGGCACTGGCTTTAAGTTAATGTTTCATAGCCAATAAAGAAGGCTAAATATCTATTGTTTTGATAGATTGCTATAAATGAAACATTAGAGGGGCTCTTAAACACCTTGTTTCAGATCTTCATTACATGAAATTAATCTTGAGCACAATACTACGCCCAACGTGGCTGGACTGCATTAAGTAGCCAGTTAGATAAGTTAGGCTGTGCTTTGTCTAATAAAGACAGAATCAGGAAGGTGCCTAACTGGACAATTTCCACCACTTCCGTAGCCCACAAGCAAGCCAGGTCAGCAGAGTAAGTTTTCTAGATATTCTCAAATACAGCCATGATGCCCCTAGAGAAGACAGAGGACAGTTTCACAATCTCTTTCAAAAAGCAACACAGTGATCAGGCATCACACTTAATGTAGCATCATCAAAGAGTTGAGACTAGGAGGCAGCTCAAGTGGTTCCTTAGCCCATGGAGAACGGGAAGACTTTTGTAACCTTCAGATCCCTTTGAGGAGTTCCACAGAATCATCAATGCTGGTGAAAATTTCTCTGGAATTTTCCTGTAGCATGTCGCTCATTATGCAGAAGGAGACCAAAATCGCAAAATGGAATGAATTCAGAAGATGGGATGACATGAAGCCCTGATAGAACTCATTACCTCACCAAACCTCAGAAAGAACGCAACTCTCCAAGGAACAGAGGTGCTCTTTAGACAACATCTGCTCATTTGTACAGGTGGATGCCACATGTGCAACAAAGGTCCCGGTCACCTGTGCCATGCATATGCTCATGCCACGGGCCCACTAGAAACGGCATGGATTTTACCATTACTGGAGGCACATGGAGACTCTGGATAAACAAAATTCTTTTGACCTTTACATTCAATTTAGCAAATAAAGATTATTTAGAAGAAGGCCCTATAAAATCTACTTTCAAACACTTAGATATTTAATCAGCAAAAATAATAATAATAAAAGGAAGAAAAAAATCTTCTTCTCTGTTAGTTTGTTTTGTAAGACCATCTCAATCAGATTTTGCTCCTAGAATGAGGAGAGGATGAGTAGAGAAGAGCTATGGATCAGTGACTCCCACAGCAGTTACTGTTTACTACAATGTAAATGTTTTTAGAATCATCCAGGCTCCAAATTCCTCCAATAAGGAAGTTTCTCTGTGATGAAGTATTTCACTCCAGAGTACTTTTATTATGTACCCCCATAAATATCTAGCACATCTAAACATATCTAAATGTTACTTCCTTTGACCCTTCTTGCCCAATTGAATTTCAGCAATATCTACCTTATCTGTTAGTCGAACAATCAATCAATAGCAGCGAGGAACCACTGTTTTCCACAGAGGCCGATCATTTTACATCTCTACCAGCAATCTACAAGGGTTCCAATTTCTCCATAACCCCTCCAATATTTGCTATTTTCCCTTTTTTTAATAGCCATCCTAGGAGATGTCAAGTGGTATCTCATTGTGGTTTTGATTTGCAAAAATGACTAATTATGTTGAGCATCTTTTCATGTGCTTATTGGCCATTCACACATATTCTTTGAAGAAATGTCTATTCAAGTCCTTTCCCCATTTTTTTATTGGTTTGTCTTTTGTTGTTGAGTTATAAGAGCTCTTTATATTTTCTGGATAAAAGACCCTTATCATATTTATGATTTGCAAATATTTTCTCCCATTCTGTAAGTTGTCTTTCTACATTCTTGATAATGTCCCTTGATGCACAAAGTTTTTTATTTTTATGAAATCCAATTTATCTGTTCTCTCTTTTATTGTGCATGCTTTTGGTGACATATCTAAGAATCCATTGCCAAATCCAAGGTCCTGAAGATTTCCTCCTATGTTTCTAAGAGTTTTATCTTTCATCTTTTTGTAATTGATGGCTTTTGAGTAAATTTTTGTGCATGGTGTAACTTAGGAGTCCAACTTCATTCTTCTGCATGTGGATATCCAGTTATCCCAGCACCATTTGTTGAAGAGACTATTCTTTCCCCATTGAGTGGTCTTGGAACCTTTGTTGAAAAATCAATTGGCCATAGATGTATGGGTTTATTTCTGGACTCCAAATTCTATACCATTGGTCTATATGTCTATCCTTATGCCAGTACCATATGCTTTTTATTGCTGGAGCTTTGTGGAAAGTTTTTAAATCAGAGAATGTAAGTACTCCAACTTTCTTCTTTTCTTTTTTCTTTTTATTAGAGCAGCTGTAAGTTTACAGAAAAACCATAGAAAAAGTACAGAGTTCTCATATATGCCCCTCCACACATGCAGTTTTCCCTATTATTACATTTTGCATTAGTGTGATATTTTTGTCACAAATGATGAAACAATATTATTATAATTATACTTTTAACTGTATCCATAGTTTACAGTAGGGTTTACTTTTTATTTTATACTTTTCCATGGGGTGCTTTTAAATTTTTATTCTGGTAACATATATACCACCTAAAATTTCCTATCTTATCCACTTTCAGATACACAATTCAGTGGCATTAATTATATCTGCATTGTTGTACTATCATTATCACCATTCAGTACCAAAATTTTTCCATCACTCCAAACAAAACTCCAACTAGTTAAGCATTAACTCCCCATTCCCTACAACCACCTATCCCCTGGTAACCTGTATTCTAATTTCTGACTTTATGCATTTGCATTTCCTAATTATTTCATATAAGTAAGATCAAAGTATACTGGTTCTTCTTTTTCAAGATTGTTCTGGCTATTTGGGGACATTTGCAATTCCATATGAATCTGAGGATCAGTTTTTCCATGTCTGTAAAACTTTTGGAATTTTGATAGGGATTACACTGAACCTATAGATTCCTTTGAGAAGTATAGCCATATTAATGTATTAAGTCTTAAAATCCATGAACATGGGATGTCTTTCCATTTATTTAGGTCTTCATTAATTTCTTTCAATGTTTTGTGATTTTATGTACTAGTCTTACACTTCCTTTGTTAAATTTAATCTTAGGCATTTTAATCTTTTGGGTGCTATTGTAAATGGAATTGTTTTCTTAATTTCATTTCTGGATTTTTTTTATTATTGGTGTATAAAGACATCACTGAATTTTACATGTTCATCACATACCCTGTAACTTAGCTGAATTTCTTTCTTAGCTCTAGGATTTCTCGCGGATTAGTCAGGATTTTCTATAAATAGGATGTCATCAGCATAGAGAGACAGTTTTACTTCTTCCTTTCCAGTTTGGCAGCCTTTTATTTCTTTTTCTTTCCTAATTGCTCTGGCCAGAACTTCCAGTACAATGTTAAATAGCAGTGATGATGAAAGCTGGCATCCTTCTCTCGTCTTTGATGTTAGAGACAAAGCTTTCAGTCCTTCTTCACTGAGTATATTAGCTGTGGAGTTTTCATAAATGGCCTTTATCATGTTGGGGAAGTTGCCTTCTACTCCTAGTTTTCTGAGTGTTTTGTCATGAAAGTGTTGGATATTGTCATATGTTTTTTCTAAGTCAACTGAGATGACCATGTGTTTTTCCTCTTCATTCTATTATTGTGGTGTATTATATTGATTGATTTTCTCATGTTGCACCATTTCATTCCTGGGATGAACCCCCTTGCTCATGGTATACAATCCTTTTCATACACTGTTGGATTTAGTTTGCTAGTATTTTGTTGAGGATTTTTGCATTTATATTTATACGGATTATTGATTTCTATAATGTCTTTATCAGGCTTTGGTATCAAGGCAATGCTGGCTTCATTGAAAGAGTTAGGAAGTGTTCCCCCAATTCTATTTTTGGAAGAGTCTGAGAAGGACTGGTATTAATTCTTCTTTGAATTTTTGGTAGAATTCACCAGTGAAACCATCTGGCTCTGGACATTTTTTATTAGGAGATTTTTTTTTTTTTTACATTACTGATTCACTCCCTTTACTTTTTATAGGTATTTAGATTTTCTATTTCTTCTTAAGTCAGTTTCGGAAATTTGTGTGTTACAGGAAATTCCATTTCATCTAGGTTACCTCATTTTTTGGTGTACAATGATTCATAGTATTCTCTCATAATCCTTTTTATTTCTGGAAGGTCAGTGGTACTGTCCCATTTTTTAAATATTTTTTTTATATATTAATTCAATAATCCTAACAACACTGTAAGATAAGAACTATTACTATTCCTATGTTAGAAGTGAGGAAACTGAAGCTCAGGGGAGAAATCAACTGCCTTATCTAGAGTCCTACAGCAGTTAAGGGGAAGACCAGCAAACTGTCCACTTCGGCTCTGCTTTTAATCCTGATACTATATTACATAGGTTTTACTTGTTCACTCCAAAGTTGAATAATATGAACCCAGACATATGATCAGATAACAATGGTTGGAAAAAAGAACTAAGTGTTTTTGGCTGTATTTCTCCCTCATCCCTTCTGCCTCATTCCCTACTCCCAGTGTTTAGCAAATGGATTTTTCTTCTGCTCCCTTGAAAAATGTTGTTAATGTAAAAAGGGGCAAAAGATACCACAACAAGCACAGGAGTGATGAAAGATAGGAATTGTATTGTTTATTTGGATCACTTGGGAATGTCCTTGATATTGACATTTTAGCCAGTGTTCTTGGTTTGGGGCATTTTGCTTGACTAAAAGGAAGGAGATCGACATTTACTGAGCACTTACCATGTGCCCGGTGCTTCCACCTACATTACTCTGTTAATACCAAACACAATCCACCAAAGGTAATTAAGGAATCCTATTCTTAGAGACAAAGAAAAAACCTTTAAGTATCAAGATCAAGAAGCCTAGGACTGGTGGTCTCAGATGTGAGCCAAAACCTCATGTAAAGCTGAAGCTATTTCTACCATAGCCTGCCGGGCAGTAGATACCATATCCTTTAAAACCAGAAACCATTCTTGGATTTTTTCCCCCCTCAGAACAGTGAGTCTTTACAGATTTACTGGTTGTTAAATGCTACTGACTCTAGCTAATTCCCAAATTAACTAGATTCCTTTCGGAGCTTGTAAAAAATGTGCCACACACTCAACTTCCGAATTTAGCCTGCAGGATGATGACCACAGCAGTCCAAATGGTGCGACTTTCTTGTTAGAACAATGCACGCCTAAAAGCCTCTATTTAATTTCTACCTTCTTTTATGAGGACTACGTGAGCAAGGACACACCTAGGATACTGCATATTAATTTCAACACGGCTAATACCCAAAATGTCCCACCAATTTACTCTTCACTGACAATGTTAAAAGAAAATGATTTATGCAGATCAATCATCTCGCTCATCAAGTCCTACCCTGACAGCCAGCCTTCATCATTGCTATTTAAAAGGCACTGCTGACAGAAAAGACCGACTCTTTGATTAAGGGCCCTGTCTGGCTAACCTTTTATTTGAAGAATGATTGCCGCTGAGTGACAAATACTTTTCCATTCATTTCAAGGCAAAGATATTGACATTCAAATTCTTGATGGCTACACTGAGCAGATGCCACTGTTGGCAAGGGGCTGAGAGCAACAGCAGGTACTCCACGGCTCTGGGGGCACAGGGAAAAAGGACTAAAAATGAAACACGCACACATGCTGGCTAAAGGTTCTCACCAAGTGAAAGCTGCAGAGCTCTCAGCCAAATCCTTTCAATAGTTAACACTTTCAATAGTTAGCAAAGAACATCTGCTTGTAGTTTTGCCCCAGTCCTCTTCTTAAAAGCATCCTTGCTTTACCTTGACCCTACTTGGAAATGCACAGGCAGCAAGTAAAAAGGGGCACAGAGGGTATGGTACCCAACACAAGGGTAAAACATCTTCTCTCCTTCCTGAACTGCACGACGTGGGGCAGACCTTGAGCTAAAAGTACTGGCCTCCTTTCAGCCTCACAGGATCTGAAGTGCCTGAAATATAAACTGGAAGCAGCATCTTAAAAATCACCTCCAAAAATCCAAGCAGAGATATTTTATTCTATCTGCTGAGGAGAAAGAAGGGGAGTGGGGGCGGGAAGTAAGAAATCAGGAAAGAAAGAGAAATGCATTAACAGAAACAGACTGACCAAAAGTGACCAAAACAGAGCTATAAAAAAGGCAATTTTTCTAAGCCATTTCACATGGATTTAGACCTTGGACAGCATCACGCATATATAAAGTACATACATCCTCACAGCAGGATTATCTTGCCTATTTGTGTCTTAAATGCAAAATATTACCTTAAAGGGAAGGGGGGAAATTATGGATTAAGGAACACTATTTGTGCCAAGAGCCGTCACAAAGCCCAAAGATTAATCATTTCCAGGAACAAAATGAAAATACCTCAGTAGGTCATCAGTGATTCCTTTTAAATCTTACGGAGATGCAATGTGTGGGTCTCACGTGCTGCACCAGGCAGAGGGAATCAAAAGAGCTGCAGTTCTGATCCTGAGACAAATTCTCCACAGTGGGAGAGGAGACACAGCCAGAACTTTCTCCCTCGTGACTCCAGGGCCCAACAGGTGACTCAGGCAGCGGAGAAGAGGAAAGCAACCGGGCTTCAGCAGAGAAAAAACCTGGGGTTGAATCCAATTTCTGCTACTTACTAGGTGAGGGACTTGGAGGGAGTTACTTTACTTCCCAAGGCTCCGTTATCCCACCTTTGAAATGGGGGCAGTTGTGACTCACTTTGCTGACCTTGGGGGAGGTGAAAAGATATAAGTTAAATAGAGCATCCTTCCCTTACCTAGATCCCATTCCCTTTATTTCTTTCCCTGTTCTTGCTTTTGCTCATTTGTTTGCAAAGGAGAGTAGTCCATAAAGGATTTGCGGGGGGAAAATGGCATATACAGTTATTAGGCTAAGCTACAATTCCTAGTGCTGCTACCTACTTACCAAGGTGACTGCACAAGCTTTGGATAAGTCACAAATTGAACTCCAATTTCTTCACCTTCTAATGAAAGCAGTAATAATAGCCCTACTTCCCTCACAGAGTCACAAAGAGCACAAATAAGATAATGTTACTATGAAAGCACTTTGTACCTTTTAAATTGATAGAGAAATTTTTGCTAAGTTACACTTGTTCTCCACAAAAGGGCTACTCCAACCCATTTTGATCTTCTTCCTTCTTTCTTTCTCCCATTTATAATTCTCACTGTGGATAATGAATAATAACCAATTAATCCATCAATAGTCAAAATGTCATCTCCATTCTTTAGAACTATCAGTTGTTGCTTCTGCAGCTGTCTGAAGGAAAAGCCAGGTAGAACTGCTATTTCTTTCATAAGAAAAAGTTTATTGGAGGTTATTATGAGCCAGGCATTGGGACAAGGAGGTAACAGAAAAAATGCAAAATGCAGTCAAGTAGAGCAAACAGACAAATAAAGAAATGATGACAATATTGTTGCTCCATACACGTTCAGTACAAAGGACCATGAGGATGCAAAAATGGGAGTCGCTGACTGGGGGAGTCAGGAAGAGTTCGCTGTGACCATATCAGAGCTGGGTCTCCAAGGATGAGCAAGGCCTTGCCAGGAGGAAAAAGAAGAGTGGGTCGCTTCGGGGAGACAGAACGTGGGTACCTGGAGGCATGAGAGAGGGGGCGTGGGAGAAGCTCGATGCACAGTGGATCTAAGAGTTAATCCATTAGGCAATGGAGAGGTTGAGCCTGAAAATGCTGTGACATGATGTGTGTTTGAGAAACATCACCCTGAGGAAAGGCTGGACATTAACATTCGTTGGGCACCTACTCTGTGCTAGAAACTGGGACACGGATGCTCTATCCTGATGTTCCCTTTGGGAGGGCAGCTACGTGTACTCGTTCTCAAGCACCGTCCATGGAGATGAGGCCCCAGTGGCCCCTGTGGCTTTCCTGAGCCTGTCCTTCAGGCCCAATGTGCCAGTGAGAACTTCTGCTTTTTCTACTCCACTCTAATGAGAGTCCATTTCTATAGACTCTTGTGACAACTATGGGTCACCCACCTTATGCTTTCAGAGTTGTATCTTCCAGCTTTCTGCCCCCTCCCTGATGCTAACCTCCTGTGGCCCTGCAGCGATAAAGTCGACTGCCCAACAACTCTTGAAACCATCTGAAAAAGTGGGTGGGTCTCTCGTTCAGGTCCCTTTCCCTTGCTCCCTGTCTTGTACCCCTAGTACAAAGGTGACAGAGACATTGCTATGTATTCACCAAATCCTGTGTCACTGTCCCCTTGCTGGGTGCACTAGAAAAGAACATTTCCCAGCTTCCCTCGTGGTTATCTTGGGTTCTGGTCACTGTAGAAAGACTGGGATATAAGCCTTTCCCAGGCTTGTCCTTTAAAAACACCCCAGTGCCATCCTCCCGTCCAGCCTTGGAGGCCTCACGATGCAGATGGAACAAGATGGCAGAGCTTGCGTCACCCCTGAGAACAGTGTGAAGCAGAGCTTCTCCAACACCAGCCCTCCCTGGACATGTAAGGTGAGCAAGAAATGGACCTTTATGAGTCCACTCTTATAAAGATTGGACCCACTGAGATTTCAGGGTTAATGTGTCATGAGAGCAGAGGCTAGCCTAGTCTGGCTACTCTACTAAAGCTTCTTTCCCTACTTCTGCAATTCACTGTTTATGGACTCAGTGCTAACATGTAGTGTTTTCATTTGGGTTTAATTTTTGCTCAAAAGCCCTTTTAGGTTGCTCTTGCTAAATGTCACAGGAATTTCTCCCAGAGCTTTGCTTGGCAAGGATATGTCTGTTTGGGAGGTTTCTTGTTTTCCCTGGATAGTGTAATTAGGCTGTTTTCTTGACTTGTCCCAGAGGAGAATGTGGTGGCCAAGGCTAGTTAGCTCTTGCTTTTACTGGGCATTGGGGGAGAGGAAAGTGTTGAATGTTAATGTTTTCCAACTAAATTCATCCAAAAATGTACCAAGAAAACAGTAGCTAGTGTCCTTTTATTAGAGAAGTGGAAAGAGCACAAGGTTTACGAATCAGGCTGACCTGGGTTAAAATTTCACAGTTCTGCAAACCCAATAGCTATGATACATGGAAAGTTGACTATCACAGAGCCCTGGTTCTCTCACTGCTTAAAAAAAAAAGGGGGGGGGGTTAAACCACCTTTTCTGTAGGGTGACTGTAAGGGTTGAATGATACTAGAGACATGTTTAGCTCAGTGCTCTGATCATACTAGATACCAGATAAATGTGGACTTCCTTTGTTCCTATGGATAGACTAATTTATACCCACTTAGATCATCTTCCCTCCTAAGGAAAGGGGATGGCTAAACTGATGTGAAACCATGGTCTTCACTTCTTATCTCAACTCTCCCCAAGGCAGAAAAGCATTTTTCGAGTTCATCCTTTTGGCTACTACTAGTCTATTCCTTGGAGATGGCTACAAGACTGGGTAGACTGTCTAATCTCTTCAACCAGATGGATTT
The DNA here is from genome assembly GCA_026826555.1 of Tolypeutes matacus. NCBI lineage: Eukaryota > Metazoa > Chordata > Mammalia > Cingulata > Chlamyphoridae > Tolypeutes > Tolypeutes matacus. The sequence goes on along the minus strand of JAKSZT010054160.1, from coordinate 253,934 downwards.
TGCTCTTAAACATTTCATGAGAGTCCATTTTGATGTTGCAATTAGAATGCAGGCTCTCTGCGGGTACTGTGTTTACCCTGCTTCTCCAAACCCCATAGCAGGCGGTGCAATGCCAAAGTCACCACAGATGCCTGCACCTTACTCAGGCGTCTTTGGACGATGGAGAAAACAGAGGATGGAAAGTACCCGTGACTAAGACAGGAACTACCCTCCAATAGCAAAATAATGGGCAAGTATTATAGTTGGCTAGTATATTTACACAGCAGACGGGAGGTAGCAAAAATGGAAACACAAAATAGACCAATAAGATCCACAATTCATCTCAACTCTGGAGATTGGGCAGATGTCTCCACCAGTAAATAACAGCTGGATCAGCACCACTTACTCCTGTAGTTGTGTGAAGTTGCTACACATAATAAATTATGTGTTATACATAATATGGTATATATTATACAAGAATGCTTATTATATTTAAATATGCAATACATATTTATAGCATCTGTGCTTACGCAGTACTGCCCTGTTTGACCTACATATTAACTCATTTAGGCTTCACAATTGCACAATATAGGGGCTATTGTTATCCCCCATCTTATACTGATGAAACTAAAAACACTGAGAGGTGAAATACTTGCCCCAAATCATAGAACTAGTAAGTAGCAAAGCCAGGATCAGAGCCTGCAGCCTGGTTCCAGAGTATGGTTAGGGCAGGGGGTTGGTAGAGTAAGCACCAAGTCAGGATGGCACCCAGCAGAGGAGGCTTATTAACCTAAATGGATCCTCCCAGACAGCCCTTCAACAAAAGAAATTTGTTGTGGGAGCAGGGACTGAATTGAAAGCCACGTCTGCAGGACAGACATTTATAAGAAAAGAGCTGATGAAAACACATCTTAATGCTAACAGGAGTCAAACAAAAGCAAGTCCCTAAAGGAGCACCTTCAGGGTGAGACACGGCTAACCCAAGATTCCAGCCCTGAATAGCAGCTGCACAGGCGGCCCAGGAACACGTAGCTCTGGCAAATCGAAGACAAAGGAAATGGAAGGGGCCAAGGAGAAGTTCAACAAAACCTTGTTGAGTCCACTTTGAGCTTTGCATCTTTAAAACATAAAATGCTAGGGCAAGAAACAGCCAGCTTTTCCACCGGCCCTCCAAAGCTCGGCAGCCCCATGCTTGTTTACCAATACTGAATAAATCATTTCAGTCTCCTCCGACCTTGGCCCTGCTCCTCTGAAAAGAGAGAGTAAACCAGGGCTTCCCCGCTCAAGGTTGTCATCAAGAGCAGAGAGAGCACTGGCGTTCCCTTGCAGGTTCTGCAGCTCTCTCGGGCAAAGTCCCCTCCTTTCTCCTTACATGTATCAGAATGAGCAATATTTGACTGTTGATTCTTTCATCTCTGCAGCTTTGAAAACCTCAAACGCCATATCAGATCGACAACAAAGAGCAGGGACTTCCGAGGTTGACAGCATGGCCATAATTAAAGACGACCAGCAATGAGCTGCCACATTAAATAATGACACATTGTAGCTGCTCCAAAACCAACTGTTTACCTTTCAGAATTTCCATAGAAAGGTTTAAACAGGTGCGGTTTGAATTGTTTTCATAAAAGACAGGCAAACAGGCGATAGGCGCTTTTCTTCTAAGACAGGGCGTAATGTAGAACACACTATTCCCTGGCTAGGAGTGTCCAGTTGATTTACTCAAGGGAGATAATCTCTGGTAGCTGATAAGGATATGAATCCAGAAATAGCAATGCATATATTACAGGGACACAACTAAAGACAGAATAGGAAGCAATCTCCAAATTTCCATCTTGGTACTTCTACTCCTCAGACCTCAATTTCTCCATTTGTAAAATAAGGGGGCTGCTTTGGTGCTTTTCAAGCTTATGTGGAGATTCAGAACCATTTCTTCAAGTCAAGATAAGAGACAAAACAGGAAAACTCAGGGCACTGGGTGGGGGGAGGGGGCCTAGCACAGAGGAGGGTCCCTCCTGCCCCTCTCTACTCCCAAAGATTTCTAGAACATGGAGAATCACTGGACTAAGTCATCCCTGTGCATTCTTCCAGGACCAAAATTCTAGGATTCTCAAGAGAAAACAGACTAGAAGAAGCTAGAAAATAAATATCCCATATTTGGTTTTTTCACTCTGTTCAGCAATGAATGAACGTGGTTCTGAGTTGATGACTAACAAAGGAAGTTTTAAATAGCTTCTCTGCTTCTCAAGTTTTGGGTGGGGCCAACTTTTTCAAATAGCAGAGAGTGAGGCAGACATTTCAACAAATCCTAAGAGTCTTCTGATTTGCCACCTGAACTCCTCAGCTGGGTATACCCAGCCGGTTCAGTGTCCCGTTTCCCAGACTGATCTGAGGCAAGCAGAAGGAATGCATTCTTCACGCTTTTCTTCAGCCTTGGAATCCTGCACCAGCATCTCTGAGGTCTACTTTCACAATTTTTCCAGTTCTACCTGTACTGGAGACTTCTGGAATTTCTGGAGCTCCTGAAAGGTACATCCATTCTAAGATGACCAGGAGCTCTTGTCTGCCTTGGATGATGTCACAAGATTTGAGGTGGAGAAAGGAGGACAGCTCTGGGGGTCTCCAAGAGACCCCTTTGGAGTAGCTCAAGCAGAGACTCCTCAATGGGATTTGGGAAGTTTTCCCCTACTCACTGGCTGTTTATCACTCCACGCAGACAACTCATACATGGTGGGGGGATGAAAAGACCAGGCTCACATGGACTGTACTCAAGGCCCCACGTGGAACATCAGGACTCATCATGTCATCCCTGGAGGAATGTTCCAGCACCTGAGGACGCAACACCATTAGAGTAGGTGCAAAGGGTTGTCACTCTTTCCCTTGCAAACCAAAGCTTAAAACTTAATAAAGATTTTATCTGTACAATAAAACTTTCAGTAGAAAACCTCAAGTGTTTGTTTGGGGCAAGCCGAAAGAAGAGCAAAGGCTGACTCCTAGATTTCTGTTTACATAATTAATACGGCGTACCCGTGCCTGGATGGACCTAATCTCCTTGCAAGGCCCCTCCCAACAGGGAACTACAATCATCAAAGAGGAGATCAAGCCACAAAGAGCCCCATGTCTATGAAGGGGAAGTTGAAGTCCAGCTAGTTCAAAATGAAGAGGCCAGAGCCAAACAAAGGTAGAGAAAATCCACCTCTTCCTGACTGGGGCTGGGCCACTGGGATCCTCCCACACCCTTCACAGAGCTGAAGTCTTTTTTGAGGGCCCCTGTTTCCTTCCAGCCCAGAGAGCTCCATTTTGAAAACAATGACCCTTTGTGCAGCGCTTTCATCCCTGCTTGAGTTAAAAAAAAAAAAAAAAAAATCCAAGAGCCAATATGTCTGAGCTGGAGAAAGCTTCCCTTAAGAATTTGGAAAGACTGCCTTGGGAGGTTTGTACTTCATGATAATAGCTCTTCCTTTAACTTGTCAGATTGTCCTGCTGTTTTCAGAATGAAACCAGATATAAATAAAGGGGCGGGGGGAGAAAGTGCTTGAGATAGTCTACTGATCACTGGTTTATTTTTTGAAAATCCACAGTTTTCCAAGCATTTACATTATGGTAATATGCTTTGTTATAAATGTACTATATCCTTCTGCTTGCCTATAAAACAGTCTGTTCCTCATCTTTCTAAACTTGGCCTGGATACAGAACTTGAGCATGAAATACCTAACAATATGTCATATGCACCAGATACATGACAGCTATTTCTAAGATACATAATATTATTAATTGTTTTTGAAAGTAATTGAACTGTTATGAATCCAAAGAGGAGAAAAATGACACTTAGCCATCAACAGTTCTTGAAACATTATAAACACAAAAGAAGAAATACTAACAAGTCCAACAGTACTCATGATTTCAAAATTATACCCTTTGAAGCCAAAATGACATTAAGAGAAACAGAAAGGATGTAGGAACTTAAAAAAAATGTAACACTTGAAAATATGAAACTTACCTTCTGATAAAAATTAAGTGTGAGCTAAATTATTTTTATGTTTGGAGAACTGTCAAGCAAGGTGCTGCCTCAAACCACTGGAAGAGCTGTGGCTAGACTGTGTGGAGCGGATATGCAAGATACAAACAAAGCTGAGCACATGAGCAAGTACTTCTATGTCAATTTACTTCCATATACTTCGAAATTATTGAGCACCTACTATGAACCCTTACTATACTCTGTATTATGGAGGATTAAAAGAAGATGCTTTCTAAGCCCTGAAAGAGCACACAAACTCATCCAGGAGAAAAAAAAAAAGACTTTCACAAAAGTTTATAATAATGAAACAAAACTATCTTTAATTAAATGCCTAAATAAAAGTCCAAGTAAGAATGTGATGGGAGGGGCTAGAACAGGAAGAACTCAATGGAGACCAGAAAGTGGAGGAGGCTTCATCTCAGAGTTAGAATTTTAGCTGCATCTTGAAAACTGGATCATATTTAGAAAGACAATAAGAAGGTGAGAGGGTATTTACAGTAGGGGAGATAGCTCAAAAAAACACCCAAAGGCTGAGACAAATATAACTTCTTGGGGGTGGGTGAACTGGTCTGAGTGTTCCGGCCAATGGCCCTGGGACCTCAAGTCACCCACAACTTAAGGCCATGGAAGACATTCATCTGACTCCTTCCTGGGTGTCTCTCGTGGCCTGGTTCTTGGGCTTCATTAGTATATGAGTCAGAAACTTCCCTCTCTGAAGCTCCAAGGACTGTACTTATTTTAAGAACCCATCAAATTGACCAGAACTGGATGTGGTCATTTCCTTCACCTACTTAACATAGTCTAAGCTTTCTAGTGCATCCTCTCTGGATCAGTGGTTTCTAGGCAGGGGCGTGTTTGCTCCCCAGGGGACATTTGGCAGTGTCTGAAGACCCTTGGTTGTCACAAAGTGGGGGAGGGAGGTGCTACTGGCATCCAGTGGGTCGAGGCGAGGGATGCTACTAAATGTCCTACAATGCACAGGCCGGTCCCCCACAGCAGACTTGTTCAGTGCAAAATATCAATAGTTCAGAGGTTGGGATGGAATGAATATAAAGATGGAGAACTTTTCTTTTCTTTTCCTTTTTTTCCTAAACCTTGACCCGGTTCCGTCCACTTCCAGGAGATTCAGCCTGAATTCCAAGATGTTCCTAAGAAAAGTTACCTCAATGAATCCCAACCACCCACACCCCACCCCCAAAACCACAACAAGAGAGTAAAGGCACTCTAGGGCACTCAGTCTATGACATGTGTTGGCCTTTCCAGCAAATATATACTCACACCTTAACCCAGCTAGAAATAGAGGATATTGAAAGCCAGTGCATTCTGTACCCTTTGTGCCCTTCCAAAACTAGAGAGCCATTAGGCACTTAAATAGGGAGGAATGTTATTATCTCAATACTTGTTATTTGGGCATTTTCGGTTTTGAGCTTAAATACAGAAACAAAAGTCATCATAACTTGAAAAGATTTACTCATGAATTGACCATTTATAAAACTGGTCTCCAAACATCCATCTCAAGAAATATCCATTGCTGATGATTGTACAAATAGCTTATGCCTGTCAGACTCAAGGTAATGGTCAAATGTTGCATAAATCCTCTGTGCAAACCAACTGCAAAATGAATCAAACTTTTGCAAAAGATGTGGAGTTTCATGAAGTCAAATGGAGTGATGTTGGAAAAATGCCCAAATTACATTCAAAGCCATTGATCTAGCTCCATGAGACCAATTATCACTTGAAAAATAAAAATCAAAAGGATGACAAAATAGGAATTTTATAAGAGATTGGTTTAAATACAAAAGGATTAAGAAAGGCTTTTTATAAAATTGATAAAGTCCTAATTTTACAAAAGCAAACAACTTGTATGATCGTATTATAAAAGCAATCATGAGGGAAGCGGCTGTGGCTCAATCAGTAGGGCTCCCGTTTACCATATGGGAGGCCCCGGGTTCGGTTCCCGGGGCCTCCTGGTGAAGGCAAGCCCGCCCGCATGGCGTGGTTAGCTGACCCAGCGAGCACAAGCAGCAAGGGGGGGATAAATGAATAAATAAATAAAATCTTTAAAAAAAAAAAAAGCAATCATGAAGTAAAAGGTACATGGGGCAGCAAATAATTTTGTCAGAAAACTTATGGTAAACACTGGTATTAATAAATTTTTTGTTCTAAGAATTAGATCACAGTTGCCATTACAACTGAAAATGCTTTTGATACTAAATATATAGGGCATTTTGAAGTTTTGGTTTTCAAGATTAAAACGCAAATTCCCCACCACCACCACCATATTCATCATGACATTATGCTTTCCATTTAAGTTGACAAGATTTAGGTAGTCCTTTTCCAAAATTAATTACCTTCATACAATCAGCTTCTTCCTAAAAGTCCTGACCACCTGAAGCAAAAAAACGAGTTACAAGACAGGCAGAATCCCCTTTCCCAGTCTCACCACATTGCCAAACTCTCCTTTCCCACGCCTGACAATTAGGAGCCCTATATCACATGCTTCCTCATAAACATGCCTAACAACCTCCTCCATATCTGCCTGACAATCACAACTGACTTCCAAAAAATGAGGAAGAGAGGGTGTGAAGAAAGTCTGAAAGTAGAAGCAAAAGACCCTCCAAAATCCAAGCCCAAATCCCATTGCTCTTAGAATAAAATTCAAACTCCTACCCAGAGCCTGCCAGATCCTGCCTAACCTGGCTCCTGTCAGCCTCTTCAACCTTTGTAAGCCTCTTGGCTACTTTTTTTTTTTTTAAAGATACTTAGATTACATAAATGTTTCACAAAAAATATAGGGATTCCCATATGCCCTGCTCCCCACACCTCCCACACCCTCCCACATGAACATCCTTCATTAGTGTGGCACATTCATTGCAATTGATAAACACATCCTGGGGCATTGCCATTAAGCATGGACCATAGTTCACATTGTAGATCACACTCTCCCCCCCACAGTTCTGCCTGTTATGTGATGAGCCACGCTGGTCTCCTCTCTGATCCTCAAACTTTCCAAACCTCCACACTTTTTGTGGCCTCTTCACATACTGGCCCTTCTTTCTGGAATGTTATTCCTCAGTCGTTTCCATTCTGAACCACAAGTCTCAGCACAAATGCCCCCTCTTTTCTTATCGCTGTATTTATCAATACTCTACATATACACAGTAGGTGCTGAAAACTATTTGGTAAACGGATGGATAAATGAATGACTACATGGATGGATGGATGATGGATGGATGATGGCTGGATGGACGGACGGAGTTAATTCCTATAGAAGAGTCAGCCGATATCTGCTGTCAATAGTCATTATCCCCTATGGCCATTTTCCAAGCAATTGTTTCTCTCCCTTGGATGATTTGAGACTGAATCAGTGAATCCAGAGCTAGGCAGGGAAGAGCCTGATTAAGGTCACTGCAACGATCCCCAAGGACATTCACCATCATCCATTTTCTCATGCTTTGCATCAAGTCTTGTTTCCAGCCTGTCTGGTGGCAAAGCCTCTATTACCTCCCCATGGATATCCCATCACGCACTCTCCCCATTGTGAAATTTGTCCTGATTTTCCCAGCCTAAATTCCTCCCTGCTTAACTTCACCCCATTACTCACAGTTATCTCCCTCTGGACTACAGCAAACAATGACTCTGTGGAACTCACTTTCTCCTCCTGGATTCCCACAACTTCCCAATTCCACACCCTATTCCTTGACGAAATAGTGTGGCAGAAGACCCACGCAAGAAGAGCTCACACAAATTCTCTGAATTAGAACTCGGTCACCACCAGCCTCACCCCACCCATCTCTCTCTCATCCACATTCCCTTGCTTGCTCCTTGCACTCAGCCTCCACAAGGCCAATCTGGTTTTATTTTCCCATTATACTCTTCTTTCAAAATAAGGTCCCATGCTTGAATATACACAGAAAGCTTCTAGAGAGCAATAAAGAAAACTGTTAATGCTAGTGACTTCTGAGGAAGGGATGGTTGTGGGGAAGACGACTTACTTTTGATTGATACCTTTTCCTGCTGTTTACATTTTGAACCATGTGCATATACTACTCCTTAACACTGAAATTTCTTAAACTAAGATTTTCAAAGCACAGTTCTGATCAAGTGGCTACATAAGACAAAGGATAGGACAGGAACGAAGTTGCAATACTTTACATGAACAATGGGAAAAATAAATTTCAATGTCACAAATATAGGGTGACAGATATTCTTTTAAAAAATAAAAGTAAACAGAAGAAAATGAATGAAATATAAAAATAAAGATAGCACTAACCCTCCCCCATTATTTATAATAATAATGGACCAAAATAAGTATGTGTGTTTACATTCAAGGATAGAGAACAGACACCTTAATAAAACAGAATTATGACTATCACAGCAGTTTATGAAAAAAAAAATTGTTAGCTTTATTACTACAAAAGTAGTTTGAATAGGAGTCTTCCAGCTGTTAAATCTGATCATTGGAACACTGCCAATTTTCTCTGCCACACAGTTTTTTTGTGCGGTGGGGAACTTGTTGCAATTAAGGGATTTGCTCACTTCTTAATAATTCTCAGATTTGGAAGGTTTTTTTCTTATAAGTAAGAATCTAAGTGATGGTATCATACTCAGTTCCTTTTATACACATTTATAATTTGCTGGAAGTGGCAAAGACTGCCGCAGATGAGGGTGGCGATTTTGTGTGTCTCTAGTAACTGTATTAAAAGTTAAACTTCCCCAACCTGACAGCCCGAAGCCTGAAGCAAACCTCTGATTGCAATTTCTGCAATCAAAACGCTCTCTCAAATCCCATGTGTTTCAAAGGACATGTATACTTTGCCCATGCCTGATGGGTTCCAGCTTTCATTAGGTCTCCGTGGAGTAAGTGTTCTTTCAACACTGATATCTCAGTTCTGAATTGCGATATTGGCCTATCCAAGAAAGGCTAGGTTTCTGAAAAAGAGGGATGTCCAATCAGACCAGTTATATTGACTAATTTAAAAAAATACCCTCTAAACTAAAGCATTTTTAGTATCCAACTCAATGACGCGAACATATTTGTTCCAATCCTCTCTTCCACCGTCATGCACGTACACACACGATCATATTGTACTATAACACAATTGCTTCTTCTAACCATAGAATCCCAAAGTGCTACCTAGCTATCAGGGTCAAATACTCTAACACAACATAACAGTGGCCTTTTCCAGGTTGAGACAAGCTTATTTAATATAAGAGGCTGGGGCTGAGGGACCACATTCGGAAAAAAGGAATAAAATTTAGAGAAACATCTATGTGTCTAACTCTAGCTGCAGGCTCTGAAAATGGAAGGTGAACAGAAATGGAAAATATGAGTGTGGTGTAAGGGATGAAAGTCTGGACAAAGATCTGGGATATTTACATTCAAATCCCAGCTTCAGTGTTTGCTAGTTGAGTGTCTTTCCTTAAGTAAATCACAACTTGATAGTTCCCTCACCTGTTAGATGTGGTTTTCATTATCCAGCCCATGGACAAGGTTCTTATTGGAATAAAATTAAGATAATGCAAAGCAGAGAAATTGCCAAGGATATCTGTACAATAATGTGTCCCTTCTCTGTTCCTCAGAAACCACCTATAAACTATGTCAATAAGGGGGAAACAGGCTGCTCAATAATGACATGGATCTAGCTTTTGGGAGCAGTGAGACCAGCACCAGGGCCATTAGAAAGTATTTTACAATCCTGCAGCTGCTGGAACAAATTAACATTCTGTTGTGAAATAGAACAACAGAAATTTAGTCTTTCACAGTTCTGGAGACCAGAAGTCCAGTATCAGTATCGCTGGGCTAAAATCAAGGTACCAACAGAGCCAGGCTCCCTCCAGAGCCTCTAGCAGAGCACATTCCTTGCCTCTTCCAGCTCTGGTGGCTGCCAGCATTCCGTGGCTTGTAGCACATCACTCTAATCTTTCAAGTCAGCATCTTTAAATCTCTCCCTGCTCCATCTTCACATCCCCTTCTCATCTGTGTGTGGGTCAAACCTCCCTCTGCCTTTCTTATAAGGACACTTGTGATTGCATTTAGGGCCTACCCAGTTAATTCAGGATAATCTCCCCATCTCAGGATACTTAATTGAATCATATCTGCAAAGGCCTTGCCACGTAAGGTCACATTTTCAGGTTCCAGAGATTAAGCTCTGAGATCTTTTGAGGGAGAGCATTTCAGCCTAGCATAGGTACCAGAGCACAAGAAAAGTTGTCTGTTGGGAAACGGATGTGGCTCAAGAGGTTCGGCATCCGTCTACCATATGGAGAGACCGGGGTTCGATCCCCGGTACCTCCTGGTAAAAAAAAAAAAAAAAAAAAAAAAAAAGTTGTCTGTAATCAAACAAATTTTTAGAAATTCAAATTATTCCTTGAAGTGGAAATCACATTAAGATTTTGGCTTAACTTATATTGGGGTATGAATGAATGATATCAGACTTCCTGACAGCATCAAGTCATCAAATGGATATGGATTTTGCCTGAGGAAAGTGGAGCCTGGAAGGGTACCCAAGCAGGTAGATGACAGTAGAGAAGCTTCCTAATCCCAAAGATGGGCTCATCAGAAGAGAGAAGCAGGAAAACTTCCCTTGCAGTTCCCACCTTAGCCAAGAGCCATCCATGTGTCAGGGCAGTGGGAAACAAGAAACTCTGTCTACCAAAAGTCATCGCGCAAGTTCATTCGTTCACTTCTTAAACAATTGCTTATTGAGCTTGTACTATGTGCCAAGTGCTGTCCGGGGTACTGAGAATAGAGCAGCAAACCAAAGAGGTAAAAATGCTTCCTCTCATGAAAGACACATCCTAGTGGGCTGTTAAATCAACTCAGCAGAACAACTGTTTATAGAGGACCTACTATATACCAGATGTTTTGGTAAACAAGATCATAGACTGCACAGATCCTGCTTGGCAAAAATAAGTTGGTGATATCTCCAAGAAAGCAGCCTATTCCTCCGAGGTGAACACCCAACCCTCTGAATAACCCATCTCGCTGAAGGTCAATGTGAAAGCCAGAGCACTTAGGGGAGTCTCCACTTGCAGGACATTTCTCAGGATGTGGTATCACACCTGGAGCCACTATTCTTCACTCTGTCCTTAACATTGCAGGACGCCACCAGGGTCCTTACAGAAGAGATTCAGAAAGTACCTCCTATCTAGTGGGGCTCCACACTGCACGCTTCCCACAGGAGGGCCGCATGGTGAAGTGGCATTCAATCTTCTCTGCCAGGTGATGTCAGAGCGGCCACATCACAACACAGAGTGGGCACGCCAGTCACTGGATGGCAAGCAATTCTAAGGGAGCCAAGATGGGGATGTGGGGGCAGAAGAAAAGCAGGGGAAGCGGCTTCTTTTCATTCTGCACGTGAGCTTCTCTGGGTCCCATAAATTCCTCTGCCCTGTATATTTCACTCAGCTGTCTAAATGAGGTTTGCTCATATAGCCACCACTGTGCAGAATCAATCATGCCCTTCTGCACAGAATGTTAATTGCGTGCCCCTCAAAAGAAAAGAAGTGCGGCGTGCTGCAGAGGCCTTAGGAAAAAAAAATTCAAAACCATTTTTTAGAACTCACAATACTTTTTAAATTGCCGTGTGAAGTAAATAGTCAAAAACGCGGGCACGATCCAGCTGCAATCCAGGTGCCTTTTTCAAGGCTAGAGAGAGTAATGTTAAGAAACCTCTTCACACTTTCATCAATTGTTCCACCCAACACTTCCAGAGCCAGCTGCTGAGCTGCCCAAATAAAGGAGCCCTGAACATTCCCAATAACTAGTGTCCCCGGTCAACTCCACACAAAACAGCCTATTCAAATTAACCTAGGCTGCAAATCCCCATTTGAATGTGGCAAGGGTTGGCTTGACTCAAAGGTAGGAAAAGAAAAGAAAAACAGCTAACAAAGGGTCTCCTCCTCCCCCGCCCCTGCTTATGCCCCAAAGCAGTAAATACTGGAGTTTGGCTATTACAAAAGTAAAATTAAAGAGGTGAGTGGCAGCTGAAAAAGTCTTCATTAAGTCACCATCTAAGTGCCCAGGACCCTAAACACCATGTCTGTTTCAGGTCATCTATATATTTTTTTTAATTCTAGAAACATCATATTATTAAACCACAGATCATGTACTTAAGGAGGGCAGAGATGCTTTGAGAAACACACTCTCTCATGCACACACACACACCCTGTCTCACACACGTCTCTTTGCAGGGAGGGCAAAGAGCTGACTCCACAGCCAGAGCCTTCAAGGATCCCATTGTTTCCTAAAGGACTAGATGGACACAGTGACAATCAGATTGCCTTCCACCACCAATTTTGGGAACATGTGAAAAATACGGTATGCTGCTTGCTGGTATGTGGTCCGAGATGACTCATAAATCTTCCTTTATCTCCTTCGTGGTGTTAGCAGAAAAGGATGAGTTGCTTTTTTCCATCTCATTCTCCCGTCTATCTGTCTGTTAGCCGTGCCCTTGAGCAAAGATTACTGATGCCCTGCCTTTGATATATGACACATCACCCACAGCAGCTTTTCATCAAGTGAATTAACCTGGAAAAAATGCAAACCCACCTGCCAGTTGCTTCCAAACTTTGCACAATTCCTTTATGTACTTCCTCTCTAACATGCATCACGCAGGCGGGGAGCAAGGGCAAACCAGAAATATATAGAAAATTAAGAGAAGCTAAACTGGGGGCTCTATGAAATAACTCACTCCCTGGAATAGGCTGCTTTTGCATAAAGGCTTTCAGAAAGGGTTGAAATGAAAAACCCCAGCTCAGCCACAGTGTAGAATGCTGTGCACCTGAGCTGGAAAATGTCATTTTCCCCCAGCCATTTACTCTGTGTGGCTGGAATAATGACAAGAGCCTTGGCAGCCGTTGATGACATAGTTACAGAAACTATTTGGTGGTTCCCAATCAAGAATCTAGACTAGATGGGGAGGAGCCTGGAGCAAGAAGGAGGGGACAGATAGAAGAGAGGGAGAAAGTGAGAGGCTAAGTCAGGGAGGAGGGAAAACTATAGATTCAAGGGAAGGTAAAGCAAGCATGAAAACAACCTGGGGCTCCATGCAACCAGATTCATTGACAAGCAGTTTCTGAAGCCTCCTAATTATCATAGAGAGAAAAAACAAAGGCAGCAAGCTTGATGCCTTCAAGGAACTCTTAGGCTAAATGTTCAAACAGAAGGCACTTTAGAAAGCATTGGTTAGCATCCCTGCATTGTTCAGCTGGAGAGAGTTGGACAAGAAATCATAACATATGAGAGGGCCTGTGACCCATCCCAGGTCATACCACTAAACAACATGTGAGATAGGGCTAGAAACCAAGTTCCCCAATTCCTGGGCTCTAGCCAATACAACACACTACCTGCCAGCCTGGCTTAGACCCAGACAAACATGTCTTCTGACCTGAATCAGTGAGAACTCATTGCATGAGGGGAAACAAATACGAAAGAGATCTAAACGGAAACAAAGCTAGACTCTGTATCTTGTTTACCCAAGTAGTAAACTGCTTCCCACGATACCATCCTTGATTCTGATAATCAAGTTGTTATTCTTTTCAAGGTGACACGTCTATTGTGTGTGATTCCTTGAAGGCCTGTGATGAGAGAGATCGTCCTGGAATATGTTTTTGAAAAACTAAAATCCAAAGAACCCAAACTATCAATCATAATTTTGTGCCCATATTCTCAGGTTTAGGGAAACTGCAGAGACTGTGTTTTTTAACGGGTATTAAGAAAATATTTTGTAGGCTAGTTCTGGCTGGAGCATACATGCAAGCCCATCTCCTACACCTACATTTATAGGTATAGGTGCCAACATGAATAGATTTTCTGAAATCTTTCATTGTCAAGGGAAGATTAAATTTTATTATTCACTATCCCTCCTAAAGAGACAAAGGATTTTAGAAAGCTGAAATGGAAATGGTACCTGGTAGCTACGGGATAGTAAGAAAATTAAGTTATCCAAGGCACCCTGTTCCATGAGCATTCTAGCTAAATTTGAAAATAGAAAAGAGGAAGGGATAATGTATGTACACCCGTTGACTGATTAAAATAAAATAGGTCTCAAATCCCTTGGGGAGTCAGTTTCTTTACTGGTTAAGAACAAATGAAGTTTCCCTTATTCCTGGTCAAACTAACAGTTATTCACAAAATGGTGACTCCCCCATTGCACCCCTGGCAAAGAGAATGGTACAAAGTGGGTGAACAGCTTACACGGGAATTTCTGAAAAACCTGATTATGATTGAGACCATATATAGTTATCAGTAAATTAATATATAATATTTATTGGGGGTTTACTATGTGCCGGGTATTTTAAAAACTTGATCTGCATTATAAAACTAAATGTCCCCAACACTTATATAAGGTAAGCACTCTTATCAGCCCCATTTTACAGATGAGAAAACTGTGGCTTGAAGAAGTTAAGCACCTTGTCCAAGGTTACGCAGCTGGTAGGTGGTGGAGCCCAGACTTAAACCTGGGCCATCCATCTCCAATGCCTATAACATCTCACCAGGTGAACATGACTCAGGCTTCTGGGGTCAACACACTGCTCAAGTGCCTGGGCACTGCACATCCTCATTTTAGGAAAAATAAAATGTGATTCTGAAACCCAGACCAATGCCAAAAATAACTGCTTACACCTCCAGCTTGCTGCAGTGTCTTGCTCACCTGCCTCTCTCTGTTTGGGAGATAAAATCTTGAGGTCCTTCAAGATGTTGTGCCCAAAAAACCCCAAGGAATTAATTTCTCTCTCTTTTTAGGCTACAATCTCCTAACACAACTTTTTCTCAGATCTTCTGCCTTCAATTCTTAAAAATTATTTGAACATTTCTTAATAGATGGTGACTTCTTGGCAAACAAGAACCTTTTATCCTTACAGATCCTTGAATTGCAGGGCCTAAAACAATAAGATTTCACATTGAATTCTCAATGACTATTTTCTAGATGTATGTATGAATCAAATCAAATTCTAGTTCCCTGGGGCAGGGGCAGGAGATCACATATTTGTGGAATTTGTCCTCGCCACTGAGGCTACAGCATGACTCACGTCTACATGACTTTCCCATGCCCGGATTTTTCTCTATCACAAACACATACACTAGCACATGCATGTCTTGGTGTCAAAGAGCATCAAAATAGTCCAAAGGCAAACATCAAAAGGGTTGAGAAGAAATCAGTAGAGGATTAGCTATTTCACTGATGGATCTGAGGTCTTTGTTCACCACTCTCATCCTTCTATATCCATCCGTCAGTAGTGAGAACGAGAACATTAAAAAAAAAAAAATTTCTTTAAGCTTTACCCTTGCCAAGATTCCTATTTTAAAATAAGGGGACTGGGGCAGGGGCAGGTGGTAGAGGTGATGGAATGCCTTGCTTCCACCACTATTTGAATATCAATACCTCTTTTAGTTCATTAATTTATCAAAACAGTATTTTTCAACACATTAAATTCAAGTTCAAAAAAAGAATGAGCTGACACAATCAAAGGCACGTGACCAAAATCCATAGTGGGCTTCCCCACCCGCCCTTTCCAGCCACTTTCAATCCCATCGTGGGATCCGGGCATCCATTACCCACAGGCCACTGGGCATGCCTGTCTTCAGAAGACTGAGCTCCAGCTTGACTTGGGAAAGGGCTTCTCATTACTTAAGTGCATTCTGACTTGGACTACACTAATGGGGCTCCAAATTTTAACTATCGATGGTTTTCAATAGGAATTTATACTTCTATCCTCTCGGGACTCCCAAATCACTAAACGTTCACCTGTGGTGAAGGAAGCCACAAGGGGGATTTGGTTTCAAAGACCGAAAGCAGTGATAATATATAGGCAGTGCACCTTTCTATGAGCCAAGAAACATAATTGTCTTTTCCCCCTTTTTCTACATTAAATTTTCAACTCTTTACTACATCTTTTAATGAAAGCAGTGACTGAAAAAATATAAACATGGATTCATAATTCCCAATGAATTGGGCTAAGAGTAACTTGTAAAAACTGGATTAATGGTACAAAGCATGTACTTTATAAAAATAGCCTGTAGAAAAAAGCATTAAGCAATTACAACTCTAGCTCTGAAGGCTCCAATATTATAGGGTAATATTTCCTTAATGTTAGACTTCATTAACCCTAAGATAATCTCTCATAAATTTTGCTGATTTTTAAGGAGAAAAAATAAATTATGTTTATTAAACTACTGAATATGTTTATGAAAACAAGACATAATCTAGTGCCATAAACTTCTTGTCTTTATCTGAATGATCAAGGAGCTCATAAATAAAATATCACATAACAAAGTGAGTGTTAAAATTCATTACTGTAATAGCTATATTCATGATCTATTTCATTAACACTCCTCCTCTCCTTGGATAAATGGGCTTCTTGGCCTACGAGAGGAAAGCCATTTACAAGACAAAATACTAAGCCGCTTTTTCTCATTTTCCCTTATCTCTTCTATTCCTAACTTTCTAAATTAATTCTTCTCTTAAATCTTATTGTTCCTTCCAGTGTAACTCACAGCACATTAGAGAGAGCAGAGAGAAATAGAAGCAAAGAAATGGGTCTATAGAGTATAAGTTAATTAGGGATCTAAGTGAGTGGTGATGAAATTTGATGACACAGAGCCCCAAAGTGAATTTAGAAGCTTATCTTCTTAAAATATTTGAGAATAAAATACAAATAGAACTCCAAGAAATATTCAGTATATCAAGCAATCTACGCGAGCTTAATAACTAAACCCTATTTCCTGTTTAACTGTCTATTGCAGTACTGCTGATCGCATCCATGTACGGAACTTGCTAACCTTTATCTTCAGTGATTTTGCAGGTAATTTTATTTTTATAGACGTATGCATATACAAATACTCAGAGGGAAAGCTGAGTTTTTCCTATGGGTTACCAAAACTGGATAAATATGTGCAAATGGGACTCTAAACCCAGGGCTGTAAGTGCCTCAGCTCAAACCACCAAGTACACTTCCTAGCTAAGGAAAGGAAAGGAAAAGCAACAATAGTTATATGTCCTACCCTGGCAATTTGTTTAACCTTAATTCTACAGGGTCCTAGGATACAGCATCTACCCAGATAATAACCAGAGCATGCTGTTTATGATAATGGCAAGAATTAAAACAGAATTTTACAACTGCTGTGCAGAAAGAAGGCAAAAATCCCCACACGAATATTAAACAGTGTAAATAAAAAAGAATCCACTTGTTTTCACTTCAATATACATACCAGCTTATCTACACCAAGTCAGTGTTAAGACAACATTCACAGAGCTTTGCAGGTATGCAGGTAATCAAAGTAATAAACTCAACAAGCACTTTTGAAGCCCCTTCCCACCTGCAAGTCACTACTGCGGGGACAAAAATGAATATGACATAGCTCCTGCCCTCCGGAAACTGGGGTGGGGTGGGGGGTGAGACTGTCTGGTAGCTGAGTCACTGCCATACAAGACAGACTGTGGTCAATGCTGCTAGAATGATCCAGGATCCGAGGCACACTGGTAAAGGACTAAGTCATGCTGACCCTCAGAGGGCTCCAGGGCTTTGTGAACGAGAGGACATCTGAATTTACCTTTAAGAACAGAGAGAGTTTTGATTGTCTGAGAAGGGATTTCAGGAGGAAGGAATCTCATGGACAAAGTTCCCTGCAGTAACCACAACAGATTCTGAATCCCTGAATCACAGCATGGAGCAGAGCTTCCCTGAGAACTTAGGCTTTCTCTTAGCCTCAAAACCATGAGCTAATAAATTCCCATTGTTTAAATCAACCCATTGCATGGAATTTGCTTGAGCAGCCAAAGAAACTACAACTGATTTTGGTACCAGGAGAGTGGGGGGCTGCCATTGCAAATACCAAAAAATGTGGAAACAGCTTTGGCATTGGGTAATGGGTAGAGGCTAGAAGATTTGTGAGGTACTTGATAGAAAAAGCCTAGATTGCTTTGAAGAGACTATTGGGAGGAAAATGGAGACTAAATGTACTTCCGATGAGGGCTTAGAAGGAAAGGATGAATGTGTTATGGGAAACTGGAAAAAAGACGATCCTTATTTTAAAGTGACAGAGAACTTGGCAAAATTGAGTTCTGATCAGATGGAAGGCAGAACCTGAAAACGATGTTGGATATTTAGCTGAGGAGATTTCCAAGTTAAGTGTAGAAGGTACAGTGTGGTTTCACCTTACAGCTTAACAGTAAAATGCAAGAGGAAAAGGATAAGCTGAAAACAGAACTCTTAAATACAAAGAAACCAGAAACTAATGGTTTAGAAAATTTTGAGCATATCCAGATAGGGTGATCTGAGACTAAGTCCAGAAGCAGCTCTAACAGGGACCTCCCTGAGCATCGGGAAAGTGAGTCCCTGGAGAATAGGGTTCTATGTGACAGTTTAACTGAACATGGGTCCAGTCAGCCATTTCAGTGGAAGCCAGGGTTGGAAATGCAGTTATGCAGGAAATATCTACAAAAAGTTCTATTTTCTGATGTCTTGGACACCTGTGAACTACATGCAAAGCTGACAGGTTTTATTGTGAGATTTATATGAGCAGAACCACTGCCACCCTGGACTGGAAGGGACAGAGAAGGGACAAATTAGAAGAAGAATGATTTTAATAGCAGAACCATGGAAGCTGAGGTCTGGACAGAAGACATCTTCTCCAGCAAAGAGAGTAGGCCTATTCATGTAAGTGAAAAGTGCAGGTCTGTCCTGGAGCTTAGAGGGGGTAGGTCTACTATCCAGATGTTCAGGGAGAGTGCTGCCACCCCAATTCTCTGAGTGGGTGGGGTCTGTGTCCTAGCTGCCATCCTGATGCCTGGAAAGGGAAGAGCCTTCACCCAGAGTTCATAGAGAGCATGGACACTGTACAAGCACTTGGAAGGGGTTGACCTGTTGCTTCATCAAGCCCCTAGGGCAAAACATGGATCCACAGATGACTCTCAGACCTTGAATCTAACGGAGTTGGCCCTATTGGGTTTCATAATTGTTTGGGACCCATGACCCCTGTTTTCCTTTCAATTTCTCCCTACTGGAAAGAGGACGTCTATCCTATGCCTGTCCCTCCATTGTATAATGGAAGTAGGTATGTTGTTTTCTAGATTTCACAGGTCCACAGACAGGGAAATTGTACCCCAGGACAGGCCACATCCATAACTGATTTTGATGAGACATTTTTATTTAGCATTGCTCCTGAAACGGCTTAAGGCTTTTGGGAGGCTGTGATGAAATAAAAGTATTTTGCAGGTAGTATTTTGCTTCTTTGGGTGGAAGGATGGTTTGGAGCCATATGTACCCCAGAAAAAAAAAAAATCATGTTCTTAAACTTAATCCATTCCTGTGAGTGTGAACCCATCCTAAGTAGGATATTTTGATGAACTTATTTCAGTTAAGGTCTGTCCCACCTCAATCAGGATGACTCTTAATCCTATTACTAGAGTCCTTTAAAGGCAGAATAAAATCCAGACAGAAAAACAGAAAGCCATGAAAGCAAGGAGTTGAAATTCAAAGAAAACCAGAAGAAAATGAAGAGGCCAGAAAAGGCCGCCATGTGCATTGCCATGTGACAGGGAGCCAAGGACAAAGGATCACTGGCAGTCAGCCCCAGAATACCAGTCTTGAGAAGAAAATATCGCCTTGATGACGCCTTGATTTGGACTTTCTCTTGGCTCAAAACTGTGACCTAATAAATTCCCATTGTTTAAACTGACTTATTACATGGTATTTGCTTGAGCAGCCAAGGAAACCAAAAGAGTCTTTCATGAGGTGAACACCTGTTTCACTTAGGATTATGTTCAGCTGCACAGAATGAAATAAAACAAAATCAAAAGGCACTACAATATCATGATCTGAACAAGACAGAAGTTTATTTCTCTGGTACATAAAAGTCCAGAAGCAGACAGTCCAGGGCTGGTATAGTAGCTCCAAGAAGTCATTAGAGACCCAGCTTCCTTCCAACCCTATGTTCTGCTACCCCTGGTGTGTGGCCTTCATCCTCCAACATTGATGCTTGAGTTCCAGCTAACACAAACAGAAGAATGGGATGAAGAGGGGGGGAAAGCCCTCTCCCTTTTAAGACTCTCTGGAAGACCAACACTATACTTCTACTTAGCGATATGGCCACACCTAGCTTCTAGCTGCACAGGTGGAAGGGATAGCAATACACTCAGCTAAAAAAAATTTTTTAAATATATATATAGATATAGCTTTTATCAATCAAAGGATGGAGAGAATGGACCTGAGAAACATCCAGAAATCTCTGCCCCAACACAAGAGACAGTAAAAGAAAGCAAGCTGCACTTCCCTGCAAAGCTCTGGAAAAAAATTCCAATGAATGGCAAACAACACATACCACTGCAATTTCTACTCCTGTCTCTCTACAATCTATTCTCCACACACCAGCCCGAGTGATAAAAATGTAAGCCATGCCCCCCACTTAAAACTTTCCAAAGACTTCCCACTACAAATCGAGTTAAAGAGTGTGGATCATATTTAGAACATAATGTCCCACCTGCCTTGGCATTGTCTGTTTTCTGCTCCTGACTCTCACCTCTCCCTGATCTTCTTCTCTTGAGCAGCTACTTCTTGTCACTCAGATCTCAACTTTAACGCCATCTTCTCAGAGAGCCTTGCCTGACTTACCAGTCATGCTGTAGCACATTGCCCTAACTGAATTCTCTGCCTAGCACTCATCACTGCCTGATATTTTCTTGCTTATATATGTCTCTTTCTTCATTAAAAAGCATGCTGCCATTAGAGTAATGTCTTGTCTTCTTAACTGTTCAAAAACTCCCCCTCTAACCCCACTATTGGGCCAATCTGATGCTAGAACTCCTAATTAACACTTAAGTAGGTGTAGCAGTTTGATATTGTTTATTAATTCCAAAAATAGATCTTGGATTGTATTTGTAAACTGGTCTGTTCCTCTGGGCATATTAGGTTGTATTAGATTCAGAGGTTTCACTTTTACTTTATTAAATCAAGATTGGGGCTATCATTTGACTACATCATTAGGGCATGCAGGGTTGAGTTCCCACCCCCTTGGTGGGGATAAAACAGACTCTCACAAGGAAGTAAATACATGGAGAAAGAGAACACAGAGAGTTTAGTTTTGGACCCTGGAGTCCTGGGGACAGAGCCAAGCCACTCGCCTGATAGTTTGCAGCTGAAGAGACCAGAGCCCTGAACAGCTGAGAAATCCCAGAAAGAAACAAGCCCCAGGGAGAGAGACAAGCCTTATGCTAGCATGCAGCTAAGAATGGAAGGAGCTGGGACCACAGAGCCTGAAGAGGAAGAAGGAAGGCTGAACCTCCGCAGAAACCGGCAGCTATTTTGCTCCAACATGTGGCAACACACTTTGGTGAGGGAAGTAACTTACACTTTATGGCCTTGTGACCGTAAGCTTCTACCCCAAATAAATTTATAAATGCCAACAAATTGCCAGTACTTTGCATCAGCACCCCTTTGGCTGGCTAATACAGTAGGCATTCGTTCATCTAACAAGTATTTGCTCAAGACCTGCTAGGTACCAGGTATGATGACATGCTGACATGTTACTGCCCCAAATAAAGCCCATTTTTACTATGTGAGCTGACCATAACCTACGTTAACACTTGTTCCAATGGTGTCCATGTAATAGAATTTTCTCTCCTGAGACCCTGAGCACAATCAAATGACTTTCAAGGAGTAAAGTGACAAACTCCATCTGTGTTGACAGTAGATGAAGGGAAGGAGTAGCAGCTGTTTTTATGTCATCCTAAAAATCCCAAAGTGAACAGCAGCCAGAGGTTTAAAAAAAAAAGTTGTACATGAGGTCAAGAATAGATGCTGACCCTGGACACAATCCAGTAAGTTTTCTATCCTTAAAAGACAGATTCATACCCACAGATACTTATAAATGTTCTCTGCAGGAAGTCCATGGAGCTCAACTGTAGGAAAAGCGATCCAGGAACATTCTATGGTTCCCATGAACTCTTGGAAATGTGAGGATGTAGCAATAAAGATACACATACGATGCAGAAAGATGCACAGGAAAGGTGATGAGAGATAGAGAAAGAGAGAGAGAGAGAGAAATAGGGAGTCAGGGAAAAGAGAGAAAGAACATTGCAAGAGGGAAACAGGAGAAAAAGGAGAAAGAAGGAAAACAAATCAAAGAGAGAACAGCTATTAAAAATGCTGAGTTGAAAATGTTTCAGATGGCCTCTGACATCTAATAAGTCACCTGTCTTTCTCAATACAGAAAAGTCATTATTTACTAGTGAACTAATACCAGCAACTGTGACAAGTAAAAACAACAAAGCCCATAAAAATATAAAAAGTTCACCCCTTGCAGTTAGGCGAAAAAAGAATGTATTCAATTTTTAAGATGAAAAACATTTGAACTGACTGAATTTATTGTAATGCATCTTGTATTATATGTTGGGAAAATGAAAAGGGAAAAAATATCCACTGCTCAGTCAGTCTTCAACTTTTCCTTGGAAAAAGAATACAATGCATTTTTTGAGAGCATGAACTCTTCATAGAAACCAGTCATAAATATCAACATGGCACTTCCAGGCAAGGGAGGGTTTTTCTTTCCTAGAAAGGCCTGGAAGCAATCGTGTGTATAAGCAGAGGGATAAAATTCAGGCAAAATGGCGGCACAAGGATGCCATCAGAGGCAAGGGAAGCCTTGCTTGCCACGTAGCCATAAATGTCGTCATCATTCTAGGACTCATCGTTGATTCCTCTCTTTCCTTCATTCCCAACCAACTCATCAGCAAGCACCAACACTCTCTGAAAAATGAAGCTTGAATCTCTCTACTCCTTTACATCACACTCCCTCTCCCTAGTTCATGCCACCATCATCTGTCTCGGGGGCTACTGCAATGACCTTCTAACTGGATGCCCAGCTTCTTTCTTGCCTGCCTAATTTCCAACCAGCAGCCAGTTCTTAAAAAATACATCTGGGATTCTGCCATTTCACCATTTAAAACCCAGGATTGGCTTCATTGGTTTCCCATCACACTTAGAAAAAAATCCAAATTCCTCACTAGGCCCAACTACCACCTGGTCCACCTCCAACCACCCTCTCCTCTTGATGTTCTACTCCCCCCACACTCCTCACCAGCCACACCCACCTGGGGTCTTTGCACATGCTGATCCTTCTGCCTGAACACCCATCCCCTGATCTCCTCATGGCCTTCTCCTTCTCACCATTCAGCTCTCTGCTCAAATGTCACCTTTCTGAAGAGGCCTTTCTGGGCCACCTTATCAAAATCAGGCTCCTTCCTCCTCTCAATTCTATCACCTTGTTTTATTACCTTCAAAGCACTGGCCACCATAAGAAATTGTCTTTTTTTTTTTTTTTTCAAATTTGTTGATTTAGTTAACCTCTGTCACGCCCACTAGAATGTAAGTTATCCAAGGGCAGTGTCCCCTTTGGCCTTGCTCACTGCTGTATCCTCAGCACTTTCAATAAGTCCAAGAAGGGCCTGGCACATAGAAGGTATTCCATAATTATCAGTAGAATGAATAAACAAGATGAAAGGATCACAGCCTCCCAGGGTTATAAAGATGAACGGCTCCCTGAGATTACCTATATCACAACTCCACCCATTTTATATTAGGAGGAACAGAGGAACTGCGGTCACAGTTAACTCATGCTAGGGTGCTCTTTCTTGTGCCATTTTCCTGTGGCCTGGGGCTGGAGATCCAACTCAGCAATTATCAGATATAACCCCAGATTACACTGTGCCTTCCTAAAAGCCAAAGAGCAACTCAAAACTTGAAGAAGAAAAGAAGAAGAAGGAAGAAGGAAGAAGGAAGGAAGAAGGAAGAAGGAAGGAAGAGGGAAGAGGGAAGAGGGAAGAAGGAAGAAGGAAGAGGGAGGAAGGAGGAAGGAAGAAGGAGGAAGAAGGAAGAAGGAAGAAGAAGAAGAAGAAACACCACCACCATCACCACCACCCAGCAGCCAGGAAGGCCATAGAGGTCAGGCGGATGTGGAGAACCAGTGGCTGAAAGTGGTGCCCCATGACAATTGAGACTGGAATCCATCTCAGATGGGTGGGAACAAAGGGATCCAAGGCAAACCATAGCAGTAGTTAACACCTTAAACAGAAAAAAACACATCAGAAGAAAAGAAGCACATTGTTTAAACACAGGCTTCCTCTATATAACATGATCCTGGGTGTCAACCCCAGCAAAACGATTACAATAGAGATATGAGAACACACTCAAGGGAGGGGCTCTGGTCCTTAGTCACACAGCCCCTCCCCCCCCCCCCCCCCAGTGTTCAGTCACTTCACCTCTCAGAGTCTCATTTAGGATTAAATCAGGATGGCCCAAACTTGTGTCATTAGGTGCCCTTTCATGACTTCTACTACACCTATGAATACAGCATGTACTAATTATCAAATATTTAAATGTCAATACATTTAGTTTTAAAATGAAACTGGCTTTCATTTTATCCCCAAAATGAAAGCCAATATCATTTGCCAATAACCAAAAGGAATCATAAATACAAATAACATGAAAACACAATATTATTATGAAATTCCAGCTAACTGCTATTTGTTGACTCCTGAAGGCTCTGTGCCTGAGGCCTCCTATCTTTGTCTAAAAAAGAGACTCTGTTATAAAGGGTCAGGAAGGTGCTCAAGCCAGACCAACACCAAACTGGAGCCTTCTCCTAGATGTAGTCCAAAGGGTTGAAAGAGAAGTGAACAGAGTATCACGCTCACTGTGTGAGTCCATGCTGGTCTGCTCTGGGTCAATGCACAGTCTAAGACCGTCTTGTCTGCCTTCAGACACAGCCTGCTTTGGGAAATACAGATTTAAACTCCAATCTGGAAGGCCTGCACTAAAGTTCTGCCACTCTTTGACCGAAGATGTCAACCCTCAGTGGGTGTGAGCCATGTGATAAAACAAGCAACAGATGGAGTGATGCCGAAAAGTCTGAAAGAGAATTTCTTAACAGTAGTGAAACAGAGATCATTGGAGGGGGTGGCAGTGGTGGAGATGATGATGATAGTACCACAACTAACATTTATTTAGTGCTTGCTATGGACAAGGGGTCAAGCTAAGTAATTTCCATTTAATCCTCACTCTCACTCTTTCAGAGAGAGTACAATTATTCTTCTTATTTTACAAAGAAACTGAAGTTTAGCCAAAATAACCCAGAATGTTTATTATTTCAATGTAAGAGAACTGAGATTACGTAAAACGATTTTTCCCAAGCTTTTTTGTCCATGACCCACAATAAGACATTTACACATTAAATAGTCAATATTTGACTATTTTTGACTATAGAAGAAACAATTTCCTGTGTAAAACCTAATATATTTTCTATTGGATTCAACACAAAAAATACATACCTATATAGATATAGATCTGATTCAAAAGCTACATAAGCCAATATTTATTCTAATTATGTGCCATAATTAAATCTCTTAGTGGCTATACTTTATTTTAGAAGATAAAAATTATATTGAACATTTTTTATTGAACTCATATTTTTTATTTGGTTCTATTTTTTATAATGTTGGTTACAACCCACTAAATTGATTTTACAGCTCACTAATGGGTTGCAATTCCCAGTTTGAAAAATACAGACTTAAAGGGAATCTAATCCTAATCAAGAAAATGATGGAGACACCTGATCTAGATGATGGCTGATATTTCATGCTGTCCTCCCAAGTGGTAAAGCAACAAGAACCATAGGGCCTAGCCCAAAATATTTGTTGAATAAATAGAAATTTAAAATTGCACTTTAAGAGGAGCTACCATGCAAAAACAATTACCTTAGTTGTATAAAGGAAATATAAGATTAAACAGCTTTGATAGATGTCTAATTTCTTAAAATCATTAAAATAACAGAAAAACTCTTATTTAAATATTTAAATATGAAGATAAATGGCAGAATGTACCCTGAAAAATTGAATGGAGTTGCCTATGAGGAAATGATTCAGGGCTAGAGAAGGGTAGAACACGGGACTGCTAGCCTTAAGCCTAGCAATTCTATTTGACTCTTTAAGTAGCATTCATGCTTTTCTTTACTTAAAAAAAAAAAAAAAAAAAAAAAAAAAAAAATGATTCAATTTAAAAAATTCAATCCTAATAGCAATTCAATGGAGTGGAAGGGAAACTAGATTGGGACTCTGAGACCTGCCATCTACAGAGTGAAACTGGAAGGCTACTGGACTTCTTGGTGCTTTAGTTTCTTCTTAAGTAAAATGAAGGATTAGTCTCTGAAGCTTCCTCTATATCTAATATTTTAGGACCCTGTGACCATGAAATGATGATTTTCAGATCTTTTTTTAAAAAAGTTTTCTCTAGGCTTACAGAAAATTCAGATCATTTTAATGAAAGGAGACAGTGATCCAATATCATCCAAATGGTGAAAACTCTCAATATGGCCTAAAGAAAGTGAGACCAATAGACACAAAGGGACAAATACCATATTATCTCACTTGTATGAAATAAGTGAAATAAGCATATTCACGAAGTCAGAAATTGTAATGCACATTGCCAGGGGCCAAGAGGGGGAGGAGAATGGGAAGTTAGTGATTAATTGTGTGTAGAGTTTCTGTTTGAGCTGATGGAAAAGTGTTTGACAGCAGATGCTGAGGATGAAGGCACAACTTTGCATATGTAACTAACACCAGTGAATTGTATAACAGGAAAAAATGAAAATTTTAGATTCTATATAAGTTACCACACACCCACATCCACCAAAAAAAAAACAAAACATGGAACAGTACAACACAGTTTGAACAGTGCACTAAAGTTTGTAGCATAATCATAATAATATTATTTCACATATTGTAAGAAAGGTACCACACTAATGCAAAATGGTAATAACTCCGCAAAATGTGTGTATGGGATGGGATTACATGGGAATTTTGTACTTACTGCATGATGTTTCTGTAAATCTACAATTGTCCTAATAAATAAATTTTTTAAAAAGTTAGACCAAGCCTAGTGGCTGACCATCAAAGTAATGTAAGCAATGCCAGTGTCTCCCCCTCAGGGGAAGCCGCCCGACTGTGTTATTTCTTCTTAAGGCTGGTCCATATCATATTCCATAAATTATAATTTTAGGTGTCATATTTCTTTCTTATTAACATAGTACCTTTCTTGGAGTTCATTCGTGAGTGTTTTCAATATAGAGACAAAATTTATTTGAATAATACCATAATTAAATCTCTTAGCACTGTATTTTATTTTAGGAGGTAGGAATTATATTGAACATTTTTTATTGAACTGTCATTTTTATCTTAACTGTAGCTTAACCTCATAATCTAATTATTTTTCCTAAACCTACTTTACTGCTAATAAAAGAAAGATATGAGAAATTAAATTACATAATAAAGCATGAAACAAGTATAGCTATCATGAGATTTTCAGATTGAAAAGCTAGCATGAACTAATTTACACTTGCTGAAAAGTTGTTTTCCCCCATACTGAACGGGATTAAATAGAATTAAAAACCTCTTCAAATGGAATAATAAACCAGCATCTTCTAATTTCTACATATACTTTTAGAACCAAAGCTAAAGCATCATCATGGACTATCAACTTTTCAAGCACAGTACAAAGAGGAGTCAACCACCCCTACTAGACCTACTTCTATGTTCTCTGTTAAAGGGATTTGTGAAAGAGCCACCTTCTTCCCTCTTCTCTTGCTTTTAAGGCATTACGGTCTTAACTCTAAGATAACAAATATGCTCAGCTTACTTTTTTCCTTATTTTCCTTTAGAGTGTGTCCTCAATGCTTCTATACTCCCTAAGGACATTTTCAAAAACATAAGACCCCAAAAGGATGTCACTCTATACCACGTCCTGCAAAACACCTGCACAGAAGAGCATTTCAAAAATTGTTCTTATGGTGATGAAATAAAATGTATTCACAGAGGTAATTGTCTTGAGCTGTTAGGAATCCATCAAGCAACACCTTAGCTCTAGAATCATCAAATCCTCCAACATATATTTGTGAGTCTTTGCAAATAGGGACACCCTCACCACAAATGAACAGAAACTACAAAAATGCATGTGTGCACTTCTGTAACTTACATTCAAATTTTCCTGAGTCCAGATCTGGAAGCTCTGACTTAGCAAAGATAGCAGATCATCCCTTCTTCACCATAATTTGGACTAAAAAGTTTTAAGAAGTTATGCAGTTTAACCATTAAGTGCCGTGAAACCCATCAAGGAAGGTCCACCAAATCCATCTCAGGGAAAATTCAATGGGTTGAGCTTTATTTTATTTTTTTGGATTGTTTACCCCAAACATGGCGACCAGTCTGAAATTCAATTATTTGTTTAATGATCTCTCAACTAACTTGTGTACAGCACTTAATCTGTATAAAATATGGCAGGATATTAGGTGAATACAATACACAAAGCTTAAAAAACATGGCCCCTGTCCCCAAGGGAAGAATTGGTGATCTGGCTGGAATGCTGAAACACTAGTATGAAAGAGGCTGAATCAACATAGCAACTTTTCAACGGAGAAACCTGGTCAACTGCTTTAACCAATGGTTCCCACCACCAGTGAGAAGCCATGGTGATATCATGAACACGGGATCTGATGTGATGGAAGGCACTTCACTTGTGTGGTGTTTTTCCGAAAAATCTCATGCCCTCAGCCCAATTGTGAGAAAATGCATCAGACAAATCTAAACTGAGGGAGATTCCACAAAATGCCTGAGAGTGTTCCTCAAAAGCCAGGAAAACGAGAAGAGAGTGAATTGTCACAGACCAGAGGAGTCTAAGGAAACATGGCAACTAAACACAATGTGGAACCCTGATGGGATTCTGGCACAGAAAAAGGATACTAATGAAAAAACTGTTGTAATCCAATAAAGTCTAGAGTGTAACAAACAGTAATGTACCAGTGTTGGGTCCTTAGATATGACAAACGTACCATGATAATATGAGATAACAAGAGGGGAAACAGATTGGATAAGGCATGTATGGAAACTCTCTGCGTTACCTTTGCAACTTCTCTGTAAACATAAAATTATACCAAAAATTAATTAAAAAAAAAAATATGTTAACAAGTGGCACATGGGTTTAAAAAGAATGCATTTAGGCTCCACCTTAGGAAATTGCTAACACTCGAACTTTTTGAGCTACAAAGAACAGCCTTTTCATAATCACTGGGGGCTGGGAAGTCCTTTGGTGAAGGACTAGACATGGAAGGAACAGGAAACAGCAAGGAGGACACATTCCAGAAGGGATACAGTGTGAGCAGAAGTAGGAACTCAGAAGGTATGTGAGGAAACAGACCTTCCTGCACAGGTAGAGAGAAGATAAGCTGGCCAAGGCAGGCTAGGACCAGCTCACAGAGGGCCATGAGCAGGAAGTCTCCTAAGAATATAAAGGACCTGGGTCCTCAATTTTCGTACATCAGCAAAGGGTCTGGTCCTCCTCGGGGCTTAGAATGTCCTCTAGAAAGGACCACAGCCTCTAGTGGCCCTGACATGTGAGCTCGCCCTACCGTGTCAGCAAGCACGTTTTCTAGCCCAGAGTTAAGTTCCAGCATAATGGCAAGATCACTGAACTACAAACTGGCAGATCTCAGTTCTAATTCTGGCTCTGCCACTAATGGGGTGAGAAATCCTAAACAAGTCCCTTACTCTGTCTGGATGTCAGATTCCTACCCCAAAAAGGAAGAGAACTGGATGAGTCTTTCTCTAAGGCCCTTTCTAGCTCCAAAGCACTAACTCCACCACAGAATGAAATATGTTTCCTGGCTCTCAGAAGCAACATGTGGTTTACTCAAGTAGAGAGAATGATACAAGGTCCATGAAAGTAAAAACACTTAGAATAAAA
This sequence comes from Tolypeutes matacus, assembly GCA_026826555.1. Taxonomy (NCBI): domain Eukaryota; kingdom Metazoa; phylum Chordata; class Mammalia; order Cingulata; family Chlamyphoridae; genus Tolypeutes; species Tolypeutes matacus. The sequence continues at coordinate 224,149 of JAKSZT010054160.1, read as the reverse complement.
GGACTGTGTTTTTATACACAAGAGTCTATTCTTTTATGATACATGTCTAGACCCCTCTAAATATTTAAACAACAATATTGTACCAGTAAGAAAACTCCCTAAATTAGGCTCTGTAGTTAAGGAGGATATATGAACAGATGTGATCTTATTAGGGCCCTAATGTAACTCAAAAACAATTTGTCATATCTGACGGATATTGTTAAATTATGTCCACCTGCCAGAGGCAACGAGAAATTGCCAACCGCCTTGACTTGTACTCAAAATTCCCTAAAAAGCTCCTGTAGATGTGTCCAGGATATGTTTTTTAAAGCAGTAACCTGTCACCAGCACAGAACAGCCAATGTCTCATGATTCCTTTTCATGTATATTTTATTACGGGGTCCAACTGTTTCAACACCCTAGTGGTTCAACAGTAATGTAGTTCAAGGAACCCCCTAAGTAATATCACAAAATACTTAACATCTGTGAAACTTGGACCCAAAAATGTCCCGGTTTTTTCTTCAATCATGTAGAGGGAGTAGAGGGGGGTCATTCTGGCCACGGTTTTCTTCCTCGATCGTGTTCGAGCTCCAAGTTCTTCACTATCACCTCACAGACAGGAATGGTATTTCACGTTTACCTTACTAGATGCTCGGAATTATTTCATATTACTATCGCCACACTGGCGCTCCATTTAAAAATGAACCCACTTCCTTTCCTTTCTCTAAACATGTGCCTTATCTCTCCTTCTTGCATTCCAATATTTTAATTAACTGAAACAAAAGGAAAGAGAAAGAGGAAAAATGAAGTGTGAGGCATGTGCTGTAGTTCCCAAGCTGTTTCAAAACTACTCAGAGCTCTTTGGTCTCCAGTGGTGTTTGAAATATTCTTTATCCCACTAAGGAAAGGATGAAAAATTGATCTCCTCCAAACTTCAAATACTGCACATTTCCACAACTGCAGACTACAGGAAAGAAAGGCAGGCTTAGGAGTAACCAGACCAAACAGGAAGCAGTTCTCAGAGGGACTACGGCTCATCCCAGGCAACTCCACGGCCAGAGTGTGTACACAGAGCCACCATGAGAATAAACAGCGGCTCCACATCTAAGAGAAATCAAAGCAAATCTTAGAGAAACTGAACCTGGAGTCAAACCTCAGTGATTCTGATTAACTGGGGGGAAGGGGAAAGGTCAGGTTGGATCAGAACAAAGCCTTGAGGATAATGTGGCTGGGCTTTTTTTTTTTTTTTTTTTTTTGCACAAAATGCAACTTCCTTCATTTCAAGGTTCACCCCAAGCCATTCCTCCAACTTCTTTTATCAGCTCCCTCCTGATTCCTATCGACCTTGCGCATTCGCCACAGCAGGCTGCTCACCGCTTTCCACGCAGACCATGACCTTCCCCATCCCTAGGCTTTTGTTCACCATTCTACAGTTTTGCTTGAAATGCCTTGTCCCTCACTGTCTACTAAGTAAACTCCTCCATTTCCAACACTCCCCTTCAAATGTCACCTCCTACCCATGGATCCCAGAACACTTTGTGCATACCAAGAACACGGGAAGTGGCTCTCACCCCTGGCTGAGTGGTACTGAAAGCACCTGCAGAATTTTTAAATAAAATACCACAACCCAGGGCCCATCCCCACAGATTCTGACTGAGCAGGTCTGGGGGACCGCCTGAACATTGCTGTTTTTAGAGCTCCCTAAGTGATTGTAATGTGTAGTCTGGATTATAAACCTTTGGTGCAGAACTTACCTCACTGTTCAGGATGAGTTCCCTACATCCCAGTAAGAGTGGGCCCTCCACAAAATTTTGTTGTAGACAGAGATGAAAGACTCTTTAAGAGGCTTCTCTAAGAATAAGGGGTTTCGTATGGCAAAGCTTTTGCCCCCATTTAGTTTATCATCAGCGCTCATACATTTTTCATAGCCCACCTCCCCAGCACCTCTACCAGGGGCAATGTCCAATGAGAAGGCAGGAGGACCCACTCCTCTAGCTCAACCTGACTTCTCATCATGTCCCCAAAACAGTAGGCTCTTTGCCACCCTGTGCCTAGTCCAGTCCAGTGGTATGCCTGGAGATTATCTGGGTGAGCTAACCATTTCCTCTCTGGAAGCTTTCTCCTGATCACTTTAACTACCAGGGGTTTACTTTCCAACCCAACTTCCACTTAATTTAACACCTGTTATATTGGTTAATGATCTCCTTTGTGAAAACTAAAAACTTCACTGTGGAGAGAGTAAGCAACACATATCTTAGAGAGATGTCACCTCCTGCCCACAATGCAAGGCTGGACCTATAGCATGTGCTCAACAAGGATTTGTTGACAGAACCCATCCAGGGTTAGTCCTGTTCTTTCCAGGAGAGGCTGTGAGACAATAGAAAGAAAGGTGAGCATTGAGAATTATTCTTAATTAAGGTTGCTCTGAAAAATCCAAAGCTAAACTATCATACCAACACAAGTGTGGTAGGCAGACTTCCAAGATGGCTCCACAACCTTTGCTTCCTGGTGCTACTTCCAGGATTATGTCATGTTATGTAGCAAATGGGATTCTGTAGCTATAATTAAGGTTTCTAATCAGTTGACTTTAAGATACAGAGATTATCTGGGTGAGCCTGACCTAATCACCTGAATCCTTTTTTAGAAGCAGAAATTTTCACTGGCTGGTAGCAGAAGGAGAATGCAGAGAGATGTGAAGCGTAAGATAGATTCAACAGGAGAGAAATATCCCACTGCTGGCTTGAAGATGGAGATGGGCACACAGAAAGGACCTGAAAGCAAACCCCCAGCCAAAAGCCAGCAAGAAAACAGGGACCTCAGTCCCATAAGGAACTGGATTCTTACAACAACTGGATTGAGCTTTGAAACAGATTCTTCCCCAGATATTCCTGATGAAAACACACAGTTGCTTACTTCTTGGTTTCAGCCTTGTTAGACCCTAAGCAGAGAACCCTGGCAAGCCTGGCCAGACCTCCGACCTACATTACTATAAGATAAAAAGAGGGTATTGTTTTAAGCTGCTAAATTTGTGGTGATTTGCTACACAGCAATCAAAAATTAATACAATCCCCAAACTCCCAAACTAACAAAGCAAGAGAAGTTTCTCTTGTGAATTAATACACATACATTATATGCTTATCCTGATTTTATATATTTATAGGCTTCTGAAAGAGTAAGAAGTACAAGACCAATGCAAGGTATTCTTATGCCTCCCAAATCCATAGCTGCCTTCTATTCTTCTATGGGCAAAGGTGATAAAATGACCTAAAATCCTCCATATTAGGTGTTATTAATGACAGTTATTTATGAATTATTACAAATCAGACCATCCACCTCAAATGCTATTTACTGGGCAGCACTTTTTGACAGCTCTGCCAGTGACCATCAGAAGTTCAGATCCTCACGGAACCCCGTGAGCCTGCTATCTGGGGAATTACACGACTAGCACGTGACAAATATTCACCTCTGTAGGTAGGGATTGAGGGGCCTGAGAACTCATGCCAGTTTCTCAGGAGGCCAATGACCCTATACCATGGACCGAGAGGCAGAGGGCCACGAAGGAGCATTCTCTACATCCACTCTCCCAGGGTCACCGGAAATCCACACATCACCGAGCGCTCGCAGAACAGCTTCCTGCGTCAGCCTCACCCCTACGCCAGGGCTGTGGGAAGGAGGGGCCTTTACCATGGCTGCCCACACGAGACTGGAGGAGCGATGCTGGCAAAGCCACACATGCCTCCCTGGCAGCCACTTCCTGATCGATGACAGAAGCCACCTCCCAGGCCACCGCCCCTCTGCTACCTGGTCTCCCGTTTGTCTGTGTCAGCATTTGTCGGGAGGCAGCACCTCCATCATCTACAGGGGAAATTGATGTCGATGGCATAGGAAAGGAATGTAACTACAGCCTATTCTAAAAGCACACATTTATTTTCTTTTATTTCAGAAATGTATGCATTATGTATGGCGGTATATAAACGTTTTTATGGAGCCTCTTAAATGATTTACCATGAGGTATGTGTTGATTATAATCTCTGCTTATTTAAGAGAGCCTTGTTTACCCTATAGTATTTAATACCTCGAGACATGTTCCAACGGTGACACCAGTAAACAAAAGTTACTGATCTACCTCTTGAGTTATAAAACTTGTAACACGCTGTAAACAGCTCTGTCATTTTATTTAGCATATTGCATTGTGTGAGCAGCCTTATTTATCTAGTGGTAAATCTTTATGTATCAAAAATGCTACAGAAGGCACAACAGATAAATTACCGACAGACACTAACATCTGACTAGTTAATCAAACAAATAGGACATGTAACAAAGAGAAAAGCTATAAATATTGACAACAAGCTGCTTCAGTCACAAAAACATTCAATACTTCAGTTCTCAAGTGTGAGTTTTATATCAGTCCCCTGGAAACAGTTTGTATCCTCCAATAAATTTTTACAGTTGATTCACCTGCCTGATACCCCTCAGCCATTTCCTTCAGAAGCTGTCAAACCCGCCAACGATAATATATGGCCCGACCAACAAGAACAGCTGTAGCCATTCTCTCTGCAGGTTCTTGCACCCTGTTCTGCATAAAATAATACATCAAGATTAATTGATTTCCCGTCAGTCTCACAGAACAGAAAATTAATTTTCATGTAGCTATTTTCCCCAGCATATGAATTTTGTACATGGCAAGTAATTTAAGTTTTTAATTATTCATGAGCAAGGAGGAGGTGGGGAGAAGCATGATAAAGTAAGCTGGTGAAAGCCCCAAGGCCAATCCCTGGGCCTGGGTTTGTGCTGAGGTAACAATAGCATTCGCTAATGCCCATATAAATAATATATGTATTAACATACATCTTAGTACAACACCAATTTCTCTCACTCTGACCCAAGACTACCAGGTCACCCTGCGATACTCTGTCAAAGTCGCAGCGCTGGTTACATGTGATACGCTGTGGGAAAACACAGAACATGTCAGCCATATTGAATTGACCTCTGCCTGCCTCTCGGTGGCGGCCACAGAGTCCAGGCATGATAGGAGGTAATTTAATGGTCAGTGTGTGAGTGGAACCAAGTAAAGTTGCTAATCAGCCAGGTGCTACCTCAGCAAGTCTTCCATTTGCAGGTGCCACTGACTTGTGAACAAGAAAATAGAAAGAAAGCATTTGCCTCACACACCAGCCTCATCTTTCACAGACTCTCTGCAGACGAGCAAGAGAAAAACTCGTCTCCTCAGAAAGGGAAAAACCACAATGTGAGCACCTCCAGCAATCAAGCCTATTTGCTAAAATGTGAACTAGAATGCTCCCACTGTACCTACTTAGAAATTTCCTTGGCATATGTCCTATAAACTGCAAGAGCTGCTAATGTGCAGAGCCTGCCTCCTAGTCAGGGGACTTATTTTAACCCCTTCAGGGCGCACCCCTGGCCTGGAGCACCTTACACAGCACTCCTGGGCACGGAGGATATCAGCCACCGTAGTCAAGGATTTTTTCGTCATTGATTATTTGTTGACAACTTCTTCTCCCCTGAGTATTAAGATTTAGTGTAAAATCGGGAGAGCTCTACAAACAATTGATTTTTTCCCCCAGTTGAACAATTAGAACCCATCCTCACTACTTAAGAATCAGGGAAGGAAGAGAATCTTACTGAATCACCAAACTTATATAGAACAAGGGGAGTTATGACCGAATCACCAAACTTATACAGAACAAGGGAGTCAAAAGAGCAGCAGCCACTTTCAAACCAACGGGAGGCAGAGGGTGAACATGAGCCAAGGGTTTCTGAGAGGAGAAATGGGCTAACTTGAGTGGGAAACTCTTGATTAGGGGCAGGCCACCATTCAAGGGCCCATCCACGGAGGGGGCGGGGGGTGCCCTTTGTGGGGAGGCACTTGGTTAGGGAGAAGGGGTTGAGTTTCATGAAACATTAATGAAGCCACTGAAGTGGAAGTGTCCATGGACATCCTTCTTTTACAGTTTAAAAAATGGCCACTCTAACCAAAACCAGAGAGAAGACAGGAAATCGCAGCTCAATGAGGTTTGCTTAGGACTTTGCATGCCTGGGTTTAAAAAAACAAAACAAGATGAGGAAATGACATGTAGCACTGATGCTCCAACAACAAAGGCCTTGCTTACCTGCTGCCGAATAAATCCAGATCATGGTGGTGAACCACGTGCCAGTGCCAAGAAGCATGTCCGGGCCTCCTGATCTCTGTGGACACCCACAGTCACCTCCGGGGGCGCAGCACTCCTGCCCCATGGTGATGGGCTTAAGCCACAAGGCCAGGGAATGCCAGGGAATTTCTCAGCTGAATAAACTCAATAGGTTCCTTACTTTGCTAAGAGCTCTGCCACACTCGTAGATTGGAAAGGTTTAACAGAGCAATGCACAAAAATAGAGATTGCTCTTCAGGACTCTCTGGGTTTGATTTGGTTTTGTTTTGCTTTTGACTGGTGGCCGAGATTCAGGGAGGCAACTTAAGGACTTGGTCCAATGAATCAACTCTAGCAATCCGGCGGTATTTGAGTTGTGCATGTATGTGTGTGTGTGTGTGTGTGTGTGTGTGTATGAACAGACAGGGAAAATAACATGGGGATGGAGGAAAACCTTAGGCATCCAGAATGGCCACAGCAGCCACCCTCCCCAACCCAGCCCTGCCTTCCCCACCCACTCAGTAACATGGCAGTTGGCATCTGCAGGCAATAAAGGTACATTTCGTTTATACCTGTGTTGGGGTGGGGGTGGGGGGGTCTTCATCTGATGAGGAGGAGGGGAGTTTCGCTTGATCTCATTTTGAAAATAATCCTATCGAGAACATAAATGAACTCATTATGTAGACCGTAAAAAAATATATATGTGTTGGCAATTCTGTAACTAAAACATAAAAAACTTCTTGAAGTCGACGCTGCTGCTGGCATAGCTTAAAGGTCTTTGTTTCTGTAAATTCAATTGAGTGTTTCTATTTCTAAGTCTGGCAAGAGGTTCTAATTATTGTTAGAAGCCTAATTAGCATTTAGTATTACATTACAACAACTGCAGCAAAATTGTACCCATTCTCCAATAAACAGTATTCACAGTATGCAATCAAGCCGCTGTACCGAGCAATGAGAATTAATAGCACTGCACGACAATGGTAAATCCTCCATCTCCCGCTGTGTGTGTTTAATAATTTTTCACTCCTTCCAGATTGTTCCCATCAAGCACAATTCCCAAGGTCCTAATCAACCACCCTCCCCATCAATACTACACAGAGATCTGAGCACTGAAAATTATCTGCAATTTCAAAAAGTGCTTTGTTGCATTATTAGGCCACTGACCTAAGAGGTAATGGGTAAATAGTCTCTGAAAAATGTCCAAAGCACAACATAAATTAAAGCTTATAGTCTTGCCTGCTGTTCTCACCATAGCTATAACTGCAAACTATTACGGTTTTTACACAATATTCCTAACTATAATTTTACACCATAATATTGGTGCAAAGCGCCAAATGTTCCACTTTCACGTGCCTTCATTTACTAAGCAAGAAGAGTTTGGGGAGGAAGCCAATATACTCAGTCCTTAATAATTTATCTTGGTTCCACCCTCCTCCCACTTTCTTGCCTCTCCGTCAAAGCCCCCCCCCGCCCCCCCACACACACACTCTGTCTTTTGGTGGACAGAGGAAAGAGATTTTTACAAGTGGAGGTGTGTGCCAGTGTTTTCTGTCTCACACACACATGTGAGGAGAAGGTGCTCTGAGTGGACTCGGGGTGAACTAGTGACTCTCAGGGGGAAAGAGGCATTTACAGTGCCCGTGGTTGACTGGCAAGGAGTATAACAGTGTCACACTAGACCACGGTGGGAGGAGAAACGCTTTGCTGCAACAATCTGAAAAGTGTACTTTGGGCTAATGCAAAGAGAAATTCCTGACCAAGGAAAATGGAGCCCAGAGCCCCTTATCACGCTCCCAGCACTACCCACCAGGATGCAACACACCACCAGGCTCAACAATCCCCACAGAGAATACATATTTGTACTAGCTTAGGAGTCAGGGCAGGATGCTGTGGTGCTGGTGCACTCTTTTGCTTGCTTGTCCTGCACAGGAGGCAGTGATAAAAAGAATTTCCAACTGCTCAACCCAACGGAACCAATCAACCAAACATTTGAGGGCCTTCCCTCAGCAAAGCTAGATGCTGGATTATCCCGTGGCCTGCCCCACTCTACCAATGAAAATACTTTTCATTTTGCCTACCATACATCAATACTCCTCAAAACAAGAGACTTGCACATCATAGATTGATTAATGTCATCAATTTCTCAGGAATAATGACTTTGTGGATAATATACCAAGTTTTTTTCAACATCATTATAATATGCTACTGCACTCCTCGGATTTACACTCACTTATTAATCCATTCAACAGACATTTATTGAGTGTCTAGTAATGTTCTGGGCACTTGGTAAATAAAGCAGACAAAGATCCCTGTCTTCAGGGCTGAGAGAGAGGAGACCCTTTCCCAAAGCCCTGCTCTAGCCTTCTTTGAGCTATGCCGTCCTCATGGGAGGACTGTGGGAAGATGGCAGAGGAAGCTCCAGGATTCTGTCCCTCCACCGGAACAATTATTAATCAGATAGGAACTGTCTGAAACAGGGGTTCTTAACCTTTTTTGTTCCACTGACCCCTTTGTCAGTCCGATGAAAACCATGGACCCCTTACTAAGTCTACACTACACTGTGTATTATTTAATAAATATACCACACCCACCCCAACACGTCCCCACAAGAATAATGTTTTTTTGAATTTCAATTCAAGCTCATGGACCCCTGGTTAAGAACCCCTGGTCTGAATCAACTATTTTGAACTCCAGAATCCAGAAGAACACTATGAAGCATCTAGGGAAGAACAGGAGGAAAAGGCTGGTAAATTGTGGTAAATACCACCAAACTGTACCCTCCAGGCAAGCCACAACAGCCACCCATCCCCTCACCACACTGCAGGCAACAGAAAGTAAGCTTACTGATGCCAGAGTAGGACATAAAAACTCAGTTCCTCAAGATCCGGGGGTATATGGCCCAAGCACTGATCAGCTACTTCAGATCACTGGGGGCCCAGCTCTAAGGGCGGCAACAGTTTCAACTTGTCCCTGGCAAAGGCAGCAGAGAAGACTTAAAGTCAATGTGCTTCCTCAGAGCTGTGGGAGACCGTTGAAGGGCTGCATTTAAAGGGCAAAGGCCCAGAAAAGAAGGTACAGCTTTGGGGCATCTGGGAGAAGCTGGTGCAGCCCTTGCTGGCCCCTCCTTCACCCCCCCCCAGGGCAATTTGGAGCCACCAGCATTCTCTTTGGGCTGCAAAAGAGTGACTTGGGAAACTCCTCTCCAATGTGCCCTCCCCTCCCAGAATTTGCCCTCCAGGCACAAGCAGCTTGAGACTGCCAGAGCAGAGGAATTGAATCCTGCAGTCTGGGGCAAAGGTCATATGCTTTAAGTCCTTCAGAGGAACACCCAGGAGAAGAAGAAGGTCTGTCTCCTGGGAAGGAGAGGGGGTATTCAATTCCTGTAAACAGGGGAGCTCCTAAGGCCACTAGCAAGCACAAGCCCAGGACAAGACATAGGCTCAGAAAAGATAGACAGGACCCTGCACTTTGCATTCACCTTGGCCTGACCTTCCAGCTAGGAGGTCCAAACTCTGAGGGAAAGTGCCAGCCAATGCAAAGCCAATCTGCAAAGATGTGAAAGGTGCTTTTTTTTTTCGGTAGGTTTGCTTGGTTTTGTTAGGAACTGACACTCAAAAAGGTCTCTCTCATAACACTATCTATATACAAACTCAAGAAACAGATATCTCAGAGAATAAACTCCAGAGTTAACGTATAAAAATATTAAAATGCCCAGTATGCAAAATATTACAAAACAAAGAAACAGTAAATGATGGCCCATCCAAAGGAAGACAATAAAAATCTAGAAAACATCAAAGAAGAAGACCAGACTGTGGATATACTACACAAACTTTTTTTAAAAAATGATCTTCAATATGCTCAAGGAGGTAAAAAAAAAATGAAGAGAAAAGAATTAAAGCATATCAGGAAAACAATGAGTGACCAAAATGAGAATCTCAATAAAAAGAAAATTTAAAAGGAACCAAACAGAACTACTAGAGTTGACTACCACAATAATTAAAATAGAAAATTCCCAGGAATATTTTAGTAGCAGACTTAAGATGGAAGAGGAAAGAATCAGTGAACTCAAAGACAAAATAATTGGAATGAGTCAGGCTGAGGAGCAGAAAGAAAAAAAGAATTATAAAAAGTAAAAATGGCCTGAAAGACCTGTGGGACACCATCAAGTATACCAATATATGCCTTATGGGAATCCCAAAAGGAAAAGAGAGAGAGAGAAATGGGCAGAAGGAATATTCAAAGAAATAATGACAGATAACTTCCCAAACTTAGCAAAAGATGTGAATATGCACATCCAAGAGAACACCAAACAGGATAAACATGAAGAGAAACTGACCCTCCACATGCTGGTCCAACTCTCAATTGCAAAGGGCAAGGAGACAGTTTTGACAGTTGCAGGAGAAAAGCAACATGTTATGTACAAGGGATCCCCAATTAGATTGTGATGATTTCTCATCTGAAACCATGGAGGCAAGAAGGCAATGGGTTGAAACACTTAAGGTGGTAAGAGAAAACAATTGCCAACCAAGAATTTTTTAGTCAGCCAGACTTTCTTTCAAAAATGAGAGCGATATTAAGATATTCCCAAATAATTAAAAGTAGAGGGAGTTCATTACCACTAGATCTTCCTACAAGAAATGTTACAGGGAGTTCTTCAGACTGAGAGGAAAGGACACTAAACAGTGGTTCAAAGTGGCATGAAGAAATAAACATGTCTGGTCAAGGCAAACATATGTGTCATTATAAATGCCCGTACTATTCCATTGTATTTTTTGGTATGTAACTCCACTTCTAACTTCTTACAGGTGCTAAAATATAAATGCCTACAAAGTAATGACAAATGTATGGTTTTGGACAAACAATACACAAAGATATAATATGTAACAAGTACAAAAAAAAAGTGAGGAAAAGGAGGTGTACAACAACAGCGTATGTGTATGCTACTGATGCCAAGTTGGAATCAAATCAAATATGGTTGTTATAGATTTGGGATGCTAAAATTTAACCCTATGCTAACTATAAAGTAAATATATGAAAAATGCATGCAGAAAGAAATGAGAAGAGACTCAATATGGTACAATAAAAAAAAATGAAATAGATATGAAAGTAGGCATTAATGGAAGACTTGAGGGACAAAACAGGTATAAGACTTACAAAGACTAAATAGCAAAATGGCAGAAGAAAATCCTGCAGTGTCAGTAGTGACTTTATTTGTAAATGGATTAAGCTTCCAGTCAAAAGGCAGACATTGGCATAAATGGATTTAAAAAATAATAACTACATGCTGTTTACAAGAGACCCACTTTAAATTCAAAGACTTAAGTAGGTTGAAAGTGAAAGGATGGAAAAACATACAGCATGCAAGCAGTACTAGCTATAGTAATATCAGATAAATAGACTTTAAGTCAAAAACTCTCAAAAGGGACAAAGACGGTCATTATATACTGAAAAAGGGGTCAATTCAACAAGAAGACATAACAATTATACATATATATGCACCCCTAAGAGCACAGCCCCAAAATACATGAAGCAAATATTGACAGACTTGAAGGGAGAAAAAGATGGCTTTGGTTATATCTTAATGGTAGGAGACTTTAACATGCCACTTTCAATAATAGATAGAACATCCAGATAGAAGGTGAACAAGGAAATAGAAGACTTGATCGATAATCTAAACCAACTAAACTAACTGACATATATAGAACACTTCACCCAACAGCAATATAATATACGTTCTTCTCTAGTGCACATGGATAATTCTCCAGGATAGATCATATCTTAAATTACAAAGTAAGTATCAGTATATTAAAAAATATTGAAATCAAACAACGTATATTCTCTGACCACAATTCAGCTAGAAACTGAGTGAGAAACAGAAAATTGACAAATATGTGGAAATTTAAAAACATACTTAAACTACAAATGGGTTAAAGAGAAAATCACAAAGGACATTGGGAAATAGCTTGTGGTGAATGAAAATGAAAAACCAACATACCAAAACTTATGGGATGTAACCAAGCAGTGCTGAGAGGGAAATTTATAGCTCCACATGCTTATATTTAAAAAGAAGAAAGATTTCAAATCAGAGACCTAACCTCAAAATTGGAGGAACTAGAAAATGAAGAACAAACCAAATCCAAAGTGAGCAGAAGGAAGGAAATAACAAAGATTAGAGTGGAGATAGAAGAAAATAAGAATAAAAATCAATAGAGAGAAAGAACAAAGTGAAAAGTTGGTTCTTTGAAAAGATCAATAAAATTGACAAACCTTTAGCTAGACTGATGAAGAAAAAAAAGAGTACACAATAACTAAAATTAGAAATGAAAGGGGAAACATGCTACTGACCATACAGAGGACTCTAAGAGGATACAAAGAAGATCTTACACCAACAAATTAGATAACCTAGATGAAATGGCCAGATTCATAAAACACACAAACTACTTACACTGACTCAAGAAGAAATAGATGATCTGAAGAAACCACTCACTAGTAAAGAGATGAAATCAATTATCAAAAACATCCCCCCCAACCCCCCCCCCAAAAAAAAAGTTCAGGACCAGATAGTTTCACAGGGGAATCTTACCAACTATTCCAGGAATAACTAATACCAATCCTGTTCAAACTCTTCCAAAAAGTCAAAGAGTAGGGAACACTCTCTAATTCATTCACAAAGCCAACATCACCTTCATAATAAAGCCAGATAAAGATATCACACAAAAAAGTTACAGAGCAATATCTCTTATGAATATGGATGAAAAATCATCAGTAAAAGTCTAGCAAACTGAATCCAACAGTACATTAAAAATCATATGCCATAATCTAATGGGATTCTTCCAAGGGATGCAAGAATGGTTCAACATAAGAATATCAATTAATGTAATACACTACCTTAAGAGAATGGAGAAAGGAAAAAAAAAAAACACATAATCATCTCAATTGACCAGAAAAGGCATTTGATAAAATCCTGCTCACCTTCTTCATAAACATACTTAGAAAACTCAGAATAGAAGGAAACTTCCTTAACCTGATAAACAGCATTATACGAAAAATCCACAGCTAATATCCTACTCAATGGAGAATGACTGAAAGCTTTCCCCCTAAGGTAAGGAGTTAAGACAAAGAAGCCCTCCGTCACCACTGTTATATAACATTGTACTTGAAATTCTAGCCAGAGTAATTAGGCAAGAAAAATAAAGAGAAGGCATCCAAAATGAAAAGGAAGAAGCAAAGCTTTCCCTATTTGCAGATGACATGATCCTAGTTACAGAAAATCCCGAAAAATCAATAAGCTACCAGAGCTAATAAATGAATTCAGTAAAGTGGCAGGGTAAAGATCAATGCCCCAAAATCAATAGTGTTTCTACACACTAGTAATGAACAATCATAAGTAGAAATCAAGAAAAATTCCATTTACAATAGTAACTAAAAGAATCAAACATCTAGGAATAAATCTAAACAAGCATGTAAAGGACTTTTACACAGAAGACTAAAAAACATTGCTAAAAGAAACCAAAGAACACCTAAAGAAATGGGAAGGACATTCCATGTTCATGGCTTGGAAGAAAATATTCTTATGATGTCAATTCTACCCAAAGGGATTTACAGATTCAATGCAATTCCAATCAAAATTCCACAGCCTCCTTTGCAGAAATGGAAAAGCCAATCATCAAATTTATATGGAAGGGTAAGGGAATCTGAATAACCAAAGCCATCCTGGAAAAGAAGAATGAAGTTGGAGGACTCACAGTTCAGGATCTTAAAACTTATTTCAAAGCCACAGTAATGAAAACAGCATGGTACTGGCACAATGGCAGACATATAGACCCGTGGAATGAAATCAAGACATCAGAAATCAGCCTTCACATTTTTAGCCAACTGATTTTTGACAAAAGGATGAAGACCACTCAATGAGAAAGATAGTCTCTTCAACAAATGATACTGGGAAAATTTGATGTCCATAGGCAAAAGAATGAAGGTGGATGGACTCCTACCTCATACCATATATAAAAAGCAGCTCAAAATAGATCAAAGACCTAAATATAAGAGCCAGAAATATAAAACTCCTAGAAGAAAATGTAGAGAAGCATCTTGAGGACCTTGTATTAAGCAACGGTTTCTTAGACTTTACACCCAAAGCACAAGCAAGAAAAAATAAATGGAACCTCATCAGTATTTTTAAATTTTGTGCAAAAGACTTTGTCATGAAAGTAGAATGACAACCTACACAATGGGAGAAAATATTTGAAAACCACATATGAGATAAAGGTTTATTATCCAGATTATATAAAGAAATCCTACAACTCAACAACAAAAAGACAACCTAATTTAAAAATGGGCAAAAGACTTGAATAAACATTTCTCCAAATAAGATATACAAAGAACCAAAAAGCACATGAACCCTGGACAACTAACAAAACAATGATGATGAACCAGCCCCATCCCAAAAGCAAGGAGCATCTTCAACAGCATGCAAAACAATTCAATTCCTCTGCCCCATAATATCTATGTCCCTTCTCAACCTAAAGCAGTTAGAGTGGACATCATCCCAAATCCCTCAACAATGAGAAATGGACAAAAATAAGGGGAGGGTGTAAATGCTGACTAAAGCAAATTTATTATTATTGCAGTATTATCTTTTGTAACATTGATATAAAAATAATTTTTAAAATACTGCATGAAAAGATGTCCAACATCATTAGCTATTAGGGATATGTAAATCAAAGCCACAATAAGATACCATTTCACACCCACCAGGACGACTATGATTAAAAAAACAGAAAATTATAAGTGTTGGAGAGGATTTGGAGAAATAGGAACACTCACTCATTGCTGGTGGTAATTTAAAATGGTATAGCCACTGTGGAGGACAGTTTGAAGGTTCCTTAGACAGTTAAATATGGAATTACCTTATGATCCAGCAATCCTACTTCTAGATATAGACTCAGAAGAACTGGAAGCAGGGAATAGAACTGGTATTTGCACCCCAAATATTATTCAAATATTATATTTGTAATATCACAAATGCCAAAAGATGGAAGTAATCCAAGAGGCCATCAATCGATGAACAGATAAACAAAATGTGGTATATACATCCAATGGAATATTATTCAGCTGTAAAAAAAAGGAATGAAATTCTGATACATGCAATAACATGGATGAACCTTGAAGACATCATGTTGCGTGAAATAAGCTAGGCACAAAAAGACTAATATTGTATGATCTCACTGATATGAAATAATTAGAGTAAGCAAACTCAAAGAGTCAGAATCTAGAATAAAGGTTACCAGGGGATAGGGTATAGGTAGGGAATAGGAATTTAAAGCTTAAAATGCACAGAATTTCTATTTGGGATGATAGAAAAGTTTTGGTAATGGATGGTGGTGATGTTAGCACAATATTGTGAATGTAATTAGCAGTTCTAATTATATATTTGAATGTGGTTAAAAGTGGAAATTTTAGTTACATATATATTACTAGAATGAAAATTTAAAAAACAAAAATCCATGGGATGGTACAACACAAACAGTGGACCCTAAGGTAAACCACTGACTACAGTTAAGAGCACAATTATAAAAACGTGCTATCAGCAATTGTCACAAATGTACATACTAATGTAAAGTGTTAATAACAGGGTGGTATAGGGGATCCCTGTATTTTATGCATGATTTTTCTGTACACCTACAACTTTTCTAACTGAAAAAAAAAAAAAGAAAAAGAAAAGAAAAAGTTTAATAAGGAAAAAAATAAGTCCAGGGTTCAGGGGCATGCCAGAGCACACTCTCCATCTTCTAAAGACCCACTTTGGGTATCAAGAACTCTAGAATTCCTGAGCCCACTTCCAGGGGCTACACATACCTGGGCCATCCTACACAAAGTAAACCAGCGTATCCAACCTCAGACACAAGGGGTGGGTGGTTGTGATGCAGCTGAGGATGAAGTCTGGATATCTAGACTGTGGCACCCAGACACGTTCAAGGGACTCCTCACAGTATACAACAGACACAGCGTAGAAAGAGAAAGGGGACAGGCCAAGGCTCAGGGCAGGCTCTCCCATGCCACCAGAATCCAGCAAAAGGCCCCAAGGAGCTAGTTAATTCTAAATTGAAACCTGGACTTCCAAAGTCACTAATGAAAGCACATTTGTCAAAATAAGACAATAGAGCCTAGTTTATGTAAGTTAGCTTAATATATAACTTCTAATATTTAAATATATGGTATGTGGGCTTCCATTTGTACTCTTGCCCAAGCCTGCAAATGTTAGGGGTAAGCCTGACCACTGCCCCGGGGATCCTCCCCATGGGTTAGTGTTCTGTATCAATTAAGGCTTCCTTCCAAACACAGGTGTGCCTCCCTTTAAGCAAATCCAATAGCTAAGCGTCCAGATTTATACCAAAGACACATTTGACAATAGGTGTTTCATTTACCAAATGATCCCATTATTTAGCAAATTCCCCCTGAAGCATTTGGGTGAACCAACTGATAAAAATTTATTCCACACAAAAGAAACCTCACAAGTTCATCTCTCACGTATAAAACAAAGGTATTGGGGATAAAAAACTTAATTTCCCCTTTACAACCATTTATTTGATTTCACAGGTAATTCTTTATCATGACAGAAAAATTAGAAAATTCAAATAAACTAAAGGAATGGCATAAAAATCATCTTCAGGAGCACTTGGCAAGACGAGTAGTACTAGTATTTAACACACATTTTTTTCAAAGTTACATACATGCAAAAATACAAAAGTAGAGGTGTATCTATAGTTTTACAAGAATTACGTCACACCATGATTACAAACTAACTGGTGCCACCCACATGCCTGCCTGGCACTGAGAAGTCCAAGGTTAATAAAACATGGCTTCTGCCATAAGATAGCTGTGGTGCAGTTGATAAGACCAACATGTAAACCAATAATTATGTTCCGGAATGAAGGATGTTCTACCACAAGTCTACAGAAAGGACTCAGAGTCCAGAGATGGGAATGACTCTTTCTGCCTGGAGATGACTTTAGGGTTTTAGTTTGATTTTGGTTTTTGTCCTTTTTTTTTTTTTTTTAGACTTGAAGGGTTTTGATAGTCCTAATATTCACTCTGGGCTTTCCATTCATCCAACATTTATTGAACATTTCCTATGCATAACCTACTCTTTTAACTAGTGAACAAGACAACTTCCTACCCTTATGGACCTTATACATGTGAACAAATTTACAAATAAATAGATAAAACAATACCATGCCTCTCCCTTGACTGATATACTGTAATTGCTCAATAAATGTTTGCTGAATGAATAATGGAACAAAGGAACCTCTTTGGACTTCCATTTCAAAGGCAGCTGTTGTCCTTGAACTTAGTATATCAGACAGTTCTGAAGTTTCAATATACAACCTGGTGTGTCTCCTCCATTTCACTTAAAAATACAAATCCAATAGTCTTAATCCAAAATCTCTAGCTCTGAATTGGGTTACCATGTGTTGTATTTGATTTGTATTTCCATCAGTATCAACCCAAGCATCCTCATATAGACACCAGCAGTGTACATGATTTATAGCAAGTCAGTCAAGGCAAAGCCTATAGCTTCCCTTCACATTTTGACGTTATCAGATTACTTCAGAAGCTGGCAGCAGCTACCATAAGTAACAAGCTGTCAGTATAAATAAATCACTCTCTCAAAAATAACCGCTAAAAAGTATATATTAATGTGAAGAGAGGTGGGCTTGGACTTTTTTTAAAAAAAATTTTCCCCTTTCCAACAAGTCTCCTATATATTTATTTTTATCTGAAAACAAGAAATTCATTTTTCTTTTCTTTTCTTTTTTTTTAATAAATAAAAAGTTTCCAGGCTTCAGTTCCAAATAAGAAACTCAAGAGTCTCAAAAGTAAAGTTTGTGGCTCTTGTGTATAAGTCATAAGACAATCAATTTGCAATCACCTAGAAAAGCCCAGGGTGTGGGGGACACTAGCAGGTTGGTAAGGGAAAACCCATGCCAGGCCAATTTAATTTCCTTCTATGAAGTAGTGACAGGCTGCAGAGATCAGAGAGAAGCAGTAGCTGCAAGCCGCTTAGACTGAGCAGGCCTTTCTCTCTGTCTGGTCCCACATAAGGGGCTCATCAACAAGCTGGAAACTCTAATCTCAGTATTCCCAGATGGCTGGACCAGCCCACCAGGAGTGGGATTTCCAGTATCTCTGCAGGGTCTGGGGTCAGGAGACACGAGAGGGGCACCACCATGCACTGGCAGATGGTGGGGCCAGGACCATGCACATCCAAGGATGAGCTAAATGGTGGAAGAATGTCACATACTTGTCCTTAGAGATGCTAAATAGGATGGGGTGCAGTAAACAGGAGGCAGAAACAGAATTCTAAAAGTCCCTCCAGGTAAATTCTAGAAAGTTCCTAGAACAGGATGAATCAGTGTGAATAAGAGAAATTCAGTGCTCTATAGAGCAACCTGGCTTCTGTCACACCCCCATGAAGAAAAAGTATACGTCACTAAATACAGTCACTGCTGACACTGGCAAGGGTCACTGTGAATATTAGAATATGAAAGCAAATTTTTCATGATGTGCTATGAAAAACTTCAGATGACTCTGGGCTGCATTAAAAGCAGCCATATGTGCATGACTATGGATTCATTCAATAACTCTATTTGGTGTGGGTCAACCTCCATGTCTTGTCTTTGATCAATCATGAAATGATACCCAGAGGTGTCAGAGTAGCCACATAATTTAACACTATACAGGTATATAATGCACCGCCCCCCATCCCCTAGTCTTCTAAAAACTTTGTTTCTTTGCCTGCCCTACCCTGCCCTACCCAAGAAAGGTGTGTGGTCACATTTGAATTACTGAGGATAGTTGGGCAATTCTAGAATCTACTAGCTCAGGCCAAGTGCTCCTACCCTAGTACCTCCACCACCTGAATGTCTGGATTAAATATCCAAATATTCTCACTTTGGCCAAAGGTCAGATCAGGAACTCCTGAGAGGAAAATTAAGTATGGATCTGTATTATTAGGAGAACATGCCCTTATTTGGCAAAAAAAAAAAAAAAAAAAAAACAGAATGGATCTTCCATCTAACTTAGACACATGGAATTGCCTGGCTTTTTGCTGGCTGATAAAATTTAAACGTATTCACTCATTCATTTCCTCATTCATAAATATTTCTGTTCACCTCCTATCTATGTGTCTGACCCTCTGCTAACTGCCCTCGCTACCTGGGAGCTTGCTGTCTGTTGAGGGAGATGATTACTGGAATTGTAATAATATTAAAATATAACCAGTGTTATGATGGGGGAACAGAGAGGTCTAAGGGAACTTATAGCAGGGGCACCAGACCTACTGTGGAAATCAGGGAAGACTTCCCAGAGGAAGTGACATTTTAGCTTAGAACTGAATCAGCTAGAGGGAGCTATATGTGCAGAGACCCACCGGCGAGAAGCTGCACAGGAGTTAGACACTAGGAAAGGAGCTCAGCATGGCTGGAACACAGAGGCCAGGGATGGGGAGGGTGTAATACCACCATCATCCTGGCCTCACACCCACAGTGACCCACTAAAAACCTTCCCCAAAATACACACCCCACCCCCTTTAGCCACCATCTCCCTAAGTCTCTTTCTCCACACACGCTGTGGAGTTCCAAAAACACAGCACACCTGCTGCAAGTGGCAACCCCTCGTGCCCACCCTGTTCGAAGACTCTGATCAAGTCTCACTGTTTCTACCAGGCTACCTACCCACTCACCAGTGCCCCTACTCCTCTGAGCTATTCCATTTACTAACTTCCACTGCTCATTCAAATTTCAAATTAGTCTAGTCTGCCCTTCTTAAAGATGTGGGCTGTATTTTCAAGTTTTCACTCTCTCCGTATCAGCACCCTGCACCCACGCACGCACATACACATGCACACGCCATGCATTGGTGCAGAACTAGGCCCATAACAAAAGTTCAACATTACAGAAATGATTTTTTAATGGCTGGTGGTAATCCCACGGTGAAATCCTTACCACTTCTTTGTATGACGGACTCGTTGCTGTTAGTCTGGGTTATTGTTACTTTGGGTCTCCTCTCCACAGTAGTTAGAGATCTTATGTGTTTAGAGAGAAGAGTATGCTGTTTAGTGTCACAGAAAAAGGTCCTAGCTCTGGCGTCAGGCCAGCATCCATGTCCCCATTCTGCTGATTACTGGTTGTGGGTCTTTGGCAAGTTATTTAACCTCTCTAAACCTCAGTTTCCTCATCTGTGAAATTGGGACCATAAGCTCCTCCTCAAAGGGTTATTATGAAAATTAAATGAAATAATATTTAAGTTATTGCCTGGCTTGTTGTACACACTCAAAAAAACAATGTCCTCTTTCCCTTTTCCCCCTTATTAAGGGGAAAACACAAAGATGGCCTTAATACACATTTGAATCAAACATTTTTTTTTAAAATGGGTAACTCCAGGAAACAAACCCATCGATGAAGCAGCCTGGAATGGAAGACTTAGCTTCTTCAGGCAACATTAGCATTTTTAGTGGTGACAGGTATACAACAATAAAATTAAATTAGAAAAGCTTCAAACCACCACCAGAAATGTACTTTTTCAATTCCACAAAATAGAAATAGAAAAGAAATTAACGGGGAGAAACAGAAACACCCACAGATGATCATCTTCCTTTGTTATGTAAAATAACTCACCGAAATCATATTTGAAGATATTTTTTACGTTATCACTTTAAAGAACGTGCTTGCTGGTTAAAACAAGCCTTCGTAAAGCACACACTCAGTGGGGGTACACAATGCATACCTTAAAAGACAGAGAAAATAAAAGTCGGCTATAACCTTATGCATGTCTTACTACAAATAAAGCCTGTGACCTTTCCAAATGAAGACAAAAATGTATCTCTCCTCCTGAGTTTCTAATATGAGTTCCTAATGCTCATATTTTCCTCCAATAGATATTTGGTTTCCAACTTTAAGGCTGTTGAGGAAGCACTCTTCACATTCCCTATTTGTCTTCCGTGGCCAGCTGAGCTCAGCTACCCAAACACACATACACAGGCTCGGAGGACAGATTTGTCAGGCTGACCTTTCATGGCTCCTGTGCTTTCTAACTGATCGAGATTCCATCCTCTTGAAACATGCACACCGCATCACAGAGGAGAGAAATCAGGTAAAGAATGACAACAATAAAAACTAGAGAAGCAAGCTAGAACCTGATCACAGGGCACATTGTTCACGGAATTATTCAAGAGAGGAAAGCTGCTTGAAAGCTAGTGAAGCAGGCCGTACACAATGCAAAATTAACCAGTGACCTTTGCTGGGGCCATCAAAGGTCACACCAATTTGTAAGGTACTAATTACAAGAAGCCGTGTGCTGGCTGATACCGTGGACTAGAACCCTTGCATAATCAAACACTAAGAAAAGCAACAGAAAGAAAATGCCCTGCAATTCTGAAAGCAGCTCAATCTCTAAATACACAATGACTATGAGCACATTACTGTGTCCAGAAATGTCTCCCCAGTCGGCGGGCGTGGGGCGTGACAGATGTTATCACAAAACTCCCAGGGCATGGCAGGCTTATTTTAATAGGCTGTGTGAACTTTCGTTCTATGAAACAGCACAGTCTTCCAAAACACAGCGAAACAGGTATATTGGTCACATTTAAAACACTCGGGAAACCTCTGTATCATGGGTTTTACCCACTGCATTTTCCCCTCCACTGAGATGAGAGCTTCCTTCCCAGTAGGGGCCTTGGCCATGAGAAATGACTGTTTTTCCCTTTTGCCAGTAAGAAAGCTTAAGACCTGGTGTAAAAACCGCTCAGGCATAACAAGTTATAGCCCAGCAGGCACACTGATTAGCTAGGTTCCATAACCATAAAGTCAACAATAATCTACCTACATGCCCTTTCTGCAGGTGGTTGACCTCCGAATGCTAAGTCAGTCAGCCACAGTTCAGCAGAAATTACACTGGCGAGCGTTATGCGCAAACACGAACGCCCAGGCTTGTCCTTAACCGTACCGCAGGGACTCCAGACCTGTGAAATCATCTATTACCACCCCACACACACACTCACCACCAACCCCAAATGCAAGCTTTTTTCTTCTCCATAGGAACGGTCCCCACTGTCATGGCTTCCATACTTAGCGTGAGCGCCTCCTCTGTCAACGCAGCCCATCCAGCTCCCATCCATTGGGTCTTCCATTCATAGGCCACGCTTTACCCAGGAGGAGGTGACAAACCACCCTCCATGGGAGAGAATCTTTAGGTTGCTTTTTCCATTAGTGTTGACAGAATGCACAGAACTATTTATAGCCTCTTCACAGTTCCCCTTGAAATCTGGACCACACAGCTGAAACCCAACGCCCTAGGGCATACGGCCTCTGGCCGCAGGAGAAGAGAACACAGGCAAGCACACATTTTCTTCCAACTTTTGTAGGGAAAAAATTTTAATTTCTCATCACTGATTGATTCAACATCTACATCTCTACTCTATGGGTCTAGAAACATCCCCTAATTTTCCCAAAACAAAAAGGGTAAATACAGTCCTTGGAAGTGACTCAAGATTAATTTCCTATTTCTTCTTTTTCCAATGACTTGGAATTTAAACCAAGGTAGAGAGGAAGAACCAAAAGGATGCATCCCTTATATACTAACAGAAAAGGCCAAAGCAAAATCTGTCCTGAAGAAAAGCCATTACTTTCCCCAAAAGCAGCAGGTGGGAGTCCGAATGGCCTGGCACAGTGAAGGGTCAGTCTCTGACATTGGAACTAACATCACCGAGTGACACTGACTGATTTACACAACCTGCACTCAAAAACAAGGCAGGAAGTTTGAAGAGTCATAAAATCATAAATTACAAATCAATTACGGGAGATGGAGAGATTGATTTATCTTCAGGCCCATTGTTCCCCAGGAGTGAGATGCTTTTACAGGACCCCTTGAGCTGGAGGAGACAAAGAAGGAGAGGGCCTTCTGGCCAGGACAGCTGCCTCAGCCCTTCTTTGCAAATCTATCACCCATGGAAGTCTCATTTCAATCCAGAAGTGCCCATATCTCAGGAAATGAACAGTGGATCACAGGAATACATTGAAAAAACAAAGGTAAACATGGCACTGCCTTTTAAGAACAAGAGGACTGAATTCTTCCCATTCCCAAAATCCAGGTGAAAATGGAAAAAAATCTTATTAAATATTTAGGACATTTAGCCAGACAGCTCTGCACATCCCCACAAGCAGAAACACCTACACAGGTCAACTTTTTCAGGATTCATCTGACATAATTTCAAATAATAAAAGATAATTCAAGATATTTAGAGATTTTGAGTCCCTAAATTCCTACAGCACAGGAGTAGCTTTTTCATTCTTTAGGGAAAAGCAAATGTGCTTATTGGCAATGATACAAGTCAGACCATCTATTTTGACAAAGCCCTGGGTTTTGTCCTAGAGACAGGTATCTACACACGTGCAACCAAGCAACACATACCACCCAGCAGGGAGATGCTACCCCAAGCCACAGAGTCCAATTCTGGTCCAGGCCAAGGCTCCACTCCCTAGCACCCACAGTACAAAAGAAGCCGACACTCCTTAACTCCTCATTCATACTTCTCCAAAATAACTGCCTTTACCAGTGGCTGGGAGCAATAGCAAGAACCGCTCCTCTTAATTCTCTCACAGAGATTCTCAGGAGAGGGCATTATAATTCCCAATTTAGAGATGGGGCTACTGAGGCCCAAAGTGAATAAGGGCATGTTCTGGCAAGTGAGAGGTCCAGGGGGTGGATTCTGACCACAATTGGACTCCCTGCCTCCGAACACAACACTCTCTCCACTACACCACACTGTTATTTAAGTCAAAGAAAATATCAATATTTTTCAGGCTGTATAGCTTAAAAGGTAAATCTCTCCTCCCATACCTCAAATAAATTTTAAAACTAAGTGAGCAAATGGCAATGCAAATACTACCATTAGATATTTATTGTGTTGCAAAGCTTGAAAACAGTCAGGAAAATGGAAAAGTTACTTTTCTCCCTACACAAATTTGTTAATGGGTGGCATAATGGGGAGCCCTGTTTGCTGGCACTCTGTGAAACGTCTACAAATTGCCTCTGCAAAGCATTATAGGTTGTCAGACTAATGTAGTTGAAGATAATTTGGCCTTTCAGTGAATTGAACCTCACAGCACGATTATACTCCACAACCAAGTAGAGTGTCACAATTATTCTTTCATGCTGAATTACCATATAATGTCATGAGTCTACCTGTCATAAGTCCTGTAGCCGAGCTAGAATTTTTTTCCCTTAAATCTATGGTTCAACAATAAATTTTTATCAACAATAAATTTCATAGCAAATCAAAGGATATGCTTGGACAAACAATCCGATACTCAAGGTTAAAAAACACACAAATAATAAATTGCCGATGTGTCATGTTCAATTTTTACTATGGCATTACACTGCAATAACCATAACAGGATCTAAATTGTTGTCAGAACATTAAACAAACCCCCATACCTCACAAAGGCATCCTGTCTGAGTAATTCACCCAACGGAAACAACTATCAAATTTTCCACTGTCCCACCACTGCACCATACATCAGTGCAATTTTATGTATTTGGACAATTTGTTGAATAAATTACTTCCATCCTGCCTGCTCTTGCCACTTCTGCTAAGAGTCATATCAGTTTTAATTGTCTTTCTGTCTATAAGGAGCCACTGTTTTTCTGGTCCCTTCCTGTGCATATTTCCTGAGCACCAAAATAAACTACAAACACCCATCAGACCTGGGAGCTAGGGGCATACAACTGCAAGAGAGGGGAGTCCCGTCGGAGGCCAGAAACTTCTTTCCTCTCCTATCACATGACAGTCCTTGAACATGGGTTTGGAAAGAACACAGCTCTATTTTCAATATCAAAACTAACTAAAAGCTAAAACTACCCAAGCCCCAACACTCTGCTCTGTTTTCATTTGTTTTTATCTGTTTGTTAATTTTACTTTCTTCATTCACTACAGCATTCAGCCTGGTATGGGAGGCAGGCTGAGCCTGGGTTAAACGTCCCTGTTCCATCCAGAATGGGACTCCGAACTGAGTCAACACAGCTCTCCAGCCCGTTTCTGACAAGCCCCAAAAGCCATTTTCCTTCTGTCTACTGCTCCCGAGCAAATGACAAGCCTTCCCCCTCTCCTGCCCCCTCCCCGGTTGAATAGCTAACCTTCCTTGATGCACAGAAGCTGCTGCCAAAAGTACAGGTGTAGAACAAGCAACACTGCAATGGGCACAAATAAACTTCGTCTATACCAGGTGGAGTTAATGACTTTCCATCGTGTTTCTCACCACCTTCGATAGAGGACTAAATTGACACCCACCAAGGGGAGTCAGATCAATTGGATACAACTCTGTTTCCTAAATAAGATGCACTTGGGTTTGCCTACAGTTCAGCAGATGTGCTGGTAGGACCAAAGGAGACCTCCCAGGCCAGACTGGTAAATGCAAAGAAATGTGAGAAAAGGCTCCCAGGCACCCCGAACCAACTTGGGTGCTGTTTTAAATGATTCTATCACCAACGTCATCATGGTCAAATAACCACACACATTGTGGCTACTTGGAGTAATATGTACTAGCATGATGGTGCCAAAGAAACCATTTCAAGCTGAGCGACTTTTGCCCTTTCCAATAGGAAACCACCTCACTGAATTGGCTCCAAAATACATCCACCGTATACTAAACTCCCCTACAGCACAGAGCTCAGTTTGTGACTCCCGTTGGCCCAGTGCTTTTCAGGGTAACACAGCAGAAGGAAACCCCATTCTGAGAAGTTAACCCTGGACTCTGTGCCCCTGTTTCAATTTGGTAGCCTTGCTGGGTAGTAGAAGGCAACTCTATTTATAAGCCCAAAAGCAATAATAAACACAGAACTATGATTTACTCCAAACCTTTCTATTATTAAAACACTTTGTCTTATAGTTTTATTGATTTACACTCTGTCCTACTTACTTTTTTAGCATCTGAAAACAATCAAGGCACAAAGCTGCAAAATGTTTGGACATTAATTGTTAGGAGACAGCACTTTATTTCAGGCTAGGGGTTTGAGGACTCGACAGCGATGCATTCTGGTACTGGAATGATTTATGGTCTTGTAGCAATAACGATGCACCAGGGCCATTAACATATTGGCAGGCCCCAAGATGGATTAGTGGCATTGATTATTTCATGGGCCACTGATACCCATTTGTTACGAGGAGCTCAAAGATGGCCTCTCCCTGACTGAAATCTTTTTATGAGCAGACAGCATTTTAAGTATTAGGAACCTGGGATTTGGACCATTTTTTATCATCTTGCTGTCACCTCACCTTAGTATGCACTCCTCCGCCCCTCCCCCCCAAAAAAGTGTCAAAAAATTAAAGTTCATTCTTCACCACCAGCCTTAATTCCTCAACTCATCATAACCATGTCTTCTTTAAAAATTAATGATTGCCAGCATTTAGCCACTGGTTGTTGCTATGAAGATCTATGCAAAAAGCAAGGATCCCTATAGAGTATGTGATATATGGAATGCTCTTTATTACTACAATAAAACTTACTGACATTTCAATACTTCTGCAAATAGCATTATAGTATCAATCTTCTGAATTAGGTTGAAAATTAAGTTGTAAATTAAAAGAAAGTGTACTTTGGAATACAACATGATATGTCACCTAGAAAAGGACCTTTGTGCATTACTGAGCTCAGCTGGGGAACAGGGATGGACCCAGGGCCACGGCAGTGCTGCCGGCCCTCTGAAGATCTGGATTCCACCAGAAGATTGATCCAGACATCCTGATATACCCCATCACTATGGATATATATTTTTTTAATTTTAAAAACTCAAGAGATTTGACAAATGGCTTTTTATAAGTAGAGCAAGAGTCCAAATCTTAATGTATTTTCCTCTTTTGCCACATTCTTACCATAAATTTCAAATAGGGCATATTTGGAATAAAATACACAGAAAATACACATACATCATGCTTATAATGTGCATATGCATATAAAAAGAGTATTTCTTTCTCTGTGTTATCGGATACAAAATTACTCTCATCTCCACCCACTCACCAGCCTGGTCTTCAAAGATGCACAGAGCAGAGGAGCTATCCAGGGCACTAAATGACAATTCCTAAAGCTTGGATGGTTTCAAAACTGTTGGGTCCAAAGGCTAATGTCACATACTGCAAATTACAAACAGTCCCAGATCACAGCCAACACAAAGTGGTTATGTAAGACTACTGACTTTCAAATGTGTACTTACTGAAAAGTCAAATGTCTTCAATCACTCTGATCTATCTTCCACAGCATTCTCTGTACTGAGATGAGACTGCACAGTTTAATAAAAGGCAGTCCTAGGTGTTTGAAACATCTTGATGAAAACCCAAACTACTCCCAGCCCACAATGACTTCTCCCCATGTTTCTCATGCTTGCTTATGTGTTTCATTAGATTTAGATGAGAAGCTCTTTCAAGATAGGCATCCATTTCTCTTGAATCCCACCCTCACCCCTGTATCTTCAGGGGTCTACCTACACTGGCCAGGGAGAGGGACATGGTTTCCTCTCAAGAGCCAACTGTGGCCACCTGGTAGTGGCAGGTTATGATGAGAAGGATTCTGAGGCAGAGCTCCAGCTCAACAGGAAAAGATGCCGTAATTAACATACGGACTGTAGGCACAGGAAAGGGAGAGGTGGCCCATTAGCTGATGTTTGCAACTCTGAATTCCTAAGTCGACACGCTTTCACTAACCTGATGGCCACTCAGTTAAGCTGGATAACGAGTGGTACTTTAAGAGCATTTCCATTCACAGGATGGGCATAGAAAACTAAAGCTGCTTCTCTAAGAGAGTTTGAACACAGACTGTGGATCAAGGGGTTTTAAGAAGTGAGAGGAATTGTGAGATGACCTAATCCAAGGTGCTTATTTCATAGATGGAAAAACCAAGACATGTTGCAAAGTGACTCATGTAAGGTCATACAACTAGTGGTGGAGACACAAAATTCTATGCTTCCTGACCCCACCCCCACCCCCTGCACCTACAGTCTCCCCACAACTCCCCAATGCCTCCTTTTTGCACTCTCTTACATCCTGTTTATTTATCCTCCTTTCCCATGTGTATAATTTTCTCCTTTTACTAAGACTTGATGTACTGTTGCAGACTTCTCAAATTCAGGGTGTATGATAATACAGAGACTCAATAACCTATATTACTGCAAATTTAGAAAACAATCTGAGAGTATGATGTATGGTAATTCAAGGTTAAGTAGAAAACAACACAAGAAGTTTGCCATTCTCCTTGTTAAATTTTGGATTTCATTTTGAATAGGGAAGAAAGGTGCTGTAAATGCGAGTATTAGAAGCACAAAGGCATTTTGGGGTTCGGCCTCCAATTTATCAGGCCTTTGTGCAAACACAGGGGCAAAAGAACCTCCTAAGACCTTAAATAACCTCCAACCATAACCAGCCTATGAATTAATGGGAAAATGGACCTTCTGTTCCCATGGAAATTAAAAGTCTCAAAGACTCTTTGCAGTTCCCTATAATAGAGCCCATGGGCTACCTACTCACTGAGTACACACCAAGGCCTTGGGATAGAATGGGACTAAGGGGTACCACCTTCATTACCTCAGCCAGCAATCCCAAAATACTGTGTCAGATCCTACTTCCTCCCATAACATCTAGAAACAGGCTTTCAGGAAAGGTCAATCTCCCCCACCTCCAAGAACAATACATGACCATCTCTCTCTAAAAGAAGAGCCTCTTTCTTGCTTAAAAGTTAAAAAATAAATCCCTCCTGAAGACATATTCCCCTACCTGGAAACAACCCTGGGTTACCACTACAAAAGCTAACAAGTGGAAGTAGTTGTCCTGTAGGTCTAACTTAATTTGCACAGGCTTTAAAGGTAAACCTATTTCTTTTTATTCACTTCATGGTTAGAATGGAGAGTACTGGGTTACCTTCTCCCATAGAGCCACCCCTGATACACCTGAGGAATTTCCTTCAAGCTTCTCTTCTTTAAGAAAATAATGTCAACCCTATAAGCTCTTCAGATACATCACTTCAAAACCTGTTATCTCAACAGTTCCTCTGGTCTTTTGCCAATTTTCCTGTGTTCTTCTTAAACTGGGTATTCCATATGGCTTTATAGGGCTGGGTGTTAATTGAAGAACAGCCCAAGTGTTTGGACATGTTATGCATCTATCACTCAATTGTCAAACTTGTAATGTTTGCTGTATGACTAGATCTTTGGGGAAATGAACGCCAAATGAAAAATTTACCCTAATCTATTTTTCTTTTTCTTCTCTTGGGGGCTCTTTCTGATGATTTGTTAATCTACTTCACTTTATTCTATAAGCTCAAGTCAATCACAAAGCCAAAATTAACAACCAAGACCCAGGGAGGAGTAAATGGTTATCGACTGAGGAATTGGTCTTCTTTGACATATTTATTCTTTTTGTCTGCAACAGCCACTCATAAACCTGACTTAATATGGCTACAGAATCAAACAGCACATAATGGAAATGATTCTCAATGACTCATATATTGTTCTCATGTTTCCCAATTCTACTTTTTTTTTTTTTTACTTTTACTAAATACCTATTCTATTTTTACAGTAAAATCATATTAAGACATTTGGAAGTCATGGAAAAGGCTGCAGTTGAATTTTTTCCTATTTATGATGGAGAACCAAGCCAGGCTCTTAATAAATGACAAGTGGACTAAATAAATAGTGGGGCATTTCAAAAGTGTTCTCAATTCTTCACCCTCCCTGTACCTGTGCTGTCTGCCAGGTGGTTTTGTAGTTCCACCCACTCGAGTATCTATGCCTGATCCACTGATAATAGTCTTGGCCTCAAGACTTCATTACACCCAAGTGACAATGTGCCAGTTTTGAGTTTAGGCCTTAAGAGGCATCATGTGTTTTCAGTTGCCTTGCCCACCCCCACCTCCCACCCTCCTGGGAGCCTCTGACATCCCAAAGAAAAAGAGCTTGTGCAGGAAAGCTCTGAGATCCCAGAAGAAATAGAGATTTGTGTAACAGAGCAGCCCCAGCCAATCCACAAACCCGTGGGCTTGATAGTAAATGCTCATCATTGAGTGTCACCAGTCATTGGGGTAGTTTGTTTAACAGTGTTGTTGGATCAACAAGTGCCATGCAATAAATGCTCCATGTAAGATGCAGGGTCATGTTTGACCATGTTAAGAAAAAGCAGTAACCATTTATACACGGAAAAAATTGAAAAGCTAATTACAAAGTAATCAAGCTCATTTAACTATTCATCCAAGAATCTCTCCTTCCTCAATAGCTAGGGACCTTATTTTCAGGCAATAAAACATTTTAAAGAGCTAAAATAATCATAACTGTTTTCCAATAACTAGGGTGACTCTTGGCCCAAAATGGCAGAAGGATCGACATTTTACTCAGTGGTCAGAGGACACAAACTGAAGAACTCAATAACGAAAGGGGCACTTCTGAGATCCTGATAAGAGGCCTCGTAAGGCAAGTGCCAGTTTCCATGGACACTCTACCCTCTGCTGGTTCTTGAGATGAACACATGTTCTCCAATTTGCAGGGCAAGATGGCACCACCTGAAGAGTTAACTGATTTTGCCAGTTGATTTAACAGACGGGGGATCTCCATTGCCTTGCTTCCTGGTCCCTGGACACCACATAATGGAAGCAGAGCATCCCCACAAGAGACAACCTGCAGCAGGGAGTCCCTTTCAGAAGCACCTCCACCTGCAACCAAGGTGGCCTCTGCAGCTTGGCAATAAGAGCCATGCCATTAAAGGCAAGTTTCCATTTTATGCATGCAAGTCTTCTGCAGCAGGGTCCCACATTTCCCCAGGAAGCTTGATTTACCATCCCATTGCCCTGTTTTTATAGGGCTTGACTCTGCAAGTGGAGCTGATAGAGACCTCAACCACGAGTCACTGAGTCCTCAGGTATAACTGCAGATTTACAAGCCTACTGAAGTCATTCTGTCCCACTCATGTCTTTTCAAAGCACCTCTGGAGAGGACTCCCTAAGGCTTCAGCTGAGCTCCATTAAACACCACCCCCACCCCCAGCCCCACCAAAGATCCTCCTCTGAGCCCAATTTTCCTCACCCCAGACCTCACAACCCAGGAAGCCCTATAAGCCCATGGAGTAAAAGCCTGCTGGCAGGTGCATGCTAGTCCCATGGCAGGAGAGCTGACTTGTAGAGTGGCTGCAGGGTCCTCTGGGAAAGAAGGGAGGGAATCACAAAAGGGAGGAAAGACAGACTCTGAGTCATGTTGGTGAGATTTTCACAGCTTATCACACACAAGACTGACTCACTGCTCACTTTGCTCTGCTCACTCATTTTTCATATCACACTTTTCACTGCCCCATCAGCCTGTTCCACCAAGGTCAAATGAACGGAGTGATAGCATGCACACCATACAAGATTTATTACAAATGGAGCCAATCATGTTTTATGTGGAGCAAATGGGCTCCCGAAATTTTCATTTATGAAGATGGACCTGAATATCAGAAGTCATCTGAGAAGGAGGCAAGAGAGGAGGGACTCTGTCCAAATGGCACCATGGAACCCCTGTGGCTTTCTTTCCTATGCATAGATCAGAGTCTGAGGCCACTTGCTTGTACACAGGTGTATCCAAGAATTAAATTAATTGTTTCACAGTTGTCGTTCCACCTTTGTCCTATTTAACAGAGAGAGTTGGAAAGGGTGTCTCTGACAAGGTAATTTTTGAACAGATCATAAATGAAGTGCATTTGAACAAGAGCATTGTTCCAAGATTTTTATATCCTTTAAGGTACTTTATGTGACAAGTAGCAGAATACCCAACTTAAAGTGACTTAAGCAATAAGAGTTTATTATAAAACCACACAGGAAGTCAAAAGGTATGAAGGCCTCCAGAGTTAATTTCCCTGCTCATGATATCACCAAGGATATAAGTGCTTCCCATCTTTCTGTTCCACCTTCAATTCAAAACCTCCCATCGTGGGTAAAAGATGGTATAGCAGTTTCAGGCATCACATGCACACAACCACATCCAGTGAAGGAGGTGCATTTTCTCCCATGGTTCTCTTTTTATTACAGAGGAAAACCTTTCTCAGAATTCCCCCACCATATAGCAGACAGCACCTCATGTCCTATTGGCCATAATAGTGTCCAAACCAATCACAGGTGAGGGGAATGGAGTTGCTATGACTGGCTTAAACCAATCAAGGTTCAATCTTTAGGGCTAAGAAGAGGTACTTTCCATGATGGCATAAAGGGTTAAATATAAAAACAGAACTCTGAGAGCTGAGACAAAAGGGGACAGGGGTAGTTTTTGAACAGGCAACCAATATGGCTGCCAGAGAATAGATTCCATTCCTGCCTCAGGATTTTGTGAATTTCCTGTGGCTTCTGTTTTTCCCAACATTTCCGTCTTCCTTCCTTGCATCATGGAGGTCTCTGCTCAGATGTCAAGTTCTCTAAGGGGCTTTCCCTGACCAGCCCCATCTCAAACAGCCTCATTGCTCTCTCCCTCTTTATACTTTAGCTTTCTCCATAGCTCCCTCTATCATACATGTATGTGCATGTATTTACTAATTTGTCTATTGTCTGCCATGCCTCTCTAAAATATCAGCTCCTTAAGGGCACAAGCTTTGTTTTGTTCACTGTTGCATCCCTGGCCCTAGAACAATACTTGCCACATAAAAGACACCCAAATATTTCCTGAATGGATGAATGAGTAAATGGCATCAATTGGTATTTCCCACTTCAGTCTCACTTCTCTACTGTGTTTGCTGTGCCAGCAAAACAGATCTCCTCACTCTTCTCTATTTTCCTGCCACCATCTTTTTGCAAACTCTCATACCTGCCCTGCAATGCTCTCCCTACCTCTCCCTTGTCTACTTAAAAGCCTAGCCATCTTGCTGAATTTATTAGCTCTAGGAGCTTTATTGTGGATTATTCAGAAGTTGCTATATAGAGAATCATATTTATCTGCAAATAGAGGTTTACTAATTTTTAAAAAATGAAATAAAAAATAAATGCCTAGCTGTCTCTAAGTGTCAGTTTAAATTCGCTTCTTTCATGAAGTCTTCCCTGATGATTCAACGCCACATGATCTCCTAACATTACTTTCAATTTGTAAAACTCATTTTATTCCTTTCATATGTGTTTTCCATGTACCTAGACAAGTGCTGTGTCCTTGGAGCTTGACTCATTCAATACCCTCATTCTGATCAATGAGGAAACGGAGTCAGAGAGGTTTGGACCTGCTCAGTAATGGGCTTATAGTAGAACATATACTAGTATTGGTAGCCCCTATTTGATAACTGGCATTAATTACTCACAACAGGGCATTATCCAATTGGAAATTTGTTTAGATTTGCTACATTACTGGATCTTTGGGAGGAAATGAATGGCAAATGAACAGGTAAGTCTGTGTTAATCACCACAAACAAACCACACCGTCAGGCCCAAAAAGGGGGACGAGGCTCAAATGAACAAGAGAGAGGCTCCTTCCTCCTCCTCTTCTCTTGGGTCTGAGCTCACTGACTGAATTGAACATGAAAGGAGAGCTGGCTATAAAGGGAAATAAAACATACCAGAAGACAGAAAGATGTCAGCCACTTGACATTTCTCAGCCTTAGTATCTTCACCTATGAAAGGAATGGAGTTAGACTAGATCAACTGCCTAGTAGTAGAACCTTCTTTTAAAAACAGGCTGACATGAAACCCTGAAAGTGGAGCTGTTCTGGTTGCAGTGGGGGGGGGACTGCTGAGACCCCAATCCTTTGAGACTCTTGCTTATCCCCAGCAGTGCTTCTTGATGTTCCTTCACCACCTCCAAGGAGGTCTCTGCTAGCATTGAGAAATGAAAATACTAAAGTAGATGACCATGATACTAATATTTAGTATCATGAATATTTAGTATCATGAATATTTAGTATTGAGAATATTTAACGACTACAGTGACTTAATGACCAGATTATACTCTATAAGGCTCTAGGAAAAAGCTGCTCATATTGAGCAGACATTGATTTTTCAGAAAGTGATAAATCAAATGTTCATAAATCAGGAATAGATGGATAAATGGAAAGAACAAGGGATAAGGAAAGAATGTAATTTTCATTAATTTTAAAAAATAGTTAAATTATCATTTGTCAGTTAGAGCAACGTTTAATCACTATTATTCTAATGCAGGAAAAAATGTGTACAGCCTAAATGCCCAACATAAGAGATTGGCAGAGAGAATTTGTCTGAGTATCCTGTGCCTCCACTAAAAACACCATGTTTCAGAAGAATTAATGACAAAAGAATATGTTCAAAATGCTACTGATACATGCAAAATCAGTTTGCACAAAATATGGTGCAAAGTTAATGGAATGGTCCTAGTTTTCTAAAATGTAATATGGGTACATGTTTTTTAAAAGAATGGAAAACTACATCACAAATTATTAACAGTGGTAACTTTTGCATGATAATTTTTATTTCTTCAGAATTTTCCAATTTTTCCAAACTTCCTGAGGTGAACATATATGGTATTTATAATAAGAAAAAAAAAAAGATTGAAAGAAATTGAGAGGTATAAAACACAACTGAAGCTTGTTATGTTTATTACCCCATCCAATTTAAAGGCACAAAAGTCCAAAAGACTTGGAGGGATGCACCAAAATTTCAAAACTGACTCCAATGGTAAAACTGAAGAATAAGAGTAATCTCTGATCCACCTGTCAGAATCATCCTAAGTGATTTTTTTTAAAACTTATTCCCCATCCTACTGTATCTGAATCTTCTGGAGCATGGAATCCAGGCACCTTTAACTTGCTTCTGGGAAGCACAGATGCAGCAATTCTTAGGATATGGGCTTAGGATGTGAGTACCATGGAAGCTACAAAACCCCCAATAAAGTCACAAGAAACCAACTCCCCTTGACTTGCCTCTGCAACCACATATGAGAAAGTTACCATCCTTTTCCCCAAAGCTTCCCAGTGTCCTCTCAGATACACCAGTGTCCCTATTACAACATGGACAATAGCTCTGCCTGACCCATTACATTGAGCTGTGTCTCTGGACCACGTGTAAGCCAGCTTTCATAAACTTAATTTTATCACTTGTCAAATTTTTCAACCTTTGAAAATTTACTCAATATCAGGATTAATATACGATATAATATCCAAACGGTTAGCCAGCTCTGAACTCATCTTCTCCAAAAATGATGCTAGACATGGGCAGGAGGGTGGCGTGCCATGGCCTTTAGTCTGCACGGAAAATGTGGGTGCAAACAGGAAGACAAATCCACTTTTGAACAACATCAGAGTGATAGATAATCTATGCCAGACCTGAAAATATGTTTCGTGGCTCTCCATGCAAATAGACAACTTATTAATTTCATTTTCTAAAACACCCATTCATCAGTTCTAGCAAGTCCACAGCCCTTCTCCAAACATCCTGGCTTTAATTGTAAAGATGGCTTTGACTGCATTCTAGGGTCCTTTCAAAGGCCAAAATTGCTTATAACTCTGTCGCTACCTCTGACACTGAGCCTTAGTGGAGTCTGGAGGTAGTCCACAAGAAAGATACCTGCTCACAAACAAGGTGTGTAGGCACAAAAACAATCACCCTTCAGAAAATTCCAGAGACTCTTCACCTTTCCAGGCCATTCCTTTGCAGACTGAGAGGGAAAAAAAACGAGAGAGGGAACCCACTTTTTTTATTTGGGGATGGAAAGTAGATAGAGGATCTATTCTGAAATACAGAAGTTACTTCAATATATTCCAAAATGAGAAAGAGACTTCCCCAAGCTCCATAAGGAGCTTGAATGTACTGAAAATAAAGGGGCTTATTTTGAACCTACCACACAAAAGCTGGATGGTATTACATTGGGGATAAGTTCCCTTTTCACTTTCCCGACAATTCTTGTGGGGTTTTTTTAGTTTTTTTATTTTGGAATTTTCACATTAATCCTTAGCCAAAATCCCTAAATCAACTGGTCTCAGAAAATCACTTTTTTTCTTTTTCACACAGGGAAACAAAGCCCTAAATATATATTTGAGTATGGTATTCAATTATAATGATCTGATTTACCTTCTAGTTCTCTGGATCATCAATTGTATTATTAAAACAAACAAAACCTCCAAGAGCTTTTAGACCACAGATTTATATTTTCTGAAACAAGTATACTGTAAATAATAAGGTTTTTGTAAAATATACAGTACTATACATTTTTCTTAGGGGGAACAAAGATTCATCTTTCCCAATTAATCCTTTCTTTGCCTAATATAATATATCTTTTTAATATGGGTTGGTGTTTGAGTTAGAGCATATTTTCTACCTTAAATTAAAATGTTGCAAGCATTAAATATTCAGTCAGTAATGTGTATGGACAGGATAAAGGTAAAAAGCCACTAACTTTCTTCCTGCACAAAGGAGACTTGCATTTTCATCACTATCACACGCCTTCATAAAGCAACCATAGATCTCCTTTCAGAAACATCATTTTCAAAAGAAGCAGGTAAATATTATTATTTACTCCACTAAGGCAACTATAACTGATTAAGGTAAATTTAGTGGAAACATTAAAATAATGGCAGGGGAAGAAAATACATTCTGCACAAACACTGTGTGAACTTATTGGAAATAATCAGCTGCTCAGTTTGAATTAAATGAGTGTGAGTGAATGGGGTGGGGGCTGGGGGTGATGGAGTGAGCAAGAGAGAAAAAGCCTGGCCAGCGCTAGCTGGAATCTGCAGACTTCCCTCTGCCGTGGCTGGTAGGAAAATCAGCAAAGATGCAAACAATTCTTGGGTATTCAGTTAGCAGTAAGTAAATTGCTGTGGGAGCTAAGGGCAGGCACACTTTAGCAAGCAATCCCTCTCTGTCTTTTATTCTGTTTGTCTGTGTTAAATTCCCCCTCTGCCCTCATCCATTCTCACATCCAGTTCCCCGCTTTGTCCATCCATCAATCCCCTCACTTTGTCAGTGCTGACTTCATCCGGGCTCTCTCAATCCCGTCCCAGCCATCCCGCGGCCACCGGGGAGCCCCTCGCCCTCCGCCACCTCCCAGCCCTGCTTCCCAATCTGCGATCTGCTGACGGAGGGCCCCGTTGGCTGCTTGTCGTTTTCTATTGCACAGGCCAGCAAAAACACTAATACTCAACCTGATTCCTATCGTCTTGTTTTTCACCTTTTCTATCGAGGGGAATGGAGAAGAGAGAGACACGGAGAGAGGAAACAGGGGGAGTGAGAGATGGGGGATGGATAATGGAGAGAGATGTTTGCTGAATTTCTAAAACAATTTGCACACCAGTCAGGTGGAGGCTCAATCCAGCTTCCCGTACCACACATCAATAGAAATCACAGGGAGAAAATGTAGCACTAATTAAGGGTTGATAAGCTGTAGTCAAGTGCAGTTTAGGGGAAAAACGGCAGACTTACCCAGGCCTGTGCAAGCTCAAATTTATACAGCACTTTCATTGACAGCCTAGGAAGGAAAATTTTCAATGCTATATTAAAAAAAAAAAAAGTTTTTCCTTCAAAATAAAACAGGTTGGGAGAAAATATTAGATGATAATTTTTATTCAAAAGATCATTTGCCAGACATTTCACGGGGGGGGGGGGGGGGAGAAGACCTCCTAAAGAGGAAAAAATAGTTACCTAGCAACAAAACTATTTTAAAGCATTCTTCAGTGTACTGCCTGATTGTATGCTCTTAATTCAAAGGTGTATAATTCTCAGCACCCACTGAGAAAATAATAAAGTATTTTTCCCTGAGTTTTAAACTCTCGCCTTTTCCCCCTTAACAGAGAAAAGCTTCACAACAGCCATAATCAGGATGATAAAAACTTTTCAATGTTATAGATTTCCTTAAATTTTACTATTGGAGTGGGGAAAAAAAAGTTGTTCTAAATACAAGAGATAAAATTAGTACAACTATAAAACTATGCTTTAAATGATTTTCTAAAATAAAGGAGCTTGTAGGATAGGCTTTTCTGCACAGGACTGAAAAAACCACTGAAAATAGCACAGTGGATTATACTGATAATTATAACTAGCATTTGGGAGGTCTTACAACCTGCAAGACATTTTCATGTATATTATTAGATCCTTGCAGCACTGCCATTCTCTAGGAATGAGTACCTGCTTGTAGGAACTAAGAAAACTGAGGCTCAGTGTTTCAGTAATTTGCCCAAAATCATATCACTGGACCAGGATTTAAAAGTAGCTGCTTCAATTCCAATTCCTTGTCCAACAGACGGGCATAGACCATCACCTTGCCCAAAGGCTTCTTTTCCAATTAAAGACGAAAGCCTGGATATTCCACTGGCACAAAAATGATTAAACTGGGTCATTCTCTCAGTACCACAAAATACTGAGTTTGATATTTTCATACATCAGTCCAAGTTCTTATCTGGGGAGACGATTCACTTTTTTGTTGAATGAAATACTGTTAGGCTGCATCTGCAAACAAACCCAGAGAAGTTTCCAGAAGGCTTTGAGAAACAATAGTGACTCAGGAATAAATGCGATGCCCTCTGAGGCAATGACTAAGAAGGGCTAAACACTTGCTCGGATGTTGAAGATTTGATGGGTTTCTTGGGAAATTATTCACAGTATCTTGTGGCCACACCTTGTCTCACTGATGATTTGGGAGGCAAAGTGCAAATTACTAACTCAGGCATGTAAAACCACAGCATGAAAAGAAAAGAGGACTGCAGAGCCAGCAGGACCTCCTTGCGTGCCTTTCAGCCTTCCCTCTGCGCTGCTGCCGCACGTCTGATCCAGAACCTTCTTCCATACCTCGCCCCTCATCCATTTTGTTTCTCAAAACCACTTGCCCAGACGGGCTTTGGTTGTGACAGAGGAGACCAGGAAAGAAAAAAATTTTAAAAGGCAAGAGCACAAAGTCTTCTCTGCTGAGCTACTATACACATCAGACATCTCTAATTAGACAGCAACAAAATTTTATTAATAGGATGGACATTATAGAATGAGCTTGTTATAAATGGGCCCTGTCAGGGCCTTATTCAGCTACCAAATGAGTATTCTCAGTTCAGTGCTCTCATCTGAGGCATCACGCCCAGTGCTGGATAACAAATGATTGCTATTAACCGTATTGTTAGTAATGATGGCTGAAAACAAACAAAAACCCATAAATAACAGTCTACAGAAAAATTAACCCATAAACTTGATAGATATCCAGCTGAGAAATAATAAATGACACTTTGGGGCCTGCTGGGAGAAGCTGGTGGTTTTTGTTTTCCTCTCTGTCATTAACACATTTTCTGTGCTAAAAATTAGATTCTGATATATAATTATCAACGCTCCCAGATATTAATTCTGCTATTGCTCCCTCGGTTTCTCTGCTGGCTGGGCTATAATGTTATTCACAGATTACTGTGAGAAAACACATCAAACACTTAACAGAAACAGGTCAAAGTGACAAGCAGCTTTTGCTGACAACACTAACCTGCACCGTCTTTTTTTTTTTTTTTTTAACCAGGGACACAAAACAAATTTCTCATATTAATTAACGAGGGTTCCCTTCTACCCACAACAGGCCTGTGCAATGCCACGTGAGCTAAGCAAATTCCTTACTTCCCTAGTGGAGGCTGTCAAGGGAAGCAAGCAGTGACAGAGTTATCTTATGTCCATGGCATTCAAAGCCACATTCCTTAATGCCTTTGGGGAAGGAGGCGGGGATCAAAGCAACTTTCCAACTACAGAGCATCTCTCACCTTGAGCCCCTGCCTCTCAAAGGCCTGGCGGGACAGGCAAGGGCATACACATGCAATTAAGCAGGTGAGCAAGAGACGTTCCCCAAAAGGAGCCAGGATTTCAGCCACGAAACCAGCACTGGCACTGAGAAATGCCGTGAATTCCCAAAGGCCATGAAGTCTGCACAATTAAATGACCTTGACTGGAATATGATCTCCCCTGCCAATGGCTTATATTTTTCAGGCACCACCAAGGGAAATGAAATTCATCGGGTTCCTCTGTGGACGGACCCACGTAGTGTAAGCAAGTGAAGATGCACGCGTGCAAATGCACACCCAATATACTCTGACGCACGTGTGTGAGCGTCCTCATCACCAGGACTGCCGTAATGGTTGCGGTCTACTCTGTGGGTTTCTTCTACTGCTATTTCTCAGAAATTTTAATTTCAAGGAAAATAATGGGAAAGAACTTTTGTTAACTAAAAAAGTTGAGGTTGCCAGTTGAGACGATATATATTATATCATTCATGTTCATTTGAAAATAAGACGATGAAATTTGAGGTGAAAAACTAAGAGGAGAGGGGAAAAAAAAACCCTCCATGTGAAGAGGATAATGCAAATAAGTGCATGAACAAGCAGGTACATGACCCATTTGCCAGGGCAGCCCGTTCTACCTGGAAAAAGGCCGCAGCTTCCTGTTCCTGAGCAAATACTGTTTTACCAGTTAGGAGAATAAACGTAAACACAGGAAAATTCTTTAAAATGAGGCCATAGGGTAAATCTCCTGAAAAACAGAAGTAAAGTGGGTTTGGAGAGGAGTGAATGTAGGAAGCAAAGAAGAGAAAGCAGAGACGAAAATAAAGGGCACTGAAAATTGCTGCTATGTAAAAAGCGGGCAAAACCGCGTGGGGTGTTTTGACCACCAATTTAGAAAACCTCTCTAATCCCAAACAATCGTTTCCTTTCCCAAACTCTATGAAGGTCCTGGGCTGGCCGATTATCTAACAAATATTTTTGAGGTGGACTTTTTTTATATATAACTGAGTGAACGATCTCCTGCATCATGTGCCTCGTTTCTAACCCCCACTCGTCATCCCTGTGATCACGCTGCCTCGATGACAAGAGCCTAAACTGCAAATCCCACACCTCCCATGCGCTCCATTTTCTCCATATCTGGCATTGTGATATTAAATAACTATAAAACTAGAAAGCCAAAATAACTAAATCACCTGGCAGCCAATTTCTGAGAGTTAAACCACAAACCCGGAAAATGGTGGAGTGTGTTGAAATAATGTAAAGGAAACCCATAAATTCAAACTTTATGTTCTGTAAAGAACAAATATGAAAAAGGCATCAAAATAATGAAAGATTGTTTATGTATTCTGGCATGAAATGGGAATGTGTTATGAGAGAGAGAGCAGTGGCGGAGACAGATCGACGAAGCTGACAGTGTGGTATTCATCCTGCGTGGTGGAGCAGACGTCCCGCTAGTGGCAGTAGACAGCGCAATAAATCAAGGGCTCTCGAAGCTGTACCTACAGCTTATTACATCCAAGATGACAAATAAATAATAATCCCTGTCAGAGCGGCCCTTTGCTCAAGGATTGAGCCTGAAACCTTTGGCTCATCACTCCTCATCTTAAGTGAAAACACTAGAACTAGGGAATTGGAGGCCACGGTTTGCTAAGCTCATGAAACACAAAACAAGCGGGACCCGGGAACTAGGACTGAACAGGAAAGGTCAAGAAGGAAGGAAGGATAAACATTTAAATAATCCTGACCGAGAGGGGGCAAAGCAGCTGAATGGATGCGGGTTTAAAAAAAAAAAAAAAAAGTCCTAATCATCAGGGGGAGGAGAATTTTTAAAAAAAAGCCTGATACCATTCCCTCTTCCTCACCCGTAATGGAGAGAAATATCAAGCTGAGGTTTAAGGCAAAGGGGCAGGGTCATAGACATACCCTGGACTCAATAGCCAGTGGCCATCACACTCTCAACCCTTCCACACTTCACCACCCTGGCCTCCCCCTGCAGGGACTCCAGCACACTTGCTTGCACGCCCAAGAGGGCCCAGGCAAAAAGGGTGAGTCACAGACCCATTCCTATTTCTCCCAGTGTGATGTCTCGGTCACCTGCTCTTATTTGCATTTTCAAACTGACTCTTCAAGATGGAGACCTCAGAGGACTTTGCTTCTAAGTATGCCTGGTAGCCAAGGCCTCATGACCTTGAACCTGTCCCTTAACTGTGAGCATCACAGCTTCCTCCTACTCCTGACTGAGTAGGTGGAAGGATTTCTCTGACAGCCCTGGGCAGCTCTTTCGGCACATCCCTCT
The DNA here is from genome assembly GCA_026826555.1 of Tolypeutes matacus. Classification (NCBI taxonomy): domain Eukaryota; kingdom Metazoa; phylum Chordata; class Mammalia; order Cingulata; family Chlamyphoridae; genus Tolypeutes; species Tolypeutes matacus. The sequence goes on along the minus strand of JAKSZT010054160.1, from coordinate 181,986 downwards.
GTCCAGTGCCCCAACTGGCTTTCCAAGCAAGGTCATCTCTTCTCTCCATACGACATGTCTCCAGTTCCTTCGCTGCCCTTGGGAAAGCACATGGGGGAGACAGCAAAATCTGATAGGCCCAGAAGGGCTGGGACCCCAGCTCCCCAGAGGGGTACACACCATCCTACTGACCCCTGATTATCCTGTTGAATGCCTTTCAGCCAGCCAAATACCTAAACTTACCCAGGCACTAAAACAAAAATATGTTTTGTGATTTGAGAGAACCACATAAAGATGTTGCCAGTGAGTGGGCATGAAAACGGATCACCACCAAGACTTAAATCTCTGTGGCTAACGCAAGAGGTTCTGATGTTATAAAAGGGAATGATCAGGGAAGCGGCTGTGGCTCAATCAGTAGGGCCATATGGGAGGCTCCGGGTTCGGTTCCTGGGGCCTCCTGGTGAGGGCAGGCCCGCCCGCACAGCGTGGTTGGCTGACCCAGCGAGCACGGGCAGCAAGGGGGGGATAAATGAATAAATAAATAAAATCTTTAAAAAAAAAAAAAAAAAAAAAAGAGAATGATCAGTGCTTAAGTTTTATCTTGGCATACTGGTAGGATTCCTCTCCCTCCCCACTATCGCTTCATCAACCCACACTTCTTTAGACAAAAAGGAGCCTGGCAGGGCAAAACAAGTACCTGCTTTGGTCAGGTGGGCCTGAGTTCAAATTTGACTCCATACTAGCTGGATGACCTCGGGTAGGTCACTTCGCTTTCTCAAAGCTTTTGTTTCCTCATCTGAAAAAAAGTAGAGCTGGTACTTCCCAATCCATTGGAATTATTATAGGATTAAATGAGATCACACACTTGATAGCTGCTAAAATTCTAGATGCTGGGCAGATGTCAAACTCCATTCCCTTCATTTCTCACTACTTCTAGTTTGCTTTTTTCCTTATTTTCTATTCTCTAATAAAGCAGAATTTTAAGTAAATGATCTCATCCACATGAGTCCCATAAGTCTTCAAAATATCCATAATTTTCTACAGGAACACAAATTTCTTATGAAAATCACTTGAGCCTGGAGCAAACACACAGCACAGAACTCGGGAGAAAGTCATCTAAGGCTTTTAAAAGCTTTCTGGCTGTAAGTGGGTAAATGATGAAATACAATGGGGTCTCTGTGGCCCAATAAACTAGAGAAAATGCATATTCATTATAAGATATGCATTACATTGTTATTACTGCAAAAAATATGGGCATAAACTAAATAGCCCATAGTTGAGATTAAAAGATGTTTAAAATGATTTTTTTTTAATAGAAGACTTGTCTGTCTCTGTGGTGCAATCGGTTAGCGTGTTCAGCTGTTAAAATAAAGACTTGTTTGATAGAATAGTATGCAGTCTTCAAAAATGATGGTTATAAAGCCAACTAAGTAACATGCAAAATGTATATGATCTAAAGTTGAGTAAAAAGGCAGGACACAAAACTGACACTTGGCTCTCATTTTACCTATGCAGCAAAAAAAAGGCAAATAATACACAAAAATAATAATAGTCATGTTAATGTGGCAGGATTATAGGCAATTGTTTTTATTCTTTCCATTTTTTTTCAAACTTTCTATGATGATACCTCACAACACTTTTTTTTTTTTTTGAAGAACATTTTTTTTTTTTTAAAGATGCTTAGATTACATAAATGTTACACAAAAATTACAGGGATTTCCATGTTCCCCACCTCCCACACCTCCCATAACATCCCACATAAACATCTTTCATCAATGTGGCATATCACCTGTAATGCATATACACATCCTGGGGCTTTGCCACTAAGCATGGGCCATAGTTCACATTGTAGACCACACTCTCTCCCACACAGTTCTGCATGTTATATGCTGGTGTAAAATGGCCTATATCTGTCATCGTAATGTCACTCAGGATAATTCCCAAGTCCTGAAAAAGCACCTGTATAACAACTGCTTTTCCCTTCCCTGCCCCAAAAACATCCAGTGGCCACTGGCTCCACATCAATGTTGTAATTTCTTCCATTGCTTGAATCACATTATGTCTACAACAGAATACCATTAAGTCCACTCTAGTCCATAGCTCTTCCCCCAATCCTGAGGAGTTTGGGATGGTGATGTCCACTCCACCTCCAAGTGAGAGGGGGCTTATATCCCATGGATACGGTGGATGGGATTATCCTGCCTGTGGCTGCAGGCTCTCTCCATTCCCTGGGATGGCCATTGTCCATCATCGTCTCCTCACCAGGTGACTTGGGTGAGTCCATTGAGCTGTAGAATCCACCAAGATTCCAGACATAGCTGGCACATGGGCAGGCCAGAGGCTCCAGTCTCTGGAAGTACACCTACAAACTCTAGCATCACATATAGATTTGAATAGAAGGGACTGATGGACCATGTGCAGGGAGGACTTATTTGAGTCCAACTCTGTCACTCTCAGGAGCACAGATTCCAAAGTAGAGCCCACTGATAAGGCATCAATCTCTGGAGCTATCCCCCATTATATAGGACCTGGGTGTCTCCAGAGCCCTTAGGAGGCCCTCTGTGTGGGATGATATCCACTTTGGTGTTCTATGAGATCCTACAGAGGTGTGCATAAGCGTTACCTCTGGGATGACCTCCCGACTCTCTTTGAAGTCTCTTAGCCACATGAACTCATTTGTCTTTACCTTTTCCCCCTTTCATTCATGGTCTTTTTCCAGTCGTATTGCCCGCTGGCACTTGGTATTAATCACTCATTGCCAGGGAGGCTCGTCCCCAGGAGTCATGTCCCATGCTGGGGGGAAGGTAATGCATAGGAAAGGGGAAGGAGGTTGGTATATGGGAGTTTCTAGTATTCTGTATGTGACTTTGCTGTGACCTGAAACTTCTTTGAAAATCAAATGAAAATTTGGGAGACACTGGGGAGTGAGAGGGAGCAGGTGCCACAGTATAGACTTGACACCTGATAATGCAGTGATAAAAGGAAAAATGTTTTTAAAAAAATTTTTTTAACAATTTTTCTGTTTTTTTCCCATTTCTTTAATATCCCAATCCTTTCATTTTATTTTATTTCTAGTGTTTTTGTTTTTTTGTTTGCTTTTTTTTGTTTGTTTGTTTTACATTTCCATGTATTTTATCTTCCATATTTAAACTTATCTTTATTATTTCATTTTCCTATTAATTGTATTTGGCTATTATATGGGCTTCATCTTCAAGGAAGGTTTGGATCACAGAAGGGTTACAGAGGGGGCAGGAGAAGATCATTGGTGGGGGATGTCTGGGATGGGGGTTTCATGGGAGGAAGTTCACCTGAATATACATGAAAGATATATAAAATTGTTCAAATAATCAAGGAGTAGGGCATGGTCATAGTGGGTAGACAATCGCTCAATAAATGAGGGAATACTGAATTCCCAGCCTGGAGAGCTCTGCCACATCCTCCAAGGGAGCAGGGGCAGTGTCTGGCAAAGGAGGGGGTTCCACTGATGGGTTCTTGTTATTGATGACTAGCCTTATGAGTCTTTGCTCTTGTAATTGCAACTTAGCCTACTGTTATGGGGTGCCTAAGGGTTGCCACCTGAGAGTCTCCTTGTTGCTCAAATATGGCCTCTCTCTATGCCAAACACAACACTTTTTTAAACTTAAAAAGTGACCAAAAAATTAAAAAACAAAGTCCTTAAATGAATTAAACATTGGAAAACTGAGAGCAAAACCCACAGCTACCAAGGTTCTTCAGGCTCCACTGCTTCCAGTCAGCTAAGACACCATTGTGTGAGGAGGTGGGCAAAAGATAGAAGGAAGGACTTTTGAGGTGGTGTCCTCCGGAATGCCCCTATACTCCAGTCCTCCCACACATATGTCCACCCACCCTCATTGCCAGAACCCCACCCCACCCTCACCTGGTTCCAGCCTTGTTTCAGAGGTAGCTCAGCCCCTCTCCCAGGATTCCTAGGTGACCTTCTCACTTCTAATGAGAAAACTCCCACCTCCCAAGTCTAAGGAAGGGGAGCCCCTCCGGTACCCTTGGAAGGATTTGCTCACTTCCACCCATTTAATGTTCCAAGGAACCATTTCAAAACTCAGCCACTGAGGACAAGTAGAGATTAGGCAAGGAGGTGGGATTTTAAAAATATATAGGAAAAGGGTTGACATGTAACACCCCAAGTTTGCGCAACAGAAGACTCGAATCTTTAGGGCTACCTGCTTTCTGCATCTCTTTCCCTGAACTTACAGGGGAGACCTTAAATTGGAAATTAATAACTAAACTTTATTCATGAATATTCCAACTCAAATAACCATTGCTGATACATTATCGATTGGAGTTTTCTTACCAGAAGTCAGCTGGGGGCTCTGTCCCTTTATGAAAACAAGGAAAAGAGTAAAAGACTTGGTGAACCTCGCTCTGTGCTAAGTGCTGCCATGTACATCCGACTCATTTAACAACAGCAACAACAAATTCACAAGATAATTAGACTTTCTCCCACTCCCCAAGTGCCCTCGTTCCATCAGTTAGGTAAATGCATTATCCTTAGCACTCATATTTATGCAATTTGGTTATAGAAACCTTCTAGTGTGGCAGTTTGAATTTACGGTCTTAATTTATTCTTCATGCATCCCCCTCTCCTGACTCATGGTTCCCTCAAAGGCATGTGTAGGCCAGAAAGCCAGTTCACTTTAGAGATGGGATAATTAAAGCCCAGAAAGGTAGGGAAACTGCCCAAAGAGTCAGACATGATTCATCACCTCGACCCCTAGGGCTGGGACTCAGACTGCTGGTCTTCCCACTGCACCGTGCTGGCCCTGACTACCAGTTGTCCATGCAGCAGAAAAGAAATGGTGACACCTTCCCAACACCTTGTCAGGAAGTGTGAAATGTGGTTCCATATGGCCAACATGAGACCAAGACTCTACCACTATTCCTAAACAAGAACTAGCTCCCAGGGAAGCGGATGTAGCTCAAGCGATTGGACTCCCATCTACTATATAGGAGGTCGAGGGTTCAATTCCCAGGGCTTCCTAGTGAAAAGCAAGCTGGTCCACGCAGCGAGCTAGCCCACACGGAGTGCTGATGCAGCAAGATGACTCAACAAAAGAGACACAGAAGACAGACAATAAGAGATGCAGCAGCCCAGGGATCTGAGGTGGCACAAGAGATTGAACAGTCTCTCTCCACTCCAGAAGGTCCCAGGATCGGTTCCTGGTGCCACCTAAAGAGAAGACAAACAGACACAGAAGAACACAAAGAGAGCAGACAGCGAGTGCAAAACAATGGGGTGGGGGGAATAAATAGATTTAACTAGCTCCCTAACCTGAGGCTCAACCACAGTCAACACACGGTGGCCAGGAGGCTTTAGGAGGTGGGGAAGGGCAGTAATGCACCATGCCTGATCCTTAAAACATGTCGTTTCCCAAGATTAATTCTTAAAACACATCATTTGAGATTTGCTTGGATTCACTGACTTAAAAGGGGTTAGCTTAAAAAAAGATACAAAGAAGGAATAATAATGCAATCATTTGATGCAATAATATCAACACTGATGAAATGTCTTTTTATAATATAAACATGGCAATCCTGCTAATCCCCTATTCCATACATTTGCAGCAATATAAGAAAGCTGAGATGTGGTTATTGTTGAATTGAAAAAGTCCCAGAATCCCACTAAGAAAATAATGTGAGACAATAATGCATATTTCAGGTACACACTATAACTGACTTAAATTATTATGAATGTACTTCATACCTAATTACCTTTCTAAAATATGTCGGGGTATTTTGTCATAAACTCTGCAGAGTCCTCTGTACCCCTGCTAAATACAGCTCTGAAATGTGAACCCTTTGCTAATGTTTTTATTTGAATAACTTATTACCCAATACAGCAAGCATCAACACATTTTCTAGAACCTGAACTTGGCTCTCTGAAATTCCTCCTATCCTAATGCCAGTCACTGTTGGGAGCATTTAGTTATAAATTGTCTTTCAATAAAAGTAAAAGCTCCCAAAACAACAAAATGAAAAGACACAGCAGCTTAAATCAAGGGAAGTCAATTTCCACATGCCGATCCTAAATATTTCATGGCCCTATTTTATTCTGACATTTGTAGATGACTAAAGTGTTACAAAGGAAATAAAATGCTGATTAAAGAGTTCACTGTCATAAAGGTTACTGAATTGTAAATGGCCCTTTCCATCTTCCTGTTAATAGGTACCCAGCTGTAAACATCATGAAGGATGTGACGGGAGGGCGGCTTCACTCCTTAAGGAGCTGTATGTACATTAATCACTGGATCACCAAGCCATGCTTAATTGCAAGCTGTAGATCACACAAACCCATGGTAAGGAGAAGGAAACTCATTACTGCTGCTTCATAACTACTGGGTCCTTCTCATTTTAACCTCCTCACACCTGGGACACTTGGTTGCCTTACAACAGGAATGCAGAAAAGGTATTACACCACTAATTACAGCCCACGCTGGCACCTCCACCTTAGCTGCCTGCAAGAGAGGACAGAACTCTCCGGAGCTGCCGCCATCTCCGTTTCATTGCCGCTAAGTGAGTTCTTACACGCCGTTTGTCTGTCCCCCAGCCCCATCCTCCAATGACATGCCCCCACCTTTATTCCCTTCCTGGGGACAGCATGTTGAAATCCACTATTCCTTGAGAGTTTACAGAACTGTTTAAAGGATTTAAAAAAAAAAAAAACAAAAAAAACCTTGCAGTATATTTTGCTTTGACAAAATTATTGATTTAAATCCCATACAATAGCACAATACTATTTAAAGGTCAACCCAAGAAAAATGAGTTTACACCTAAACAGACCCAAGTGTATCTGTCATGAAAGTGTAATGATGTATTTATTCCCTCACTAGGGTGTATATATTCTCAGGAAGATATAAGAGTCTACTTGCAGGTAAAATCTGCTCTTAAATGGGAATTTCGGGAGATATTTACATTTCAGATGGTAAGGCTGATATCTGAAGCCCTGAGACCCATTTCTGTACTTAATAGTCAGTTGAGTATTTATTTTCATCGCCTAAAAATTATTCTTCTCATACCCAGGTCAAAATGGAGACACGCACACAAAAACTATAACCACAACTCATACGAAGTCTCTTCAGGAATGCAAGGCTTGCGAACAGGATGCAAAGGTTGCCACAGTAACTGCCTCTCGGTGCATTTTAGCTTCTTTCTTCCATTTCAAAAATGTGGCAATAAAATGTTCTAAGTTCATTATTTCTAGAAATTTTGGCCATTCATGAATCTGCGTATGTGTCCTTTCATTTCTTTTCAAAAGGCCAGTGTACCCCCTGGCCACCACAACCCATTCCCAGCTGGCCTCTTCATGTATCCAGACCTGGGCTCCCCTGGGATGGGGCGAACATGATGAGGGAACGAGGCCTAAAATCCTGTACCTAGGTCACATCATCCAAAGCCCCGGCCCACTGCCTCTCACGGAACTCCACCCCAACACTGATGGTGTTCCAGGACTGTACTAGCCTGTGGAGGTGCCTTCATTTCATTCATTTGGCAAGCACTGACAGAGCACCTGACATGCACCTGGTGTTTTTCAGGGCACTCCCAGAGTCAGTGGTCTTGCAGGGCAGTCAGGCATTGAATGCATTATCACAAGTGACATAACTATCACAAAAGTGGACATTCAGGATGCTTTTGGAGCACAGAGCAAGAGAAGCCAAACCAGTCAACAAGATACAGAGATGGCCTCTGGAGGAATTGACATTGAAACTGAGACTTGAAGGATGCAAAGGTGAAGAATGGGGGTGGTGAAGGCAGTGGGAACAGCATGTGCAAGGGCCCAGGGGCCACAGACCTTCCTCTGCCCTCAGAACAGAGAAAAAATCAAGTGGCATGTAGTGAAGCTGAAGAGGAAGACAAGAGAGAAATCCTGCAAACAATGGTTAGGGTTCTGAACCCAAGGGAGACCCCTGAAAGGGTTCCAGCCTGGGAGTGACACTACCTGGTGCAGTGTGGAAAAGGGGCCATAAGGGTTATTTGGGGAACTCCCTCAGGAGCTTCTTACTGGGGCTGGGGCAATGACAGTGGAGTTTGCAGCCTGATGTTCCAAACAAACAGCACAGAACCCCCTACTCCGTCATCACTGGTGCACGTGAAATAGAGTTCCAGAAACTGGCCTTGGTACTCGTGTTTTAAAGGCTGAGCTGAGTAGGCCCATGACTCAGCTTTTAGAATCTGCTCCCTTTTTTACAGGTGCCTTTCTGGCTGGACTGTGGGTTATCGCAGCTCTGAAATTCTCATTCCCTCCCTTCAGCACCCACCGACCAACTGGCAATTTTCCTGTCATCATTAGCTCTATCAACAGACAAGTTGGAAGAGAGCGAGCTTCCAAATCCAGGTCGTTTCTTGCTAACACTTAGAATAAAAGCTGCTTTTGTGTCTTAGGTCAGGAAGACAACTGTGGCATTTGGCTAAAATCAGGTTTGAAGGTTGTCGAAATATAATTTATCCAGATATCTTCCTGTTCTCCATGACCATGGGTGCGGCACCTTGATTGTATATAAACCTGCTAGTACATAAATTCTGTTTCTCTTCCAACCCTCCCCCCGTGGGAGAGAGGGGTTGTTGCACATGAATCTTCTATTTTTGTTGTTGGTAGATCCTCTTAGCCTCTCACATTCAGCAAATCCTAACTCCAGAAGCTTGGCCGAGTGAACCACAGGCAAGCAGAACATAGTCCCACGCCACCCATCCCGCACACCCCACTTCCGAATCCCCTTCCCACGCCACTGCAGACATCAGCCATACAGTCACACTCCATGCAGGAAGCTGCTGCCTCCACAGGCAATCCTTGGTATTGCACTTCCTACTCCTACCACCCCAATACCAGTGCTGAGAGATGTCAGCCCTACTTGTTTACCACTAAGCCTCACCTGTAGCCATCATGGTATTGTTAAGCAGGTGATTCTAATAGGCTTAGACCTTCACACAATGATGGCAAAACTAAGAGGCAAAGTGGAAAGAGTGCAGGCTTTGCAGGCAGGCACACCTGGATCCAAGTCTTAGCCTCAGGATCAGTCAAGCTGATGTAGGTCAACCTACTGCTTCTCCTGGGAGTTTGTGTTTCTTCAATATCCATCCATCCATCCATCCATCCAACAAATACATATTGGATGCCTACCATGTTACAGGAGTTTTCATATTTATCTTATTTAATCCTGACAATAATTCCTTAAAGTTCTTAAGTCTGTTTGATGGTGCACCCCAATATGTCTATTTATAAAATATATACATCCATCATTGTACCAATACATTATATATTCATAAAATGAACATGAAAACAGACATTTTAAAGGATGAGAAAGGGAATGTAAAGATTTAAAAGCAATGCTATGGGAAGCGGCTGTGGCTCAATCAGTGGGGCTCCCGTTTACCATATGGGAGGCCCCAGGTTCGGTTCCCGGGGCCTCCTGGTGAGGGCAAGCCCGCCCGAACGGCGTGGTTGGCTGACCCAGCGAGCACAAGCAGCAAGAGGGGGATAAATGAATAAATAAATAAAATCTTTATAAAAAAAAATAAAAATAAAAAATAAAAGCAATGCTATGCATTAATGATGTCCAAAATCTTTGTGCTCACCAAAAAGCATAGATATTACGTTTTATATAAAATATATACATCAATAATTTTTATTAGAGAAATGTGATATAATTATGCCCCATTTTTTTTTAAATATTGGCTTCACTTTGTAAACAAGCACTTTAGGTTTATTTCTACTTTCAGCTTCTTTTACCATGGTTTTAATAAATGAACCATAGTTCAAAAAGTTACTTAGTATGGGTACATGTATTAGTGGCTGCTATAACAAATTACCACAAACTTGGTGGCTTAACACAGAACTTTATTCTCTCACAGCTCTGGAGGCCTGATGTCCAAACTCAGTGTCACTGCACATAAATCAAGGTGTCAACAGGGCCACTCCCCCTCTGTGCCCTGGAAGAACCCCTCTTCCACCTGGTGGCTGCCGGGGTTCCCTGGGTTGTGGCCACATCCCCCCACTCTCTGTCTTCATGGTCACACTGCCTTGTCCTCTTGTCTATGTCAAATCTCCATCTGCCTCTTATAAAGACACCTGTGATTGCATTTAGGGCCCACCAAGATGATCCAGGAAGATCTCCCCATCCCAAGATCCTCAGCTTAAGCACATCCGCAAAGACCCTTTTTCCATATAAAATCATATTCATAGATTCCAGGTATTAGGACCTGATTTTGGGGGGACTGGTATCCAGCCTACCACAGGACATAAACTGATTACTGCATGTGCTTATTAAATCATGATGTTCTTCTTTCATCTCATTAACCAGTCATACTCAGATTGTTGTTTAAATTCAGCAGCTAAATTTCCACACTCCTTGATGTCAATTAACCAAAATGTCTGGCAATTTGATATTTTTACCCTGGATTCAAAACACCCTCATACACCTCTCTGTGCATCCTTTTTAAATGGTTAAAAAAAATTGCTTGCCCAAGTTTTTTTTTAAATATGCAGAGATGAGAATTTTTATAGATGACACACCTAGTTTCCCAGAAATGAGTTCACATGATGAGGGAAACCTTTCCAAACATCTGTTTTTAAAATGTTCTCTATAGCATGAGTTTCTTTCAGAAAGCACTTTCTCAAATGCACTTCTGGCCGACCATATCTGTTAGGATTTATACGACTGGTAGGAACTCAGGGTGAAGAAATTGAGAAAGCTCGAATTTTTGTCAAAGAAAAATGGGGAGCTCCTATTTATCACCAAAAACTCTCAAGTTCTTCCTATGACTTAATCAGAGAACTTCTGTTGGCACCAAAGTTTTGAGGGTCCTTCAAAGTAATGTAAAGATTCTTTTATCTGAGGAGTTTTTTTAAATAAAATTAACCACCTCACTGACATCTGATAGCCAGAATCTGAAATAAAACTTGCAAAAGGCTAAATACAAAAAAAAAAAAAAAAAAAAGGTGAGGGCACCACTATCAACTGCTCCTCAAAGCGAATTCCCAGGCAGCCTCAGGAACAACCATCCACTGCGTATGGCCTGTGCTCATGGGACAGACACGTGCCCCAAAGGAGGATGCCAGTGACAATCTGGATGCTAAATCTTGAAATAAGTAAATAAATGCAGCTTATTCCCTTCTCATTTTCAGATTTTAAAAAATTGGAACTAGAATTCTAACCCTGCCTTCCAGCATCGCAGGGTTCTTACGAGCACTGGGCACAAGCTCCTCTGTTAGGACCACTGCCTCTGAGTTGAGGGGGAGCATCCTATTTTAATGACAATGAAAATGAAGCAGGGAGTGGCCTGAGGTAGCACAGACAGTAGATGTGAGAGCCAGGCCTTGAATCCCAGCCTTCTGAGTCTATGGCTGGATCTCGTCCTACTCTCCTAACTCGTCCCTAGCGTGGTGGCCACAGCGAGAAGGCTGCCCAGCACGGTGGTTCCAACACCCGCTCTGAGGCCAGGCTGCCTGAATTCCAGTCGTGTTTCCAGCACTTACCCGCTGTGTGATCCTGGGCAAATTAAACAAGGTGCTTCACTTTTCTCATTTTTTTAATGGAAATAATGGGCATATCTAAATCAGGTATTTGAGAGGATGAAATGAATCCAGTCATGGAAAGCACTTGTGACAGCAACCAACACAAAGCAAGTGAAATGAAGTGCTCAGATGTTAGCCATGCAATGATACCTAGTTCACAGGCTGTTCTACTGAGCAACTGAGAAACACACACATAGATACATACACACTACATATGTAGAGAGAGTGTGTGTGTGCGCGTGCGCACCTGGCATATAACAGGTACCTACTGAAGGTTAGCTTTCCTTGAGCTTTTGGTTTTGATTTAGAATGGGGTATGAGGGTCACAGAAAGTCAGAGAGCTGATAGAGGACTCCAAATGGGCAAGAAAGCATCTTTTTGGTGCCATGCCGATATGCTGCCCTCTGCCTCATCTCCCACAAATATCAGCCATTTAAGAATCAAATGCCCAAATCCAAGGCTTTCATGTGACACATGCTGCTCGCCAACCTTATGTCCATAATTCTAACCACAAGAAACAATCAACACTCTCTAAAAGGAGGGTCCACCCTGAGTCTATAGTGAAAGTCACTTGGAAAGTGTAACCTCTTATCCATTAACAATGGCAGGTGTTATAAGGTTCTTTGTCACAGTCTAAAAACCTTGGCTCTACCCAACTTCCCCCAAGATCTGAAGCAGAAACTTGAACTAGTCAAAAAAAAAAAAAAAAAAGGTAAACATGTTGAAATGCCAGCCAAAACTTTGTCTTCTGATGCTGCTGAGTCACAACAAACAGAACAGCAGACCATTCCGCAGACTAGACCACTATTACTCTAACCCCCTTAAAGTAGAACGGGATATAGTACACACAGATGAATCAATAAACATTTCATTTTGTGGGATTCCTACTGGTCTCACCTCCTTGCAGTGACTCAGCTCAATACCCCATGACTGTCTCCACTCCACCCCATATACCCTGAGTCAGACTTGTAAAATTCAATAGTCATTCAGCTTCTAGTACTTGGAATAGAAGTCAAATCAATCTGTATCACTTGCAGGAAAATTATATGATGGTAGCCAAGGAGTCTGGAAAGGGGACACCAATAAGTTAAATGGATCCAAAGCATCTGGACAAAGCAAGATCTGGCAAATGAAGAATGAGGTCAATGGAGGGGCTATTAGACCTTACTTCACCAACCCAAACAGGTTTAAGAGCAGTCTACATGAGAAATTCGGGGCTTCTGAGATTATAGGTGAGGGGAACCAGAGGAAAAGAAATCACATTGGAGTGAGGTCAAGAAAGCTGCATTTGTATCCCCATTTTGTTCCTCTCCAAGGCTGTAACTTTGGGCAAGTTATTTCCCCTCTCTGAAACTCTGTTTCCTCATCTATAAAAATGAGATTGAACCAGCTCATCTTTTTAGAGCTTTTCAGCTTAATTATTCTAGGCCTCCTCAATCACCACAAATTGTGCACTACCTATACCTGGTAACACTTTTTTATGTTCAGAGAGGTTTTTAATAAAACCTTGGTTTTGTTAACCAAGCAATAGTCATTAGAACTATTTACCATATGTTTCTAGTTCTCCCCTCTTTGAGTCACACAGTAAGAATATACTTTCTAGATACCTTGTGGTTGGGGGGTGCCTTGTGACTAGTACTAGCAATGAGCTGTGGTATATTTAATTGCTAGTGCAAGACTCTTCAGAACTCTCTTTCCCTCAAGCTCGGTGTCCAGCAATGTTCCTGCTCTCTCATGCTGAGTCCCCACCCCCACCCTGCATGATTGAAATGACCAGAGCCTCTCTGTCAACCCAAAATGTTCACGGAGCATAATAAGAAATATAACTGTGTGCTTCACAGCTTTGAGATTTGGGGGTTATTTGTTACTGCAGCTTAACTTAGCCAAACCTACCTGGTAAAATCAATGATAGGCAGTCTGATACTAAATTTAATATTATTTACCCTACCGTTACTACTATAACTACCTATAATAAACAGTTTTGCATGTTTATAACTGTTTGTATTTTTCCAAATGGAGCAGGCACTGTATACCTAAAGGTAATGACAGACATTTGAAGATAGATGTCCATTACTCCACCAACTTCTCGAGATCTCTCCTGCAAAAAGCGAAGACCATGTCCACCAAGTATAGAGAAGAAGGTAAAAAGGATGAGTGAGAACAAACAATCCCACTTTGGTCTTAAGAAAAAAACAACAATCGTGCCATAGAAGGCCACTGGCAGAATGTTTTAAACAACAAACTTCTAGTTGTAGGTCATATAATATTACAGCCTAGGGCAGAGATATTTTGGCCACAGGAAGAAGTAAAGACACACACCACCTCCTACTTGGGCCCTGACTATAAATTGCAAAAGCCTTTTCAGGTCAGTTAGCAAAGATGACTGAGGGCAGAGGGTGCGAGGTGCAGTTATAAAAGAGGAGTTTAAGAAGCCTTGTTAGAAAGGAAAGGGGAAAAGGAAGAACAAAGAGATACAAGCTTAAAGATTTGAAAACAAAAAAGCTCTGGGCAGCAGAAATGCAGAAGCATATAAACGAATATGAGATTTAAGATGCAAAAAAACACTAGGTGATTAAAAAATCTAAAAGTATACAGTTTTCATAAAGAGATAAATAAGAGACAGATATGGGTAAGATAAAAAGCAATTGTATTGTAACCAATGACAGATAACTTGCTATCTGAGACTTTAGGGGAAATGGTGTTAAGAACATTAATAGATATGATATTTAGGAAAAATAGTTATGATATATTTTCAGGGCAGTCAAACCCCTGTAGAATATTTCTTACTTTTAAAAAAGTTAGCCATACACTGCTGGTCTTGCTAGTTAATCAGAGAGCTGTCGTCTGACAGAGAAATGGTCAGTGTGACCTGGATTCTCATCTACTCAACAGCCACTCAACGCCCAGTTGTACTGGCCTGACTTACAAGAGGCAAACTGTATGGCAAACTCACACCCTGTAGGCATACACTGTGGCTCACCGATGGAAGGAGGTGCCAATGAATTAGCAGTCAGACAGTGACTGTCATTGGCAATAACTTCTTATTATGTCAAGGAATTCACATGCAGATCAATGTGCACTTGCTTATCCCCACCGTAAATCACTATCGACTGGCACACCAATTCCTTGACATAATTAGGAGCTATAGACAGGGCTGCAAAATTATCTTAAATAAGGTGTCCCTACCCTCCATGTAAGGCTGGCGTTCCACAAAACTCCCACTCTGCTGCTCTTACTATTGGTGACACTGTTGTTGTTATTTGGGGTTGGGGGGGGGTGGGTAAGTGCATAAAATGTCCCTGTGTGCCATGTCTACCTGAGAGATTCCCTGGGCCCTATTAGAGATTGAAAAATGGGAATTCCTCCATATCCATATTGAATTCCTGTGTGCAAATGCGAAAGTTGGCAACATGCTGCTCTTAACCTGATTTATGCGCCAATTTATTTTATACATTAGGCACACTGTATGCAGGCTGACTGATGCATAAAAATTTCATGCAAAAAAAGGACTCACTCACGTACAACTGCCTTTCAGTTATTATTACCCCGTGGTTCGCATCCTACGGTGGGGAGAACAAATGACTCCATATACCAAAAGCATTTTGCCCACTATACAAACATTTCGATCTGTTTTTCTTTCCCCTCAGCTCCAACTCCAGAGAGTTAAAAATGCTACATCTTAACTTTCTGAAATCCTTTCATCCTACAAAACACCCACTTATGCAGAGAACTTCTCTTCATGTTCACTGTTTATGTATTATAAACACACAGTGTACACACAGAGCCAAGCAAACAGAAACGTACCCACATGCCCACTACATGCCTGGGTATTTTTGGTTATACGCACAGGCATTTCTCTATATGCCATAACCACTAAGCAGTTTGCATTACTTTTCTAATTACCTTCCCAGATATTATTAACAGCAAAACTCCAGATTATTAACAGGTATTATCAACAGCAAAAAATCCAAACAAACAGAAAAGATTTGGGGGTAGGGTTTTTAGATAGGAAAAAGCCAGCTAGTGAAAAAGAAAAGCATCTTTCTGTATTTTCCTTTTATTAGAAGTCTCCTTTCATCCAGGAAATATGGGGCCTGAAATAAATTGTACCATCCTGCTTTTTTTTTTATTCAAATCCTTGCCAGAGCTAGGCAGTATGCTAATGAAAACAGGTTGATAAATGACTCCCTGATATTTTCCAGACATTTTTCTCTCAGAAGTGCTCTAAACTGATGTAGCTCAAAGAGAATAAGGCGCATTAAGTCATTATATCAATTTTTGTTACCCAGATACTTCAGTCCCAGTTAAGCGCTGACAGCCAATATAAAACAAGGCAAGGGCATCATACGACTCCATCGATCAAATCTTGTCGTAGATAGATTGCCTATTACACAAATAGAACTAGCGGATTCAGTTTGTAGTTTTATGCTCTCCAATTAAAGGATAACAGGGTACTTTCCCATAAATCTGCTAATTGCAACTGAATTAATTTAACAAATTTCTCCAAGCACATAGGAAAAAGCGATTGGTTAAGCTAATGTAAACTAGCACAGGTTGTCACAAACAGGCTCCCATAACATCCTTTTGCTATACCTTGATTGGGCAAGGTGTCACAAGTATTTAGCTACATTGTGGTTCTTTGGCAACAGACAGCTGACAAGCATAAAGCATTGCACAAATAGGAGATAATTTATTTGTGGTACTTTTTCTCCTGCTCACCGCCCCCCGCCTGCCCCCACCACCAGAAGGATGAAAACTCCCTCTTTGCATCTAATTAATGTTTCTCTCCGAGCGAAGCTGTTTTTCTAAATCAGTATTACACCAGCCAAAGCACTATATCACAGAGAAGAGTCCCTCCATGTCCCCCAGCAGTAGGAGTGCTGGGCAAAAACTAGAACAGCTGCCTAGAGCATTGAAAACCAGGCTGCAGCTCTGGGCTTCCGAACAGGGCAGGACGAACACAACGCAGGGTGCCCACCCAAGTTCACGTACACAGGTAACTGCAGCCCACATGCCAGAATCTGAGGACATGGTCCCAAGCCACAATGTGCCGCAAGGGAATGCTGCGACTGTTAGGCTCAGTGTTATGGAAGTGGAAGGCATGGCGATCACCCCGGCACAGTGGCGCTCTGTTGCTACCCCTCTATCCTCCCTCTCCACCATTTCTTCATCCAGCCTTACCCAGGGACTGAGGTAGCTGGCAACGCCCACAAGAGCCTTAGATAGCTAAATGCAGGGGACTCGGGTGAGCAGGGGTTGAAAGGAAGTCTGCAGAAACAGGACATACGTTTTCCAGATTTGGTTTCCAGATTTTAAAGATCTTGCCCCATTGTGTCTATATTTCTATACTGGATGTTCTGAATGTGAGCTTGCAAAATGCAGTGGCTGCAGCCACACTGGGTGGGGACCACCTCCTGTTAAAGAAGGAAGAGTTCAGATGCCGGAGGGACAATAGCACCCGTGGACAAGGGCAGTCAAGTCAAGGCTGCAGTACCAGGACAAGGCATCTCCCCAGCCCAAAGAAGGGCGTCTGCAGCACCTCTCTCTCCACTTGTGATCACAACTTGAAGCTTCCTTGCCCAGTAAATGGATTTCTTTTCAACCAAATGGAAGAAATATCTCATGATAGACTCTCTTTTCTAAAGCACATTGCTAATAAATCCATTTACCCAGATGTGCTTCTGCTGAGAGAACGTAGCTCTGCCATACCACCCTAATCCAACAGTAAGCTATTTGAGGACAAGAACCACATGCACTTTGTGCTCCATGCGCAAAGCACAGGGAACAAGGGATGCCCCTGTATGTACGATGAACACAGCTCACCGGGGGGTAAAGGTGGTCTGCAAAGGAAGAGGCAGTACCAGGTGAGGTCCATGCAGGAAGGTGTAGGCTGATGGTTCCTACACACTTTTCATTCCGCTCAGTGCATAACCAATAGAAAAACACACAGAGAAGACCAAAAAAAAAAAAAAGATGTATTTTGAATAAAAGATATTTATGTAAAAATGCCAGATCAAAGTCAGGGGAACTAGGGTTACAGCCCCAGCTGTAACCTAGTTGTGTGATGCTGGGATCACATCTAAGGCTCTTTCCCTTATCCACAAAAGGAGGATATCAGAATAGATCCCAGAATTAGATCTAATGAAGGCTGAGAGCTCTAACAGGGGCTGTGCAGAATCAATTTACCCAGTTGCTCCAGCATTTTTAAACAGAATATAGAACATGTCAGACTACACTGAACATAGCAAGGGTAAGTATTGTTTTGTGACACTTCTCATTCAGTTATGTGAATGTGTGTGTGTGAGTGTGTGCAGGTTGTAATGGAAAATGTATTTTTAACATCAGTCACTGTCCAAAAAAAAAATTGAAAGACACCAATCCAGTCCAAACGAGGTCCTGAATGTGAAGATTCTGTGGCTCTGGCATCACATGTTAACATGGAGAATCTCGACAGTGGCTCATCAGTCATTTCTCATGAAAATGACACACTGGGTAACCCCTCATCTAGGAGACACCTGTCTGGGTGCAGATAATCAACTGGCTCATTTCACAGAGGGCCCCAGCAAAGCCCCCTGTCCCAACTGCCGGTACGAAGTTGGGAGTGAGAGTGCACAGGTCTGCCCCCCACATACTCCCCACATAGAGCCTCTGTACCAGGGACCTTGGAAATGCCCAGAACTTCTTCCCAAGGGCAATAACTCACACCTACGGATGGTCGGGGAAAGCAAAGTGCAAATCCCCATAGCTGGCTCCCCCACCAATTGTGGAACCAAATATTTCAGAGATAAGGTGAAGATTCACATGCAGGCTGATTCAGTAGCAGGAGCCCGAGAAAGGGAGACCTGGAGAAGAACCATGCCAGCCTGAAAGGGCCTCCCAGCCATCTCCCAAGAATCCATATAAAATCAAGTCATATCCACAGATAACCCCCAAATTCTTCACTTGTCCAGTTATCCTGAATCAACTGCTCAATAATTATTTTAACTGTGCTTTATGAGTTATGGTGGTCAGAAGGAAAATCAAAGAATAAGAAGTGATTTCATATTATAAACATGTAGGTTGATTCTAAGCTTCTGAAGGAAAAATATTTCTAACTTCCTATTACTTGAATACCTCCTTTATGAAGGTGGCTATGGTCAACTTGGTTTATGGAAGACATGGAGAATATAGTACTATGAAAAGAAACAATAGCGTAAGAGTCATTAATAAGGTCAAAAACATAAGGGTCTAGGAACTATCCATCTTGCCAACAAGCATGCATGTGTATGTGTGTGTGTTTTAATGGTTTTTATTAGAGCAGTTGTACATTTACAGAAAAATCATGCTGAAAGTACAGAGTTCCCACATACCAGCCTCATGTACACGCAGTTTTCCTTATTAACATTTTGCATTATTGTCAGCCAACCAATATTTATTGAGCCCCTGCTATGGGCCAGGCACTGTACTAGACATTATACAATGTGAACAGAGCAGACCCAGATCTTTCCATGGGGAGCTTACAGTCTAACGGAAAAGAGAACTGTTACATAAGATTTACAAATCAGCAAAAGCCAGGAAGGAAAAATGAGAACAATAGAAAGTGGCATATTTAAGCCGAGACCTAAAGGATCAATAGAAGAAGGCCAGGCAAAGAGTGTAAGAGGGGGCTGCCAGGCACACAGACCAGTCCTTGGTCCCTCCTTCTCATGCCTCACTGCCCAGCTCTCCTCTGCCTTTCCGCTTCCATCATCAAATCTCCCTCACTAAACTCTCTGATAGCGAAACAGGTGTGGGTCAAGTGATTGGGCTCCCATCTACCATGTGGGAGGTCCAGGATTCGGGATCCTATGGCCTCCTGGTGAGGGGCAGGCTGACCCACGCGGCAAGCTGGCCCACACAGAATACTGGCCCGCGCAGGAGTGCTGGCACGGCAGGACGGTGCAACAGGGAGAGACACAGATGAGAGACCATGGGAGGCGCAGCAGACCAGAGGGCCAGGGTGCCGCAGGAGATTGAGCTCCTCTTTCCCACTCCAGAAATCCCAGGATTGGTTCCCGCTGCCTCTTGGGGAGAGGACGAGCAGACACAGAGGAGCACAGAGAGTAGACAGCGAGTGCAGTTCAACGGAGGGGGGCAATAAAGAGATAAATCTTTAAAAAAAAAAAAAAAACCAAAAAACTCTCATAAGCCCAAGTGCTGATAATCCCGTCACCTCCCTTTTAGCCCACAGACATCTGTCCTGCATGACCACACCTCTCCGGCCGCCCTATTAGCTCCTTCAGCCTAGAATGTTCCTTTGCAGTCAGACTGCTCAGGTTCAAATCCCACCACTACCACTTTCTAGTGATGTGACCTTGGGCAAGTTTCTTCATCTATCCATGTCCCAAAGTCATCTATAAGACAGAGATGCTAATGGGCTCTACCCCATATGTTCAGTGTGAGGATTAAATGAGATGGTAGACATAAAGCACTTAGAACTGGCACAGAGAAAGCAGTCAATCAATGTTAACCGTGGTTGTGCCATTGCAGTTGCTATTGCTGATCTATTACTTTACTTGTTCTCCGTATTCCACTTTCACACTCAAAATTCAACTCAAACTGCCCTTTTACCATGACATTATCCTGATGTTCTCAGACCAGTATGCCCACTGTAAATTTACTATCCATACCTCTGTCATTGTCTTTACCACATGAGCCTGAAATTGTTGACCTATCACTTTGTCCCCAGGACCCCAAGCCTCTCAAAATCAGAGGTAACATCTTATTTATCTTGCTTCCCAAATATCTGGAACACAACAAGCTCTCACGGAACCCATTAGGAGGTGGATGGACAGATGAATTACTTAATGGGTGGGCGGATGGATGTGGCAGCTCAGAAAGCTCACCTGAGCCATCCCTCTTTCTCTAGAGAGGTATACCTCCAAGTACATGGGAGTTGAAACCCTCCCAGCCACACAGTGGGCTCTGGCCTGAAATGCCAATGTCCATATTTGCCACCAATTGAAGGGTACTGTGGAGCATAAAACTGTCTTTCAGAACCCAATGAGAATCTTCCAAATTTTCAAATCCTCCAGGAGAACAAACAAGTTTGATGTTTGATCTTTTCCCTAAATACTTCTAAACTTAGTGAGGCATACTTTTCTAAGCCTAAAGGTAAAAATGCCTGAAAGCAACTTTATATTTATTGGCATCGTTGTACATATAGTAACAACCCCAGAAGCAAGGCATGACTGCACTAGCTTTATGTCTGCAAAATCAACGTCTGTATTATCTGAACTCAAAAAGACTATAAAATTAAAGTGACTCACGTCACTACCAGAAGGAGAAAAATATCCAAAACTTTAAAACTGAAAAGGGAAAAATAAATAATTGTCACTGCGGGATAGAAGTTTATTATGTAGATAAGTACAGGGCATGTCAAGAAATACAGATGCCCAGCCACATTTGCACAGTAATAAAGACCCAGTTGAGACAGTGTATTAGTCAGCCAAAAGGGGTGCTGATGCAAAATACCAGAGACTGGTTGATCTTTATAAAGGGTTTTATTTGGGGTAAAAGTCCACAGTTACCAGGCCATAAAGCATAAGTTTCTGCCCTCACCAAGTCCACTGCCACATGTTGGAGCAAGTCAGCTGAACGTTTGCCACGGTTCAGGCTTCTAAGGTTCCTCTCTTCCCCAGGCTGTGTTTCTCTCCAGGCTTAGAGCCTCTGTTTCCTCCACAAGGTCAGCTGTAGACTATCTGGCTCTATAGGCTTTGCTTCTCTCCACAAGGGCAGCTGTAGGCTATCAGGCAAACGGCTCATTTCTATCCCAGGGCCTTCTTTCTTTCCTCACGACCAAGCTCCTCCTCCTGCTCGCCTCCCCGGGCTGCAGCATCAAAACTCCAACATCAGAACTGCTACTCAAAACTGCTCTCTCTGTCCTTTGCCTTGCCTTTTATATTTGATTCCCCCACCCACCAAGGGGTGGGGCTCAATGCCCTACTGATGTGGCCCAGTCAACGCCCTAATCATAACTTAATCATGCCCAGATTAACAGATCAGTTTACAAGCATAATCCAGTATCTATTTTTGAAATTCATAATTACATCAAATTGCCCAATGGCTACACAGTGGGAAGCGTTTCTCTCTTTGGTGGGCTCAGACACAGCACTTTCCCTTGACTCTTTAGCATTCAGCAGCCTCACTAAGCTGGTGTGCCTGAAGCCAATTGGATCAAATCCTGATATCTGTGTTCCTGTGGTGGTTCATATAAGCCCCAAGTAATTTCTCTTTGACACATTCTTGCCCTTGTATCTCAACAGGGCAAGTTCTCAAATCCTTGGAAAATGTCCCCATCGCAAACTAAAAGAGGAGGTGGTAATGCCTCAAGAAAGTTGAAAGCAAGGTGGGGCCGGCCTGAGAGAGAGCTGATGAGCACATTGGACAGAGCCTTCCATAAGCTGCAGCCCCACTGAGCTGGCCATAGGATGAGTCAGATGGACGTGGAGGCTCACAAGCCACCGTTCCTCTCATTTTATAGGACTTCGGCTAGAACTTTCTTACCATTAGTACTTTCCAGTAGTGAAATCTAAGGCAAAAGCAGAGCCCCCTGTAAAATGGCCACAAAGATAAAATTCATTTTGATGATTGCTACTGGGAAAAAGAGAGAAGGGAAAGGATCAAACCTATTTTAGCATTTCTCTCTGGTAGATAGTGACAGGGGATAGGGGGTTGGGGGGTAAAATTTAGGGATGATAATCCCTTACGGTGCTGTCAAATTTACATTGTAATTTCTCTTTGCCCACAAACTACTTCAACAAAACCAAAGTGGCAAAACTTGTTTCAGGGGCACAGGCAATGCCAAAACTATCCTCAAAGATCTTCCAAGGGTCCCATTGAAAATATGTACACATTTACCCCAGTAGGAAGCAGATCCTTAATAACCTATAAATCTCGGTGGGGGGGGAGGGGAGGAGAAGGGGGTAGAACATTCCAGAATTACAATGGATTCACTGCATACACAGACCCAGTTGGAGGCAGCTCTGTGAAGGGAGGGGCCCGGCTCACTTTGTATCACTATGGCTTGGCATATGTCAGGCACCTATTAGGTGCATAAGAAATCTTTCAAGAACAAAGGAAGATCTTATTGGTCAACATCAGGTCCTTTTCCCCCTATTTACCAAGCCAAAGAGACCCAGAACAGTTAGGGAAGACTCCTGCCCCATGCCCAAGTCCACTATGATGATAAACTCCAGAAAGAAACCGAGCTCTCTCAGCCAGCTTTCAGGCAGAGTAGAAGAGAGGAAAAGAACATCACTGAGGAATCTTACCTGACACCAGAAAACAGAGTGCAGGACATTTTATCCTCCATTAATTTGGATATACAGTATTTCTCTGTGATTACTGTAGCACACGATGTTCTTATAAGGTTATGAACTGGTTTTGCATCGTTCCATTGCTAGAATTTAATACTGTACTAAGTGTGATATATCTCAGCCATGATTAATCCTGCCCAGTTCTGTAGCTAGTTTCTATAAAAACCAACTTGAAATACAGGAGTCTTAAAGCCCTTGCCAAATCTGCAAGATGTGCTATTAACGTGGCTCCAATCCAGGCGAGTAGTCTAACTTAGGCAGGGACGATCTACACGTTTCCCTTTGTGCCCTGTGAACAGCTATTTATCCTATCACTAAAGCCTAGAAAACTCAGGGAGCACTGCTCTGGCCTGGTTTACAGCACCTTTGTTACTACTACCTCAACAACAAAGTAAAGTGACAGATAAAATCTGAATAGGCCGATTATTGTTTTTAGAGGGAGCTAAAAAGGAGATATAATTTGTTTGGGGGCTGCAGAAAGTTCAGCCCAGCCAGACAGGAAGGGAAACGCTCACTGCAACCAAGGAACCCCCGGAGCTCAGCAACGTGTAAATCCCCACCTCGAATGGCGTGACTTAAAGCAGATGAAAGTTTTAAAATGTCAGGCGCATCCCTAGGGATGGATATGCTTTATGTTTTTTATACAGTGAACGTTAATTTCAAATGGAAAGAGAAAGCAGCCCTCTCTCTCCAGCCATTTGCTCCATTTTTTCTTAAGTTCCATATGTCCTCTTTTAAATAGACTGGTCTCAGGGGAATTGATGCTGTGCTGAGTCAAACATTCGGGCTCAAGGTAAAAAGGAAGGTTCTTGTGAGAGAAAAATAAAAATTCACCACCCCCTGCTGAGAAGCAGCCCAAAGATGGAGCATGTGACATGGAGTTGGGCAACTGAGGTCCAAGTCCCAGCCCCGATCCTTCTAGGTGTATGGCCTTGGGAAACAGGTATATATATGGGTGGGTGGGTGGGTGTACACACACACACACACACAAACATGTCTCAGGTTATTGCTTTAACTCAACAGCTTTCCCTCAATTTAACTTATATCATAAATCTCTGTTTTAGTTAACTATTCTACAAATGTAATTCATTACTCATTCATTCAATACTAACTAGGCATCTACCGTGTACCAGGTCCTTTGGACTTTGGGCTCCAACACAAAACAGGATGTTATCTATACCCTCAAGGAATTCACAATCTAGAGTAGTGGTTCTTTCCACAGATTTTCTCTGAAGTGTGAAATCCACCAGCCTTATCTCCCAGTTTAGGTCAAGGTTGGATACCAAGATGATGATGAGACAAATGAGTGGGCTAAGCACTCTGACCTCAGAGCCAGCCACACAGCCAAAGGGTCCATGGTAATCTGGATTATTGATGAGCAAATAATCACTCCCACCCCCTTCCACTGTGGGCAGAGTCTACCGCCCCATCCTATTGATTCTGGTCCTGCCTATGAGACTTGCTTAGCCCGATGAAATTTAACAGTGGGATATGAGCACAGTCCTTAGTAAGCTTGTGTGACTTGGCTTGGCTCTTGAACTTCATTGATCCACCATGAGAAGAACATGCTCCAGGCAACCTCTGTTCTTTCAACCCAGGCCCCAGAAGAAACAAATGTGGAGCAGACCTGAAGCCAACATGCCACCTGGGCTCAACGGTGGGCAACCTGAAGCCTGGAGGAGAGCTGCCCAGCCTAGATCAACCAAACCACATTCAAGCTACAGACACATTCTCAAGAAAATAAATGGGATGGTCTCTTTTGTTGCATTATGGTGGAAATAACCTACCAATAAAAGGCTGAAGCAGAATCCCAACCAGAAAACAAATGCCTCATCAAAGGCGATTTGGTACAACTTAACTAGTGAAGCATTAAAATGAGATTATGGTACAAAACATGCCTTTCATGGTCAAATCAATCATTCTGTCTCAATTCCTCTATGCTTGGTTTCAGCTCTCTCTGTATTGAAGGAAATTAACACAAAATAAGTTGATCTTGATGAGTATGATTCAAATCAATAACGTTAATTGGGCTCCTGAGCATAAGGTAAAATGACTTCAAATCAACAAAAGGTTAATATAGCTTTCCCTTCATGCAGCACCGCCTATGATAAATCTATAGTGGTTTGAAAGGTCCAATTTCTTTAACAACACATTTAACGTGCTAAAAAGATAGGAACATTCTCCCTACAAAACGTTCTCTCAATGCCCACCAGCAGGTTAAGTGAAGATTGCAAAGCATATCAAATTGTGTGATTAAGTTATACCTGAATAAAGAGGAATGTACTCGATGATAATTTATTTTAAACTTTAATTTCATTATTTTCTTCCGGTCCTACCCACTTCCCCTTCCTCGTGGTAATCTGTAGAATTACTGGCTATCTTCTTTTATAGCCTATTTCATGTTGGTGACATTATTACCTATCCAAGAAAAGAATCATTCAACATTCTTATTAAGCTTATACAACACATAAGGAGGTGTGAGCTGTTCTGGGATGGGTGGGAAGAGAGATATATAAAAAAATAGCATTGCTAAGTCCCTGTCCTCAAGGAGTTTTCAGTCTGTTATGACAGATAGATGACTAGATAAGAATATACAAATAAAATAAGCAATATAAACAAGTCGCTTAGCAGACATCTGATAGATACCTCCCTTTTAACCATTCTCTCTTCTTCCCTCTACCCACAGTCCCTTAGATTTCCCTACATTTGGTTCATACACCCCATCCTTCTATCTCAGAATGGAGCTCAACTGGCTTAATCCTATAAGCAGAGCCCACTCCTGGCCAAAAAGGAATTGGCTCAGGGATAGGCAGATGTCCCAGTTAGCCCTTTCAGGCCAGTGATCCTGAGGTGGGGGGATTCTGTTCAAGACTTAAGGGAAATGGAACTTTCTGTTTCCTCCTGGATTTGAACCAGAACACATACGATCTTAACTGCTGGCAGCCATCTTGCAATGGGGGAAATGTCCTCCCGCCTCCAATAAGCGATCCTTCAGTGAGGAACAGTGACTGAGAAATGAGGAGAGAACTAGACCTAGTTAGACTGATGGAGTTTTTAGGCTCATGTCTTACCAGAAACCATTGCTACCAAAAGTCAACACTGACTCTTTTTTTCCTTGAGACAGTTTGGGTTTTTTTCTGTTCCTTGCAACTAAAAGCATCTAAATGACAGAATATGTGACAAGAGCTCAAAAGAAAGAGAAGTTATTGTAGGCTTGGAAAATCTAAATAGAATCCACAGCAAAAGTAAAGATTGTCCTGGGTCTTGAAAAATAGATAAACTTTAAGTCATTGGGAAGTGACAGAAAACAATAGAATGATAGAATAAAGCAACCCTACTGACTTAGACAATGCCATTAGGATGGTAGTATGTGATTTTGATGATGTTTATGATGATGTTATTAATAATAGTGGAAGACCACATTTGTGCACATGCCACTGCCTTGTTTAATCCTCACAAAGACCCTAAGATAATGTATGGCCATCCCCAGAATACAGATAGGAAAAGATGTTTTTGTGACCTAGGCAATGTCACAAAGCATTGGGTTGGCTTCACATGGACCTGGACAAGAATTCTGGATCCACCAGTAACCAGCTGTACGAACCTTGGGCAAGTTGCTTCAACCTATCTGAGTCTCAATTTCTTTACCTTCAAATGTGGTAAAATAATAAAAACATCTATCCTCTAGGGTTATGAGAATGAAATGAGATAATGCATAAAAGGGCTTACCACAATGCCTGCCATAATGTATGTGATCCATAAAAAGTAGACCTTATTTTTGTTGTTTTAGAAAAAGAAAGATTAGGGTTAAGTTTATGGCCCCAGCAGAAGAGAATCAGGACCAGTGGGGAGAAATTAAGGTGTAGAAGTTTTAGGCTCAGTGTAAGAAATAGGTTTCGAACAGTTAGTGTTTTCTACGACCAGAACAGATTGCTTTAGAAGGAATAAACCCCCAACTATGGAGGTTTTCACCCAGAGAAGGACTCTGTTTAAGGACACCATGGCAAGGACTTGCGCTTCAGTAGCATGATTCAAGGATGTGGCCCTGAGAATTTTCATCTCTTGAGAATTCCTGATCACATGAGATACTACTGTTCTGCCAGCTTAATTTTCAGTGTACACCAAAAGATGAACAATTATCAGATCCTCTCCCCACATCCTTCCAGCCATCAGTCTTTACAATATTCAAAAACACTTGTACATTAAAAAGATGTGATATAAATTTGACTGGACTCACTACCTCCACACTATCCTCCAGTCCTGCAAAAAGCTAATTTCAGCTGTCACTTACTGGAAGTAAAATGACAAATATCTGTAATATCTGTCAGGTTATGAATGCTTTAAAAAGAGTTATGCAGCTGTCAACATTTTGATGACTTTAACAAGAGGAAAGTAAACGAAGAAGAGGAAACAGCATGTCTGTGAAGTACCAAGTTGCCAAACTCTTCTATTACTTATATTAATAAAAACCAAATTACTCCATAAAAATGCAAACAATGAAGATTTCCGGAGAAAACCAATGAAGGCAAATCTGTTAATAATACTGCCAATACTCATAGATGAGATCATCAGATATGGCTTCAACATCTCAGGACAAAGTGACTAATTCTATTAAAGGGAAGTAAACTCTTTACTAAATTTCTACCCCCACCCTTGCCCATGGTGATAAAGGAAAAAATGTGTAAAATCCATGACAAAGAGTTGCCCATCTTTTTTAAGAGCTTCTTGTTTCATATTATAAGATAATATAATATATAAGAAGGTGACTGTATATCCCAGTTTCACTGGGAAAGTCCCAGCTTAAATTTATTATCTTGGCATAGTTATTAATAAAATATGCTAATTTGGATAATAAATTTTATGGTGTGCATATATATTGTATGTATGTATATTTGTGGTTCTGGGTATATGTGTGGGTCTTGTACATGTATTTGTACATATGTATGTACATGTGTATATGTATTAATGTGTGTGTATAGAACATTTTTCCTCCAATCCCAAAGAGGGCTCATCTATAACACAGTTTAGCTGACTACAACAAGGATGTCCATAGTTATATGATAGTAAATTTTTACCATCCAATAAACCAAAATAAATATGAGGGACAAAAATAACCTTATGTTTCATTCACTTTTTTATTTGACTACATTAATCATATATAAACTGAAAGCCATCAACAAAATGATTTCATTGGAAACAGGGATGGGTGGTCCAATTTTTAGTTTAGAAGGAGGTTTTAACTCAGTGGGTTCTTGGACTCAATATAAGACACAAAGCCAAAATCCACACTGTTAATCATTAAGTGGTATTTGTTTTTCCAATATTTCTGCTGCTTTTCCAATATCAGAAAAGAACAAAACAAAAAATAAGAAAAATCAGTGTGAAAATAGGATTTCCTCTGTGGGCTTGAGTGCTCATTTTTGCATACAAAAAGAAGCTAGTATTGTCCTCAGTTCACATATTTATTCTTTCCACACATAATTTTTAGGAATCTACTCTATGCAAAGGATAATACACATCATGGATTGGCTAAACTGTGACCTTTTTTTTTTTTTTTTAATGAAATAGCTGAGGAAAGCCTATCCACTAAAAATAAATGGACTTAATTTTCTTAACCTTGACTCATTTCTTGTATCCCTTTTGACATTAACAGCTACATTTTCAAAAACATTCATGAAATTTCTCCCCCTTTCTTTTTCCAGATCCGGAAAATTAAATCACAGAGGAATTTTGACAGCCGGCAGATGTCACCCTCTTAAGATGTCTCCAAACCCAAAATACCTAAACTTCT
The DNA here is from genome assembly GCA_026826555.1 of Tolypeutes matacus. Classification (NCBI taxonomy): domain Eukaryota; kingdom Metazoa; phylum Chordata; class Mammalia; order Cingulata; family Chlamyphoridae; genus Tolypeutes; species Tolypeutes matacus. The sequence goes on along the minus strand of JAKSZT010054160.1, from coordinate 153,335 downwards.
TCTTGGTCTATAAAGTAAGTCATTAAGAAATATACACAGTTTGGGGAGGAAAGAAATGATCTTCAACAAATCAAATTCCATGTAGCATAGGGCACTGGCACTATTCCCATGGAAATAAATTCTGTGACAAACCAACTTCTTTTCTTCAGTGCATTCCAGAGATAGCAAACCCTTTTTGGTGTTCCTCATAATTGAGAAAATTAAAAGTTAACATGCCTTGATATTTTTATTAGTGGCTCCAATGCAGAAAATATTTAAATATTAGTAAAAGTAGAGTGGTGGTACTACAGAAAAAAATCCTCAAGGCTTCTCACTGGCTTGGGCATTAGGGAATAATAGATGGCAGCTTAGAAGCAAGGCCAACCAAAGGTCAGAAATTAGAAAGGAAAGCACAACACATCCTTCTACGGTTGGAGACATGCTGATTGAACTTCATGTGTTCTTCAAGCCGTTATTTAATTGTAAAACTAACCATGGGAGTGTGTAAATTTACTATTTGGGGATGTGAATCCACAAAGATGAGTTCTTCAAAAGAAATTAGATGAGAGGACATAGTAGGTAGCAAAAACAAGCAGAGGTGTAACCATTTACAGCCAAATGCCACCGTTTCAAGGGCAAGACACTCCTTGGAAAGTGTAGCAGTTGGCAGTTGATGACGTTATGAATTCCAAAAATAGGTATTGGATTATGCTTGTAAACTGGTCTGTTCATCTGGGCATGATTAAGCTTTCATTGGGCCACATCAGTAGGGCATTGAGCCCTACCCCTTGGTGGGTGGGGAATCAAAGATAAAAGGCATGGCAAAGGACAGAGTTGTAGTAGTTTTGATGTTGGAGTTCTGATGAGGAAGGAGAGAAGGCCCCAGGAAAAGAGAGAGCCATTCACCTGACAGTTCACAACTGGCCTTGTGGAGAGAGGCAAAGCCTGGAGAGCCTCATTGTCTACAGCTGACCTTGTGGAGGAACCAGAGAAGCTGAGCCCAGACAGAAACGGAGCCCTGGGAAGAGAGGAACCCAAGAAGCCTGAACCCTGGCAAATGTCGGCAGCTGTCTTCCTCCAACACGTGGCAAGAGACTTTTGTGAAGGAAGAAATTTATGCTTTATAGCCTGGTAACTGTAAGCTTCTACCCCAAATAAATACCCTTTATAAAGACCAACAGATTTATGGTATTTTGCATCAGCACCCCTTTGGCTGACTAAAACAAAAAGAAACTGCAGTACTATGGGAAGCCCCAAAAGAAATGCTGCCCTTGAAATTGAAAGTGATAGTGAGTTTGTGTTTGCTTATTGCGGGGAGGTGATTGTGATATGGCCAGGTGAAAACAGAGAGAAACAATTCTGGGTAGAAATGAAGCCATCCGGGAGTTACAGTTTCCAGATGGAAGCTGGAGATAATGACAATGACACAGAATACTGGAATTGGAAGAAATCTTGGAGATCATTTCATCCAAACTGTTTCTTAGCTTGCCAGAGCTGCTATGATAAATACAGCAAACTGGATGGCTTAAACAACAGGGATTTATTGTCTCACAGTTTTAGAGGCGAGAAGCCCAACATCGAGGTATTGCCAGGCCATGCTTTCCCTCAGAGTCCATAGAGTTCTCGTGCTGGCTAACCTTGATCCTTGGGGTTCTTTAGCTTGTAAATGCACCTCTGCCTCTGTCACGTGGTGATCTCACTCTCCTTCTCTGGTTTCTACTGATTAACAGCATCTGAATTTTTTCTGCTTATAAGGACTTTAGCCATATAGGATTAAGGCTCACCTTGATTCCATTTAACCCTACCCAAATAAGGAGCTCTGAAGATCCTATTTCCATATGAATTCACACCCACAGGACCAGGGGTTAGGACTTGAACATGTCTTTCAGGGGAACATGAGTCAATCTACCATACTATCATTCAGTGTAGCAAATCTGCCCTGCAACATCCCAGACTCTGTTTAGACATGGATTTAACCCTGGCCATAGATTGGGGAGGATGTCCACACATTCTAAGCAACTCGCTGTATGGAATCAGAAGAAAGCACTTTTCCTCAAGCCAAGCATCTAGGAATGGGACCATACCAAGGTACCTGTATAGCTGCTAGGCAGAAATACAGCTCACCCCAAGTCAAAAGAAGTACATGAAATCCTTTCCCAGAAAGGGAACAAGTTCTTAAAGGGCTTAAGACCACCACCACACTTCTGGGAGTGACACCAACCAAAGTCTTCTCCTGCCCAGCAAATTCCATATCATTGAACATTCAAAAGTCTTCCATCTCTGTATCACTCCCCAATCCAGCAGGAAAACCTTGGTGGGCCACCATGAACTATGGGCCATATACTGAAAATCAACACTCTAAACTTAGGGGACAGAAGGGAAAACCACTAAGACTTGATGATCAGATTAGGCTTCAAAACGGCTCTAAGGACATAACGCATACTTTGTCCCAAGGAGGCTTGTCCAAGATGAAATGAACATGCCTGTCCTACATAGTGAGAAATTGAGATCTAGAATGAAATCTTAATTATCCAATGTTTTGGGTGGGATTTTCAAATTGCAAGTCAAGATCAGTCAACGGATCATGAAGTCAATGTAATTTGTTGTATCAACATTTTTTTAGTGAGAGGGAATGGAAAGGACTGGATTGAAATGGCCCAGAAAATATCACAAAGTACATTACTGGCAGTAAGGCCAAGTCCACATAAACACACACACACACATACACACATGTGTACCATATAAATTCAGTCAAAAGGATCTTTCATAGTTTAGGATTTTTGTTCAGAACCATACTTGGGTCAAGTCACTTGCCCATCCTGGACACTTGTACACAGGAACCCACATCATCAACTACAACTGATCAAGGACTCTGTGTTTTCTTTAGGAGATGCCTTTGCAAAAATAACATACCATAAAATTCTTTCACGCCTGCTGGCAACAGTTCACAACGGGTAAGAGCAATTAGTAAATGTACAAATCGAGATCCTGCTCACAACACCACTTTCTGTGTTGAGCATGTATTTGCTCCAAGTAGAATGCTTTGCGTTCATTTATGTCAGTATTGCCTATGAATAACAGATTTGAAGTCCATAACTCCCTCTGAGTTCCACTCTACTGAATTTAAAACGAAGAACGTAAGATCCTACCAGCATTGTCAAGGCTGAAACTGTGATCAATTCACAGGCTTGCAACCAAACCAACATTGATTTATTCTTTACAATTATCGGGAAAGGAAAAGGCTGCTGTGCTGACTTCACTGTCCTTCTCTTGGGAAAAAATTGTCATCGTTGTCATCATCATCATCATCACCATGGTCTTCTGGTAGAACCATGATGAAACACATATGCCAAACTGTCACGACTCAGCCCATCCCAGGCCGAAACTAGACGGCTTAGCTCAGAGGTTTCTGACCACAGATCCCCAACACTCAATAATTCTGCTACTTTGCATAGTTAATAAAAGCAATGGCAAGAATTCGAGGAAATCTTGACCCACGAGTCTCCCTTCTGGCTTATTAAAATGCTCTCATTTGGGCAGTAACCTCAACACTGTGTGTGCTTTTTTACAGAAAAGGGCGATTATCTGAAGCAGGGGGACCTCTCTAACAGTGACTTTTCCCAAGACAGAAGACTCGAACAGCAACATTCAGTCACTACGTGGTGACGCTTATTTAGATAGGGTAATATCCCCTAAGGAAAAGAAAAAGAGAAATGAAACTCTAGGTTTCCGTATATTTATATATCTGAAGGAAGCCACGGGAAGGAATCTGCATGAGACATAAGAAATTGGAGCTTTAAAACATGCTGTTTCCACCCTATCACTCTTATCTGTTACTTAAAAAAAAATACAAACAGCTGCATTTAAAGATAAGGGATAATAGAAAGGTGTTGTGTATGTTGCCCAGATGTTTCTGAAATCCGTTCCCTGTTAAACCTGTCTCCCCCAGAACTAAGGACACCTCTAATCTTTTCTAACGGCTTAATCAAATGAAATAAATGGCTTGGCATAATACCTTCTTTAAAACTTACACTACTAGTTGCACAGGCACAATTTTTTAATACCTATCCAAGGAAAAACTAGCCCCAGCATTAAAACATTATTCATGTAAGTACATTTTCTCAAAGACAACAAGCCGGAAAACAAGTAGGTGAAGATTTTGAAATACTATTTCTTTTGGTTTTCTCAATCCACAGTCTTTTCTTTGTCTCCACAGCAGGTAACAGTTCCACTCATTCATTACTTCAAACATTTATTGCATTCCTACTAGGTGTCAGGCAGTGAGCTAAAACGAGAAGAAAAGGAAAAATTGGGGAAATGATCCAAGCAAGAAATCAGGGAATGGTGTGAGAGATAAAAGATGGAAAGCTGCAAAAAAGGGTTGTATAAAAGGCAAGGAAAGAGAATAAAGAAGGAATATTGACAATCTGTCCAGAGGAGGTCCCAGCCCACAGTCACATCCCCAGACACAAAAGGTCAGAGTGTGGAGAAAAAATATTCTACACCCAATTTGTTATCCTTTTGTGAGCAGGCTTCATATTTCTGCTCGGCAGTTTATCGTTCTTGAGCACAGATTCCGGAGTCAAACATCCTTCGAGCATCCATAGGTTTACATTCCCGTTTTGCCCAGAGACTGGGGGCCACCAGACAGGGCCCAGGTCTAACATTAGTCTCTTGGTACAGACCCAGCCTCACACAGGCACTGAGCAAAAGGCATCCATGATTCAATAATTTGTATTTATGAGTAATAGAGTCAATACTTATACTACAAACTATTAGGTGGCATCTGTTTTCGCATCTGAAAAATGAAGATATTAAACCAGATACCTTGAAGGCCTTTTCCAGTTCTAACATTCTGTGAGTGATCATCCAGCCAGACCCAAGCAATTTGCAGATTTCCATGTAAATGAGGAGGCCTGGGTGACAGTTCATGCCTCTAAGTGATTTTACCTTTGCCCCACGGCCCACTTGGAAGGTTCCATAAAACATACCCTTAAATGAAACTGGTAATCTAGCAAGCATACATCCTTTAAAAACTAACGCACTTAGGAAAAACACGGTTTCTGTCAGATCCTATATCATGTACGAGGGGCAAGGAAGCAAAGGATGAAACGGACAGTACTTTATTTCTGCTGCATTTGTAAAATGGCAAAATTTAATTTCTTAAAGGTAATTAGTCTTATAGACAAAAAAAAAGACAAACACTCTGGGTTATCAGGCAGCCTCTCAGTGGAACTGGGAACCATCAGAAGCCAGCGGTGGAAAGAAAAGACAGAAATATGCTTCATAGCCAAGGAGGCAACAGGAAGCCCCAGCAATCGGAGCTAATGGCTTCCTCAGAGAAAGGGCATGTATCCTGAAGGAGAAAACAAGTGCCTTCAAAGTGGCCTTGCCAACAAGCCCTAATTAATCTTAGAATCATTATTGCCACTTACTACAAAATCTCAAAAGACCCATGCTCTGCCAATGTGTACCCCCTCTCTCTTCATACACGCACTTCCAGGCTTGTCTAGGTAAACTATGGAACTCTCAAAGGGCCACTCATCTCAGGACAAAAATGTTCTGCCCTGAAATCCATACTAAAAGATAAAGTAACCTATTTGAAGATTATGCTAAGAAAGGGAGAAACCATTCATTTGAAATCCGTCGGACATTGTGATACTTTCAAGTTTCTTCCAAGTTATTGTCCCAGAGTAGCCTGAGGGAAATGGAGCCTCTCAAATGAAATAAGGGGTCTACCAAGCCCAGAAGTGAATAGGGTAGGTTAGAGAGTTCTTTCTGTGAAAAGAAAAAGAAAGAAAGAAAATTAAACAGAGACGAAATCAAAGGGCAGCTACCGGGTAGAGAGAAAATCCTTTTTAAAAAATGATTTACTTCTTAAACCTTTATCATTTCTTTATAGTACACGTAATAGATGTGAAATTGTGTCCTCTTCAAAGGAGAGGCAGAAATATTCCAGGAAAGATGCATTTTAAAAAGGTGCTTTCTTACAGGTACATTTTTTAAAAGAAGATTCAAGGAGAACTACAGTGCCTTGTAGGGACCCCCATGGAGACAGCATCTGGAATTATACTTAAGGAACTCAGCACATGTGGATACTGCCCTTCCGTATACCAGGCAGCAGTAAAATCATCCAAGCTGAAGGACCAAAAGGTCCAAACTATTGAAGCTATGTGACAGGAGCAAGGCGTTTCATATACAACCCTCTCTACCTTGTATGCTTTAAGGGTCTCATAATAAATTTAAATTTAAAACTTTTTTTTTTAATGATGAAGGGCCAATTATTTCTTCATTGCTCTCTTCTTTGAGAATTTATCCTTGGCTGCCTCAGATCTAGAAACCCAATAAACCACATAACCTGCCAGGTCACAATCACCACCACGATACAGACCCAGGAGCAGGCAAGGTGCCCAAGCAGGCCCAAAGAGATATGCCCCTCCAAGAGCTCAGAATAAAGTTCCTACTCCAGAAAACAACTGTAGACAAAGAGAGAACACATCAAGGCAGGCTGGGGTGAATGCACTGGTCTGTATAGAAGTGGGGAAGCAGAGGTGGGATTCCCAGGAGTTGTCTAAAATTCTCTAAAGGGGAAAGAGCAGATCTTGGTCCTAGCTTGCTAGTTTGGGCTCCACCCCTTCGTGAGGTCCGACCTCACTTCCAGAGCTTGGCGCCTATGAGAGATCCCCCTTTACTCCCTCATGTCACTTTCCGCTCCCCTCCTGTTTGACCTGATTTTAGGGCTTCACAAGCAAAACAAGCCCAGGCTAAGACAAAAGGGAAGGAGCTAGAAGTATACAGAGCGGGCCAAGCTGGAGAAACCAGCCTCAAAAGGAAAGGATGCCTTTTCATCTCCAAGATGAAAAGAAGGAACAGAGAAAGCAAGCCAGTTCTGACCAGCCATTCTCCTCTCCATCACCACTGTAGAACCTAGAAGGGAAATTGATGCAGCAAATGTGGGGCAGGGGAACTAATAATTTTTTATTTACTTTTGAATTTAGAGTATGAAAAATGGAAAGATATGCTCTGGTAAAGGGAAGGGAGGCTGACAACAGACCATCTTAAGGCTTTTTCCCCCTTGAGCTGTTTTGGACTCCTCCAGCTTCTACAAAAAGAGATCCCCACATTTCAAAGTCACTTTAGAGCTTACAAAGTAAACACATGTGGCAAGTTAATCATTTTTGCTAATAGAGGAGATTCCTTTTTCCCTTCATAAGGTCATTTATGCCCGTAATATTCTGAGAATGAGTGGCCAGTGACAAAGGGGAGACATTACTGGCAAGGCTTTATCAAGAGGCAAATATTGCTTCTACTATCACACCGAATCTACTTAACATCAAACAATGTTTCATTAGCTCACAAGACATTTGCTTTCAATAAATGAAAACTATAATAAAAGAGTTGCTATATTTTAAAAAGTAATGAATGTAATTTTGCTCTGTTTTATGTTGCTATAAAAAAGGGCCTTAAGTGTACTTCTCATCTGCTCCTCTTCTTTAACTACCATAATTTATGCAGATAAATGTTGGATGAATTGCATCAAGAACTCTATTCAGATTGCTACCCATAAAAGTACTTAGCTATCATTTTCTTTTTCTCCTATTTATATGTCTTTATATTACAAAAATCAAGTTACCAACATTAAAAATGATATATTGTCACCAAAAAGTACTGAGGCATAACATGAAATAATAAATTATTAGTCTTTGAAGGTTAAAGTCAAGTTTAAGTGACAGCCATGCTTTTGTTACACCAGACTTCACTCAAACTGCAGTTGAGTGAGGGAAGTTTACCAGCGACAACAACTGATACCTTGCTGATGTCAGCCTGCAGATTTACTGCAAAACTCTAAAGTAGAGTCAAGGGTAGATCAACGTTTGTGATAGTTAAAATAGCTTGGCTTTACATAACAAGCACAATGTTAAGCGACTTAGAAAAGCAACCTTGGAGCATACATGTGGATACAGGGAGGTGGTGCATGGCTTCTCCAGCCTCCCCAGAATCTCAGCCTGTAACAGGCTAAGGGTAAAGGGTAAAGGGGATGCTCTGCAAACCGGTCCCTTACCCACCTCTGCCAAAGAACCCCACAGGAGGAGAATCTATATTCTGGGAAAGCAATGATCCGTCCCTCAGCACTTCCAAGTTATAGGCCCCAATCGCAAAAGTACAAAATTCACACCCTCAGAAATACTCATGATACTTGTCCATACATGAAACGATCTGGCAAGCAGAGAAAACCTTAGTGGGGATTCCACATGCTATATAAGGGGCTAAAAGGGTACAGTGGAGAATGCTTGTGAACAGCTTGCTACTTGTCAGCACTTTACACCAAAATGAAAGTCCCTTGGAGTCAATACATTGCTTAAATGCTCTTTCAGTTTCCAAGACTGCCTTGGTGGGCGGGGACTCACAGAGAAAACTATATGGCAGAGGAGCAAGTGGGAGTTTTTTGATGCTGGAACACCAGGAAGTAAATACACAGAGAAGCAGTTATGTGAGGAAAGAGAGAAGGCTCCAATAGACACAGCAGAGGCCCCAGGAAGAGAGATGAGCCATTCACCTGAGAGTTTACAGCTAGCCTTGTGGTGAGAGCAGAGTAGCTGAGCCCGGAAAGAATCGAGCCCCTGGGATGACAGTCTACAGCTGACCTTGAGGCGAGAGCAGAGTAGTTGAGCTCTGAGAGAGAAGAGCCCCGAGAGAGACTAGACTTATCCCAGCCTACAGCTGAGATTAGAAGAAGCTGGGCCCACAGAGCCTGAAGAGGAAGAAGGCTGGTCCCTTGCAGACATCGGCAGCCATCTTGCTCCAACATGTGGCAACAGACTTTGGTGAGGGAAGTAACTTACGCTTTATGGCCTGGTAACTGTATGCTTCTTCCCCAAATAAATACCCTTTTATAAAAGCCAACAGATTTCTGGTATTTTGCATCAGTACCCCTTTGGCTGACTAAAGGCTGGGCCTTGGTTTCCTCATTGGTAATGTCCCTTCAAGTTCTAGAAGCCAAAAACTCTACCATTGCTGACAGAACCCCCCAAAGACCATGATTTGGCACAAGAAGAAGCTATTATATTAAGTGTCACATTAAAAAAAAAAACCTGCTGGCTCCTCCCTTCTGTCAAATCTTGGTGCAAAAGTCATTTCTTTTCTGGATACTTCTTTAACAAACCCTAGACCTGGGTTCAAATGCCAGCTCCACTAAAATAGATGGATGGCCCTGGGCAAATTACCAAACCTCACTGAGCCTCAATTTCTACACATAGATATGGAAAATACCATCTAAATCTCAAAGGACTGCTGTGTTGGGCCACTCCACTTACTTACTTTCTCTGTTAGTAGCTCCATATCCCATCGCCTCAAAAAAACTTCTATATAGAGTGGGCACTCTGAGCATTTACATCCAAATACACTTTCTTCCATATATTCGGGTCAATCTTCAATGCATAGACCCCATTTCTTCAAAATCAAGTACCATGCCCTCATTTTGTTTCCTCTAGGCATACTTTTCAGGCATTCATGCCCTTCTCCATTGTATTCCTTCACCCTGAATGAACTTCCCTCTCCATTTCGTCTCCTAGCTTCTCCAATCCATCTTCCACCTAGGAATCACCTCCTCCATGCAGGCCTCCAAGATGCCCTCAGGGTAAGTTAGCACCCTGTACCCCTCTGCACTCCATCATAGAATGTAGTGTGATATTGGCTCAAGGTCACTGTAGCAGTTTGATATTATTAATGAATTCCAAAAGGAAATATTGGATTATGTTTGTAAACTGGTTTTTTCCTCTGGACATACTGGAGTGTATTGGATTCAGAGGTTTTACTTTTACTTGATTAAATAATGATTAAGGCTTTGATTGGGCCACATCAGTAGGACGTTGAGTCCCTGCCTACCAGAGAAACCGCACTGCAGAGAAGGGAGTTTGGAGTTTGGAGCTGGAGCCCTGGAAATAAACACACAGGAGAAGAAAACAGAGGAATAGAGATGGCTCCTTAGACACAGCCATCTCCCTGGGGAGAGAGACAAGCCATTCGCCTGAAAGTCTACAGCTGGCCTTGTGGAGAGAGCACAGCTGCTGAGCCCAGAGAGAAACAGAACCCTGGGAAGAGAGAAACCCGGGAAGCCTGAACTCTTGGCAGATATTGGCAGCCATCTTGCTCCAATATGTGGCAACAGACTTTGGTGAGGGAAATAATGCTTTATGGCCTTGTAACTGTAAGCTTACCAGGAAAGCTTTGGGTAGCCCAAATAAATACCCTTTATAAAAGCCAACAGATTTCTGGTATTTTGCATCAGCACCCCTTTGGCTGACTAACACAGTCACCATCCTGCCTGTTAGAATATGAATACCTCCAGGCAAAGCCAGAATGTCACCCAAGTTTGTATCCCTGGCACCAAGCCCAGTACCTGGCATATAGTGAGAGATCCATAGAAATTCTTGCAGAACTGACCTCTACCTCTCTAGCACCTCAAACAGGGATTTAATCTTTGTAAATGAATAAGTAATGCCACCATCTGACTATGCAGGGAAGGGAATGGAGGGCTTTCTGTCACTTGGAGCTTATCACTGTCAGAGTTGGAAGGGGAGGTGTCACACGGTTTTGAATTCCAGTGGGAGAGAGCCAAACTGGTACAAAAAGGGGAGACACACGGGAGCCAGTCAGCCCAGGAGCAGACCACACACGTCAGCAATCTAGGCCAAGGAGAAGGACAGCTATGTTACGAGGACCAAGATCCTTGTTGTTAGGACAACAAGGGCCGAAGTACTCTTTATGGAATATTTGACCCAAAGGAGGATCTCCAATAGAAAGAGTTCCCGAGAAGAGATGAGTGGAACGATAGTACACCCTGCACTCTTCTTAGATATTCACATGTGCACGTGCCTATGTTCTGAGAAGTCCTATTGTGAGGACAAGTATTTAACTCTGTTGTACTCAGGACCCAGCAGCCTGCCCCACAGAATCCACCCTTTACATGATACCTGAAACACCTTGCTCAGGGAAACGTGGGTCAGATCAGAGCCCAGAGTTAGGCACACAGGTAACAAGGCACTGGTAAGCACTAAACAGCAGCCCAAGCTCACAGCTGAGAACCAAGACAAGAAGGCCAAAGATAGGACAAGATGGGGAAGGTGAAGTCCAGGCAGTTGGTCTGGAGCTTTAGAATACTCTTCTCCATAGACAGTGGGCGTCTCAAAGGTAGATATCCTACTTCAGTCATCCCTGCATCTTCAGGGCTTGCACGTAACATTCTGAACTGAACTGATTTGGGAGATCTGTAGCACTAGAGAACGGCACAGGCCAAAGCAAGAAGAACAGGCCTAAGCCTACTATTGTGGGTTCTCAAGCCTGGCTGAGCTACCTGGGGAACTTTTACAACCACAGGTTTCCCAGCTTCCTACTGGGCCAACTAAATTAGGTATTTGTACCCAAGGAATCCCTCTTTCCTAGACAAGGGCTGTTATACACTTCCTGTAGGGAAGGTCTGTAGGGCGATCCCCCCTGAAGCAAACCTGGAATCCACTAACGGAAGAAGTAGAGCCCTGGCCTAATAAAGGCTGAGGGGAGAGGGGAGAAGCAGCTGCTGACAGACACATGGTGTTTGAGTAAGGCGTCAACCCCACCCCTACCTCATCCCTAAGAGTTCTCTATGAAAATGGCCACAGATTCCTCCCAGAAAATGCCATTCCAGCCTTTCCCTAAAAATAATGTGGCTTCCATGGAGAGGTCAGATCCACTGCCTTCAGAGAGAGAAGAGTAAAAACGATTCTTGCCAAACCAGGCTCTCAACACTTAAATCACCCTGCCCTGATGTCACACAAAGTTCCAAGAAGAGTCTTCTATAAAGGGTTTAGCAGCAAGGCACCCAGCTTCGGATCTCAAAATGTTTCACGTCCAGAAGTTCAAATTAGATATTACTTTACCAAGCAAAAGTGAGTTATATCCTTCTGTCATTTCGGCCAGGACATTCTCCAGGCTGCCAAAAAACGCGCACATACCCAAACACCAAAACTATGTAGGAAGGCTACAGAAAGTCCTCACCAGAGACAAGACAGAATTTTCACTTCATAAATCAACAAGAAACTCCAAAAAGGCAGCCAGTTGAAAGGACAACTACAACTGATGAAATATTTTCTTAGTTCACCTCACTCAGGGTAAATTGATTTTTTTTTAACTTCATGAGAAAGTAATTTTTTATGTAAATAATAAAGCCAGTTAACAGTGGATACTTGCTGCATGTAACAACAAAGTTTTCATCTGAATTAAATAGGAGATTTTTCATTAAAGAGATTTGTTGCTTTTACCTAGGTCCTTTTTTTAAAAAAAAAAAAAAAAATCCCATCCCACTCCTGACCCACACATCCCACTATTAGATTAAATGGAAAGTAATGGAAGTTGGTTATGTGTTTCTGTATATGTCTCTTTCCAAAGGATTGACAAAGACAAAACCTTTAGTATCAGCATATGATTGATCTGGCTTTCCTTGGGCAGACTAGTATGCAGATTCCAAGCCCTATTTAGGATGTGCTTCAGATTTACTGCATCCCAGTATCATCGCTGGAAATGTCAATCAAAATGCTAATATGTGTATTATTGCTATACAATTTTACTCACAATAGTTCACACATGTAAATGTAAAATCAATGACAGTGGGTAGAAAATTTAAGCTATGTTGCCAAAGAATCTAAATTCCTCCCCTTTAAAGATAGACCATTTAAGCTGGCAAAAAGATAAGGACCTCAGTTTACATTTTTCCCTCTGTTTCTTATCTCTAGGTTTCCCATAATACTTAGGAGGCTGAAAGAACAGGGTAGAAGTAAACAAAAGTACTTTTGCATCCTGTAATTTGTCTGGTTTATTGGAACTGAGAAGCAGGTCTTCTGAAACCCAAGCCTCAGTCCTTTTTTCTTATTATTTTAGTTTTGAGCCCTTCATTCTTTTCTGGAATAAAAATTTTTCCCTGGCTGTTTAAAGCAATTCCTACAAAATTCAATGGAGAAATTTGTTTTAAAAGTCTCAATGTTTTGGCCTAGCCGGAGATGGTGGGGACGTGGGGTGCTCCGGCGCTCCTGGGGTGCGCCTGGGGACTCCCCCCACTTTGCCAGGGCTCTGGGCAGAGCAGCCTGTGGGGGCGCCGACACCTCCTGCGTCCATCCCTGCGCACGGCACTCTGCAGGAGACAACCCCAGCTCCTTACACGTTTTCTTGTTGGGTTTGGTGGATTTTTTATTATTCTTATTATTATTTTATTTGCTATGAAACTAAAGACGGGGGAAAAAATATTAAAAGAAAAAAAAAGTCTCAATGTCACTATTCCCTCCAGGAGAAAAAACAGTCTTTACATCTCATGGGGTCCTTTGACCAGATAAGGACATCACACTTGTACATGTGTGTCACGGTATGAAAATCCTTTTTGTTTCCACCAATCAAAATCTTACTGATATAGCCAGAATAAAGAAATTATCTATACAGAGAAATCCTTCCTAGAGGGCACATTTCCTTTATCAACTCTCCAGGCGTGGAGAGAAACAGTTGTCATCGCTCATCTAGCTCTTGCTACTTGAAGTGCGGTCATGGACCAGGAGTGTCAGCACCACCCGGACCTTGCTAGAGATGCAGATTCTCAGGTTCCAAGCACACCTCCTGAATCAAAAATCAACATTTTGATCAGAAATCAAGATCCCCAAGATATTCCCGTGCATGGCAAAGCTGGAGAAGCAATGGTATGGTACAAACTCCCACTCGCAGTGACAAATAACACCTTCTCTCAGAAGTTCACTCTGCTTCTGCTGGGAACCCTTCCAGAGTCCAGGTGCTCAGGTTTGTGAAAGCCGAGCAAAGGCCTCCGCGGTGCTCAGCAGAGTCAAAGCAGCCCTTCCTCAGAGCAGGCAGCTAAACGAGGAACCGGGGAGAAGCGACGAGGGGCGGTGGCGCGAGCAGCCTCCCCCAACCCGTGTGTTTCGACACAGCAGAGTCATTAATTAAGATACGCCCGGCTGCTGGCAAAGCAGTCACTCTGGCGCTCTGTCTGCCTGGGACTGGCGTGAGGTGTGAGAATCTGGGTAGCCTCCTCCATGGCTCGGGCCCGCTGGCGTTGATTGTGTATGATTAATGATTTAAAGGAATAAAAAGAGAAAGGTCAACTTCTGAGTTCAACACGGAGCAGCTACACAGGGAGTAATTAAGATACTTGTGTAAGCATGATTAATAAGCACAAACGGGCACTCTGGGCAGTAAACAAGATGCAAGCAGATGGTTAGCATGAAAAAGGGCTTTTTTTCCCCTTTCCTAAAAGCAATTTTTCAGCAGCTTGAAACTTGGCTTGTGAATTCTTTTCTTCCCTCAAGTCTCAAAAAACTCATTATCTTCACAACCTTCAAAAAAAAAAACACGGTGAACCCCCTTCAATGCTCTCATTCTCTCCTTTTTTTTCAGACTTTTTATTTTTTATTTTTACAGATAACTAGAGTTTGCTTGTAAAAACGGATGCGACTCATCTTTGTCTCTCGCTGCCTTTTATGTCAGGCGTCCCATGCAAAGCCGAGCCTGACAAGGTGGTTCACGGCCCGTCTTTTAACTCCCACCCACCGTGTCTCCCAGCCGTCAGTGACGGGCAGAACACGGGCATCAGAGGTGGCATTTCTGGAGAGAGCTGGCAGGCAGGTGTCAGAACCATGCGGCAGGAGCCCCTCACCAGCACTAATCAGCCCTGGTGTTCTTTTACAATCCATATCTAATTCGCAAGTTTCATTCTTTCTGAAAAACAATTACTGGGTTTTGAAGTTCATTGTGCATTTACTCAACTGTCTCTTCACATTAATGTAAAGTGGGAACAAGGGAAAAAATCGAGTCAGCAGGGAAGGGACATCAAAAGTGTGAAGAGTGGATGAAGGGTTTATTTTAAGTCATATAATTACAGAATAGTGTAGTATTTTACAATCAAGGAAACACACAAGGTGCATCCTGTACCTTCAAGCTATTATGGGGGGTGGGGGTCACGCAGACACATACACTTGTATGGAAATGGAGAGAGAATGAGAAAGAAAGAGAAGAGGTCATTTATGGCTCAGGAAAACTGAAAACATTATCCTAGGATCAAGAGTACGGTATGCATCTCATTTCGTGAAGAGCAAGGAAAGCATAGGACAATGATGGAGCAGGCAGCCTTAGTCCTCTACTTCTCTGTTGAAAAGAGGGAGAGCAGAGAAGGAAGGAAAAAGAAAGGGAAACGGGAAGGGGAAAAGGGGAGGGGCGAGGAGGGGAATGGGAAGGGAGGGGAATGGGAAGGGAAGGGAGAGTGGGACAAAGAGTGAAGAAAACAAAGGGAAGGGGAAAAAATTTGAGTCTTAAGCAAATAACTCAAAGAAAACTGGATGAAGAGGTGCCTTAAACCCAGAGTGCCTCTCCTGAATTCCAACTTTGAACTTCCAAAGGCTCACAAAGAGATGAGAGCCCTGGACTACTCCTTCCCTACTGGCTGGTCAACCAGACCCTGACAGGGGCAGACATGCCCTCTGGGGGGCCATGCGTGTCCCCAGGCCAGTTGCAGCACAGCAGCCAGGTCTGTTTGGGCCTCCTCAGGGGCTCTCAGGGGCCATCCAGCTCACCTCCTGTCAAGCTTCTCCATTGACCAACAGACAAGGATTCAGGCTCCAGACTTTGGTCTGTCACTTAGCTACATCCCTCCAGGAGAGGGAGGACCACAGGCTGTGGTCCTGCACTTAGGTCAGCAAATGGCCCGAGAACACGCAGCTGACATTCTCTCTTCTAAACCACCACTAAGGAAGGAGAGGACTCTCAGCTTTCCCTGGTAGAAAATTCTAATATTTATCACCACAATGTTTCATCTCATGCCTCAACCTTTTATTCTTTGTTTTATGCTGAACACTACCTTGGTAATCCTGAAATCAGCATTTTTCCAAGTGTATTAGAAAAATAGGAGTTTCCAGAGATAAAAATGTTTCCAACACACTAGGTCACTCAAGCTGAAATGGGCATCTGTCCTGCAGAAATCCTCTGTCCCTTCAAGATGCTAATGCCCTTTGTGAATTGTCCATAAAGGGGATAAAGCACATCATTTCCACACAGTCTTGACTTCAAAATCTGTACCCGTTCTTCAGAGCTTTCTGCACCCTTTCCTGAGAGCTTGGGCTCCGTGGAACACTCTTTGAGAAACACAGCTCTCTATACATATTTTTTAAAAAACCTTTTACCGCTTTATAGTAGTAATTATTTCAGCCCCCATCCTTCCCTTCCCTAGGCTGAACATACCATTCTTACAGATTTTCCTTCAAGGATCTATTTCCCACTCCATGAATCATTTTCCCACCAGTGTGCCCTGCCTCCCATTTCTTTACATCCTCTTTGAACTCTGGTGAGCAACTCTAGCCCTCCAACAGGAACCTCATTCACACGCATGAAGTGAAAGCTTTGCACACAGCACGTGCCCTTTAATACAACTCTGGATTTTACCAGGGTTTTTCCAGGCCACCATCATTATCTGCAATTCTGAGCTGAGACCTCTCTCCAGAAAATTGATACCCATTATTTTACTTGCTCCAAAGTCAGTGAGGAGAAATGAATAGACACAAAAAAATCTGAACACTGTGCGACAAGAGAGAAGAGAAGGAAAGGAAATGCCCTCACAGTCCACATTCCCAGCTCACATATACTTCCCTTGGATGTACTGTCTAGGAGGAGGCTGATAAAACCACGGTGGAGTATGTACATCAACGTTCTCCACAGCCCAAGCAAAGGACAGTAAGAAAGAAAACGTATATCAAGAAAATTTAAAGGATATCTATGTTCTCTTGTTTATTAGAAGTCTTAATCTAGAATTTATCACCCTGCATCTAAATCGCTTCAACAGCCTTGCCAATCTGTCTCCCTCAACACCAGTCTCTTACCTTAGAATCAAGCCTGATGCCGCCACAGGTCAAATGGCTTTTCCCCTATGCCCCTTCCTTCACTCAAAAACACGTTTCGTCTTCACGAGCCGATGAGGGAGATAGTGTCATTACCCCCACTTCACAGAGGAGGAGCTTGAGACACAAAGAAATCAAGTAACCTGCTCAAGGTCACATAGCTAGAAATTGGGGGGTGCTGGGATTTGAACCCCGGGCAGTCTGGTTCCAGGTTCCAAAATCAGCACTTGCCTGGCTGCCCTGGATCCCCATCAGCTGGCCCCACCCAGCCGTCTGATCGCGGGGTCACACTGCCTCACTGCAACGTTACCGGCGTACCCACCACACTTCTCCCACCATGGCTTTCCATTCCCTCTCTAAGCATCTCCCAGGAGCAGCTCCAGTGCCACCATCACTAAGACCTTTCTGACCATCCAAATGCTACCACCCCTTCCTGTGAACTCTCATAGCATGAGGCCTCTCTCACACAGCCTAGTGCTAAAGGATATTATGCCTCATATTTTTCACTGCTGTTTTCGATGTATGGGTTGCTTTATCTCCTCAACTAGAGAATAAGCTCCCAGAAGCCTCAAGTAGCTGCAAAAAGGCTGAATAAATAAGTGGCCGTTCCTCTACTGTGGCCCTTATTGGGTAGAATCCTTCTACTGTACCCAGTATGGTTTGACTGTGCCGGGATTTCCCTGCCTCCAAATTCCTTTCCCTCATGCCTAAATCTCCATTTTATTGTCTCTCAGGCTGGCCCACAAATTGAAATAGAACACAATGCTTAATTTTACATCAACCCTTTAAGCTGCTTTAAACACTTCAGTATTACCCAAATGTAGTTAAATATATGAACTTGCACTTAGAGTTGTCAACAACGCATTGATGATTTGTTTTATAGTTGCATGTTAATCTGCAATCTGTTTAATGCAATCCAATACATTATTCAGGATGGTGATATATAAATCTAACTCTCAGACCATGAAATATCACTTAGGATCAAGACTCTAATCTGTTAACAGAGGGACTGCCCGCTCACAAAAGCAAGCAGATAAGAAGAGGTCCTCTTAATAAAAGGCATCATCATAGTTCCCTGCATCAAGGAATTGAGGTAAAGAGCATGGAAGTCCTGGAGGAAGGGCAGGACAAAAGGGGGCAAAAACCACCTTCCTTTCCCCAAGCAAGACTGCCTCATTAAATCAGCCTCACAAAATAGTTAAAAATTCACTCCTCTTACCCAAGTCCTCCGGTGAGAGCATAACAGTCATTGTGACAATGGCAGTGCCAGCCAATGCACACACGGCAGCAGTATGAGGTAGGTGCTCTTCTCATCGCCACTGTGCAGATGAAGAAACCAAGGCACAGAGAGGCATCTTCACTTATTCAAGGTCACACAGCCAGTAAGAGGCAGAGCTGAACAGGGCACTCTCGCCCCACAATCCGTGCTCTTAGCCACTATCCCCTCTAATCACCCCACACAAAATACTAGTCATCAGGCTAATTACCAGGAGAAATATCGGAGGACTGCTACAAGTTCCTTGGGATGAAATAATAGTTCAGACAGTACTGTTCGAACAAGATAGAGTATGAGCTATACTGGGAGATTAAAAGAAAACAACAAAAACTCAAAGCATAAAATATGCAATGCCTTCAAAAAGTTCACAGTTAAAAGAAGAAATGAGGAAGACTCTCCAGAAGAGATCGGCAGAAGGGAATGAAAATGCCAACCCATGGTTCACACGAGGGGAGCTCAGGGAAGAAGCTAATGCCTGAGGTCCTGCTGGGATGGACAGAGATGATGGGACAAGGGGAGGACCCCCTTCTTCTGCTTTTATGAAAGGTAGAGGTGAAGGGCCCAGGTCCACACCACACTTGGGCCAAGCACCCTCACCCCAGGCCCCATGGAAATACGTGGGCTAAGAGTCTGCGAGGTGCACCTAGCGGTACATGAAATTCCCACCTGCAGGGGGACACTGCAAAGCACAAACCACTCAGGCCGCAGGGCCCACCAAGGCCACCTCCCTGCAGACATTTCTCCTTCCCTAAAAACAGCCAGTCACTCTGGCACGTTGCCTCTTCTCCAGAGGCCAGCCCTGGTTCACGTGACCGACTCCAGCATCGAGTCCACCTTGACCACCTGAAGAGCAGCAGGCCCGCCCAGGCTCCAGCATCACCAGGAGCCCATGAGGCCCCAAACAAGCTGGTGGACGTCCAGGAGACGAGCAGACAGTCTCCCGAGATCAAAGGAGCAGGAGGCTGGCCCAGCAAAGGGCCTCCCAAGGAACCCGGCAGTCCCAGCGCAGGATGGGCAGCCTCTGCAATCTGCACCCACAGCCACCTTTATCAACTGTGCTGCACTATTTGGAAGTGAAATACATTTCAGAAATGTCAAAACTCCCAGCATATTGTGCTGATAAAGTGAATAGGCTGTTTGCTCTCCATATTGATATACCCGATTTTCAGCCTGTCAGAGTACTTTTAGTTAGAAGAGGAAATGTACAAAGTTAGCTTTGCTTGTTTTGACAACCACAAAAAGATTTATCAGTTACATGTACCCGTCAAAGTGCCGAGGGCTTTAGAGTGAAAACTGGTTCTAGCCAAGTTCTAACATTATTAATAATGTCACCACAATAACAAAGACACAGAACTTTTCAGATCAGTCCCCTCATTACCTTTATGGGGACAAGTTTGGGAAAACTAGTCCACATTCTAGACATTTGTTGCTTTTTAGGCAATAATTCACAAGAAGTCCATAAAAACTAAAGCAATGTTACTTTTACTTTTCAACTTCCAAATCAAGATGTGTCACATGACTTAAAATAGTGGTGACATGATTTGAAATCCCCGGGCTAGAAGGTGTACTCTTCATTTATTTCTCCTGTCTTCTCAAATATATACTTTTTTCATTCTTGTTTGAATTGTTTCAAATATGTAAAACTCCCACTTGTTTCTCACAACATTCTCACAAAGCCATTGTCAGTGCTCTCACTCTGTCAAACTTTCTTTTAAGTTGCATTACTCTGAGAAGACACCGATGTCCATTTCTGTGTACCATAGAAGACTTGGTTTTATCTCTTGTGCTAAACTTCGAGACAAGCAAGTTGCTGGCAAACCATCATCCAGTAAATCTTTAAATCAAAAAAGAAAAGACGGGGGATGGATGTGGCTCAAATGGTTGGGCATCCATCTCCCATATGGAGGGACCTGCGTTCGATCCCCAGGACCTCCCGGTAAAAATAAAAAATAAATTAAAAAAAAGAAGAAGAAGAGAAGGAAGGGAAGAGAGGGAGAGCACGGAAGGGGACAACAGCCAAGCAGTGAAATACTCTAGGGTGTTAAGGAAAGTGGAAATTATTTCAAATTTCCCTATTATAGAGTTGAAAGCTAAATCTGGTTGCCTGTGTTTCCATTTGTCTTGAGATAAACCATGAGCAAAGCTCAATTTTGGCAAATTTTAATATACTCCTGGATGAGAACTGTTCGTGACTCAGATCCAACTTACATAAACTGAGGGGACTGACTGATGTTATCTTAGTCACCCTTGAGGACAGCTCTATAAAGATGGATCTCCAATGGGCAACAAAGGCTCAGAGAGGCTAAGACACCTGCCTACAGTCACACAGCTGGTAAGTGAAAGAGCCAAGAGGTGGGCCCAGGTCTGCCACGAAGTCTTTTCACGCTTCCATTCTACCTCTTGATGAAACTATCTCACCCCAAATTACAATCACTACACTGGCCAGGGCAAACGCAACCAAAGTTCTCTGTCTGCTTTCCAGCTTCACACTAGCTGTGTCCCTTAGCCACAGAAAGATGACACATTACAGACAATGCCTTATCCTGAAGGGCAATTCAAGGACTGAAGGTGTGACTTACAGCACTGGAGGACAAACGTCCCTGTGAAGGCCAAGGTGGGGATATTCCTAAGCAAGTGCTAGAGACTACAAACTGCTTATGAGACTTCAAGAGGCTGGCTTCGAGAGAGGTAGTCTAAAGGGTATATACAGCAGACACCAAGGATACAGAAAGGAATGCAGAGGTCACTTTTAAAAACGGTGTTTACATTTTAAGCCTGATGTTCTGTGACCCTGAGGCACAAACACAGGTTATGGGGCTCAAGTTGCAAGGAGCGTGTATTCACACACCAGAATAAAATACTTTAAGTTATAACCTGAAACAAAAGGAAAGTAGCCTTTCAGAGATTAGCAATGAAAGAGTTTGTAATCAATTTAAACTACGTCTAAATGGTTCCTCAGCAAATACGTGCACACGTGAATGTGTGTGTTCACGTCTCTCCCTGGCACAGACACTCTCCTATGATTGCCCAGAGAATTATATTTTCTTTATTACATTATCATGTACACAAGTGGATATTTTCATTGTTACCCTGCAACTCTCACCCACTCCCTCGTTCTTCACCAAAGGGACAAATAATCCCTCTTTAATTTAGATTCCTCTTCTATCACATCTGACTAGACTTTTCCTTCAGGAAACCAGACCCTCACCCATCACCTCAAGTGACAATTAGCAGTTTCTGCAGCACATTATATGAGAAGAACTAATAAGGCAAAGGAATCAGGGGCAGGCTTTTCCCTTCACGATCCTGTCTGAAGCTTAAAGGAAAGTCTGAACACTAATGAATTCTGAATTCATGTCAGCTCAATAGAGAGCAAAGTCTTTTATCTTCACCTGGTATAGGAATGAAAGAAGAAAAGCCCAACAGTTATCCACTTCCCCTATAATATACTCTGATTGAGTCCTATTCTTGGCTAAGAGAGTTTAGAGTCCACTAAACCTGGAATAGGTCTTAGGAATCACCTCACAGGATTTTCTTTTTTCTTTTTTTTTTTTTACCAGGAGGTACCGGGGATCGAACCCCGGTCTCTCCATATGGTAGACGGATGCCGAACCTCTTGAGCCACATCCGTTTCCCATCCTCACGGGATTTTAAAGGGAGCAAGCCTGAGCCCAGGGAGGTCAGCAACTTGTCCAAAGTTACAACTCTAGTCTTTGGAACCAACATACCTGGCCTTGAGTCACCACTATTCTAGTAGAAGAGGGAAATAAAGAATGGGCTTTATTCCACATGGTAAGAATGGCTGCTCCAATTTTTTTCAGGTACTTTCAAAATTCTAAACCAGCACGTAAAATATGTTTAAATTAAAGTCAGGCATTAATGGGCTCAGAACAAAGTGATCCAACGGGACCCAACTCCCAAGGAATGCTCCCTGTGCAAGTAGAAGGAACACACATACACACACCCCTGGGAATACACTTTGAGCCTTGAAATACAAATAAATACAAATGAGCACATGCCTATAAGACCCAGATATGACATCTGCCATGGTTTTCCCAAAAGGAACTCACCAGAAGATCCCACAGCTGAGGACAGCTGACTGCACATTGTACCAGAGGGGAAGTTGTAGGCCTAAAGGTTAAATCAGAGCACAGGCAGCTCAAAACCCAAGCGAGAAGGCTTGATGCTTCACAGAACTCTTCAGACAAGTTTAAAGAAGAAGGTTATCAAACAGTTCTGCAAAGCATTGTGATGGAGTGAGGAAAACAGCTAGTTCCCCACTAAGTTTATTTGTTCTGACAGCTTCTGTCTTGGCCTGGCAGAGGTTGAGTGTCTACACAGTGAACATAAAGATAACCTACAATGGCTACACATCTCCATCCATTTGCCAAAGGTCACTAAGGATTGAGCATTTTGCTTCAGTGCTTCCACTAATACACATACACACCAATCTGCTTACTGTTACACAATATCAGGAGGTTTGGATTTTACTTATAGAAGGATGTCAGACTCACTTTGTCAGAACTTGGTGACCATTATTACAAGGTTGAGGAACAAAGGCTTCAATGAATTTTTTAAAACTTATTTGGTTTTAGAATGCCCAGGAAAGAGGATGCAACTAACAAAATGGAGGTAAGTATGGCTGGACAACATTCCAATCTGAGAACATAAAAGCCAAACAGTGGAGCATTGAGAAATTAAATTCATGGCCTGGAAAACAAGCCAAGATTAAAAAATGTCATGTTGATATGGTAGGTGCTCTTGAGAGTGGGGGGGTGGAGATGTCAGCAAAGGATGGATTGTATTTTCATAGCCATGTTTGTGATGGAGGTAGGGAAGGGTCAAGTGGATTAATACCCCTTAGTGCTTTGGGGGCACACACCATATCTTTCGTCAGAATCCTAGACAATGTCAAAACCCACCATCAGAAAGCTCAACGTTTTCAGTCACCTCAGCCTACCAAAGCCTCCTTCTATGGAGGGATGAGATTAGGTGGTTCCTATGCCTTCTCTTTGGGCCACTAGGAGGTGCTGTTGGCAGCAACACGGCTCTCCACTGCCAGTTTAGAAGGATAAAGGCCCCTCTTCTGAGGCAGCTTGACAGTCTCCTAACCATATCTAAGCCAACTTCTTCAGTTCTCACAGATCCTAAGAGAAGCTAATATATATATTTTTACTTGCACATTTATTTATTTTTAAGCTGTTTTATTGAGATATATTCATATACCATACGATCCATCCAAAGCGTATAATCGTTGCCTTTTTGTTCAAACAAATCAATTTTATTGATACATATTAATAAAGCATAAATCCATCCAAAGAGTAAAATCAATGGTACTCAGTGTAATCACATATTTGTGCATTCATCACCCCAATCATTCCCAGAGCACTTTCATTATTCCAGTAATAATAATAAAAAACAAACAAAACTCATCACCTTTCAATCTCTCTGTGACTCACCTGCTATACATAGCTGCTGCTAATATTTTTTTGAGTGTCCAAAAAATGAAGGAAGGAAGGATGGAGGTTACTGTGGGACTTGAGTCCTCTAACAGACTAACTTCCAATTATATCTTTTTTTTTTTTAAGATTTATTTATTTCTACACACACACACACCCCACCCCCTTGTTGTTTTGCACTCGCTGTCTGCTCTTCTGTGTTTGCTTGTCCTCTCCTCAGGCAGCACTGGGAACCAACCCTAGGACCTTCCGGAGTAGGAGGGAGGCACTCAATCTCCTGCGTACCACAGCTGCCTGGTCTGCTGCATCTCTTATTTTCTCTCCTCTGTGTGTCTTTTTGTTGTGTCATCTTGCTGCACCAGTTCTCCATGTGGGCCAGCACTCCTGCACGGGCCAGCACTCCATGTGGGCCAGCTCACCGCTCAGGCTAGTTCGCCATGCAGGCCAGCTTGCCTTTTCACCAGGAGGCCCCAGGAATCGAACCCTGGACCTCCTATATGGTAGACGGGAGCCCAATCGCTTGAGCCACATCCGTTTCCTGCAGTTATATCCTAATAGACTAAAATTGGAAGAAAATCCTGAGTGTGAGAATACCCACAGAGCTCAGAACAGCCTGCACAGGCCTCAGGGGTGAGTAACTCTCTCACACATAATCCCTAAGAATCACATTTTCTGCCCAGACTCAGGAACATGGAAGCAGATTTGTTCGTGAGCCCAGGTTTGGGGACTCATCAATTTTCTTCACAGCCTGCTGGTACTTAGACGTGTGCCCCGTCTCTTTGCCACACAGTTACTTTTGGGGGCAGCAGTGCATACAGCACAGAAATCACATGGTGAAAATACAGAGAGGGAGGATGTGGGGCTTTCCAGGGATAAGAGAGGAGAATGGCAAGAGATAAAGGGACAGAGAAGAGGGGTTAGAGAATGGTGGAGAGACCTCTTGTCACAACAATGCGAAAGAAAGACACAAAGAAGCGCCCCTACTCTGAGGAGAGTGGGTTGCCCTTTGATGTGAGGTGACAGCCTATAATGCTGATGAGAGTTCTCTCTGCCCCTGTTTGCCCACCACGGGGGCTCATCCTCTGACCGCATTCTCACCTCCTGTTTAGTCACGAGATTGCAGGAAGAGGGTTCAGTGGTGGGTCAGAGAGACACCGGCCCTCACACCCACCAGGAACCTGGGCCTTCCTGTCAGGAGAGGGCCCTCCGTCCCTTTCTTTTAAAGGGAAAAGATCACTGAACCGACCAGCCCAAATCTGTTCTTCCCTTTGCCTCTAAAATTGCCAATAGCATCGTCTTTCTTTTTCTTCAAATGAGAGAGGTTCCAGGGTCACAGCCAGGACTAACACCTGGGTCCCAACCCCCACCCAGGGGGCTAAATGCTTAAACTCTGCTGCCACCCAAACTTCCAAAGCAAGAAAAAAATAAAGTCAGTCACTGCATGGGGGAGATAGAAGATAATTGGGTTAGAGAAAGACAAAGCCTTCTTTCAGAAGAAACCAGCAGTCATTATTGCTCGATCCTCTGGACAGGCCACTGTTTTCAGCCACTCACTGTCAAGCGAGGATAGTGCCTGCCACCCAAACGAGATAAAGCACCAGGGAGTAGCTGGTACCATGCCCAATACATATGTGGCACTCAATAAATTTCAGGTATGCGCTCCTTCCCCAGAGCAAATACTTTGTTTTCAACTTAGAAAAGTGAAACTCCCTCCTACCTTAATTGTCAGATTTGCTGTGAGGTAATTGGCAGCTCCCTTTGATTTCAGGGTTGCTCTGGATGTTTTGCAAGGGGAGGCTCCTGAGTCTTCTCAGGGCTTGATGGCCAGATAATGAGACGGTATTTCTGCTCACATTCCCAAGCAGACCAGGATCACGTGGTCCCGTATTTGCATGTGAGAAGAAGCAGAAAATCTGAATGCAAATAATAAATTTCTTGTAAAAGCCCCTCTAAGTCTCTACTTAGAGACACCAAGTAGGACACAGGCAGGAATAGTTTTCTTGGGTTTGTTTCCTTTGATTCTCAAGCAGACAACTCCACTCCATCTACTGGCCTGAGTTGGGGGAAAGGGGGTTGGAGACACACAGCATCGGAGCAGGAGTGTGGTAATACAGGAGGCGTCAGGTTTCAGAGGCAGGGAGCCTTGATTAAAATCCCAGCTCTGCTACTTATCACAACCAAGGGGCAAGTTCCCAAACTCTCACCGTTGTTTTCCTCAGCTGTTAGGTGATGAAAGCAGCCCCAGCCTAACAGCATGGTTGGGAAGAAGAACTGAGTTACTGTACATCCTGATATAATCAGTATGAGGAAAATAAAGGACCACAGTGAACGTCATAGCAGGCCCCTTGCTGTATATACCTAAACCACAGTAGCTGAGCCACTCAAAGCAAAGTCAAGCTCTTCTTCTGAGAAGTCTAACATTTGGAGGTGGGAGTAGAAGACAGTGGTTTCAACACCTTATCTGCAGGCCAACAAAATCTGTGAGCCCTCGGATGTACCTTCACTTTCCTGGTTCTGGAGATTTAGGGGAGGAGGCAGGAGCAGAGGGTGGCAGGGGCAGAAAGAGAGAAAAACACTGGCCACCTTGGTTCCAGACAGTTCTCCAAGTCTGATTCCGCCCAGCGGAAGGCCCAGCTGCATCTTTGCTCTGAGGTTCCATCAGATAATTCAGTATCTTTCTAGCTCCTCCATTTGTACATAAGCTACCTCAGACTGTCTACTCTCACTTTGCAATCAAGGGCCTTGACCAAGACAAACACAGAGGCAGGCCTATACAGGAAACACAAAATGTTCTGATCTCCACTTCCAACTGTGTCCCTTACTTCTCTGCCATGAACCACGCTGCTCATTCCATTCTTTCTTCAAGAACATGCCTCCCTCTCTCCCCTCACTTCCCAGAGTCCTCGCAACATGTTCTTTCTGATAAATCTTATCCTTACTCACACCATACTCTCTCCCACACACACACCACCACTATACCACTTCTGTCTAATTATGCAAACAGCCATCAGCAACAGCATGTACTGACGTCACAACCACGAAGGTGGCACCTCCTTCCTGCACGGTCCCCAGCCTGTGAGCCCTCATGGTCTCCTTCATAGAGCTGGAAGCCACCCGTAATTCCTCCCTCACAGCCAAAGACTTTGGTAACAACAGAGCAGGGGTCCTTAACCTTTTTTGTTCCACGGAACCCTTTGCCAGACAGGTGAAAACCACGGACCCCTTACTAAGTCTACATTATACTGTGTATTATTTAATAAATATATCATACCTGTACCAACACATCCCCACGAGAATATTTTTTTATTTCAATTCAAGCTCATGGACCCCTTGTTAAGAAGCCCTGAAACAGAACCTTTGGGTCATTCACATCTTTTTAGAAAACTGGACACAGCTGCAAGTATTCCAGTACAAAGTTACACTTTATGAATACTGCCTCAGACCGCATCTTCTGTGACTTATTGCAGCTCGTGAAGAAGGGTGAAGACAGGACATGAGCAAGGCCTCCGAAAAGTCTGGCAGCAAGGACCAGGGAGGTTCTGGAGAAAAGAGGCGTTGGGCAAACTCCATCTCCCTAATCTGCATGGCGACTGCTGGCCAAGTTTGCTCTCCGAGCTGTGAGAAGGACCAATTAATTTATCAATCTGCACCTCTTTCTGCCATAACATATTTCCCTCTTGCCAACAAAAAATGTGTCCATTATCAGGCAGGTCCCTGTCCTCCTAAGCAGCCCATGCGGCTGTATAATTACACTTCTTTCCTTGACAACTTGCATGATTGTTTTCCTAACAGTATATTACTTCGTTAGTACTTTCCAATATACGTTATTTTTAAACTGTCACTTTTGCCCAACTCATCCCAATTCGCACTCGTCTGTTTATCATAACAATCATTAATAACTGTCAGTCCACGCCATCAATGTAACGAACTCACTCCCTCATTAGCATGTTCTAGCATTTGTTCCGTAGAGGGGACTGATTATTTTTTACAACAGGCCAAGCCAATTACTTTAGTGAAATGGAATCACATTAATCAAAACTTAACAAGGTGGCAAATTTAAAGATATCAGATTGCAAAAGACAGCATAACTAATATGTCAGTGTCAGAGGTAGCATGTAGGTATGCAGCAGCTGTACTAAATATATCTCTTCACGGAGGCCACATGAATTTTGACGTTTCATATGATCTGACAACTACCAAAGTGATATTATAGAAGGCAAGAGCCTGGTGCTGCACAGCTCACAATGACTTTTGTAGATTCTGGCAAGGGCAGCACGAGCGGAGAGGAAGGCGCAAGACAGGGAGAAGAAAATGGTGGCCATGCCTATCCAGGCTGGCAGACGGCAGCGGATCAGGCCTCTCTGTGCCCAGGCATTTTCTTTTACACTTTAAATGATGATCGTCATCCATCACCATCTGACAACAGCATCAAAACCAGCTGCAAAACATGCAAAGCCCAGCACTCTAAAATATGCTGACACAACTCACAGAAAAACAGATAAATATATTTATTTATTTATTTATATTTATATATTCCATAAGAAAAAGATGTGTGGCGGGGGGAGACTGAAGAAGGAGTGGGGGTGGGATGGAGTGCGAAGTGCTTAGGAATGGAGATGGAGGAAGGGAAAAACCAGGGAAGTGAGGGAAAGGGAAGAAAAATGAGAAACAGAACAAAAGAAAAGAGTGAAAAGTAGACAAAGACAAAGGAAGAGAGAAAGAAAAGGGGAACATGATGAATAGAAAAAGAGGGGGCAGGGAAGAATGAGGAAGAAAGGAGAGAGAGAACAAATCCATATTGCTATCAGGATTGAGAAGGAAGGCAAAGTAGGGGTTCCCTTATAAGAGGTGATTCTCCCCAGTTTATCTCCATCTCTCTATTCCACCAACCCGTGCTTCAGCTCAAACCACTTTTTCAGCTCCTGCCAGGAAGAGACATTGGGTTCCATATAGGTCTCCTCTGCCTGCTTCTAGCTCTTGAGTTGAGGTTCCGCCACCAAAACGGTGGTTTCTAACCTAGAGCTCTGCTACTGTCCCCTTCCCCCATCCATGAGCTCCTCATGACCCACAGAATCAAGTCTAACTCTTTCATACAGCACATGGACACCTCCACCATCAGCCTGTTTGTAGCTCATATCTCATTACACCTTCCCCCACGAGCCCACCTCCTCCCTGGCCTCACACCACTCAAAAGGTGTTCACGTCTCTGCACTGACATATCTTAGCCAAGTGACCTTGAGTAAGTTACTTGACCTCTCAGCCTCCCTGTCCTATAACGATGAGATAATATTACTTACTGCTCAGGATTTACTGTTAAGCATAAAATAAATAACCTATAAAAAGTGCTGGGGTTCTATGAGAATGTTCTCTAATGAACTGTAACAAATATACAATACTAACACATGGTGTTAATAATAGGATGGTTTGTGGTAAAAATATGCCAAATATAAGCTATGGACTATAGATAGCAGTAATATTGTGACGATGTTCTTTCATCAATTATAACATGTGTCACAACAATGTAAGTTGTTGGCGGAGGGGTGATGTATGGGAATTCTGTATGGTGTGCATGACTGTTCTTTAAAAATCTGAAATAAAAAAATATGCCTGGAAAGATTTCTGGCATATGAGCAGGCACCACTCCTAAGAGTGGCCCTTAGGGTAGAGACTTTGCTTTTATTTATCTCTTCAGTCTGTACAAAGTAAGCAAGCCCTGAAATTCTATGAAACTGAATTCAGGTAGAATCTTTCTTTACAGTTCTCATTTATGAGGTTTACATCCTTCGGGGCCATTTATTGAATAAATAGAGAATTGGTTGGCCTCAAATAGAGGGACCAATGATGGCCCACATGATTCATTGGCCTTACAGGGAGTAGCTAACTTAGAAAGGCACCATGGTCCAGAGACATGCAACAGCTAGGTCCTTCCCTGTACCTACAACCCAACCCGCTCGGCCACCCTACTGTTGGTATTTAACGGAGCCTGTTTATTTACTCATTTCAAGGAAGCCCAGAGCCAGGTACACCAGGCTGGCAAAGGCCCCATTGGATAGTGTGATTAAATTCAGTTATATAACACAGTTCATGAAATCATGCTATGATTCATTTTTACAACTTAAATAGCTATTTGGTTGGGTTGCCAGGTTGAACGTGATGAATGTGCAGGATAAAACAGAACAAAGAGAAGGGCCAGTGCCTGTAAACTGAAACATTAGTCAGTGTATTAACCCCTTCCCTCCTTAACTGAGATTCCTTGCTGGGGGCAGCTGCCCCATGTCACCTTCCTTCAAACCTCACAGCTATTATCAGATGGGTCCCATTGCCAAATGTGACCATTCAACCTTCTCCCCAGCAAAGAAAAAGAATTTTCTCCAGAATGTTCACCATCCATTCCATCCTAATTCCTGCTTCAGGACAAGTGTTCGCTTGTCCTACTTCCAAATCCAATCACCTACCAGACCTCCAAATCACATTCCAGTCTTGAATCCTACACATCAAACATTTAACTTACGTCCAAATTAACATTCACGGCAATCATGGTGAGATGGTGGCACGCCACCCAATTATCCTGAAGCCACGAGAAAAAAAGAATGCTAGATTAAAAAGGATTCGTTTCAACATAGAATTCCATAGAAATAAGAGGGGGAAAAGCAGGACTGCATCACTCATCAGCAATTCATGTTGCATAAGGGATTATTTTAAATTTTACCAGGCATCTCTCTATTTAAAGACATCCTATGGTAGACTCCTTAATAAAGGAAATAAAAGCATTGTAAATCATCATTTAGAAAATTTAATTGGATTTTCATTTTAAAGAATCACAAAATTTTAATATTGGAAGAATTCTTGCCAATTAAGTCCAGCACCAACCCATTTTTCCTCATTTTACAGAAAAGGAATCTCGGTATAGCATATTTTCCAAAGATGAGCACAACAATATCTTCCACATAATAGGCTCTTCTAGGATGTGACCTTGCCATTCCCTTATCAAGAGGCAGAATCTCTTGAATATGGGCAGGCTTTGACTGACAGAGAACATGGAAGTTACATGATGTAACTTCTGAGGTTACTTCCTAAAAGCAGTGCCACTTCTACCTTGCTCACTGGAGCATCCTGTCCTAGGAGCCCTCAGCCGCCATGTAAGAAGTCCAACTACCCTAACTCGGCCATACTGTGAGGAAGCCAAGCCAGATGGAGAGGCCATGGGTAGGGGCCACCGTCATCAGTCCTAGCCCTCAAGTCAGGTGCCATGTATGCATGGGAACAAGCTTTCAGATAACTCCAGGTCCCAGTATCGAAAGACCCAACCATTGGGTCTTTCCAGCCAAAGCACCAGACACTGTAGATTAGAGATCAGCCATCTCCACTGTGCCCCACCCAAATTCCTGACCCACAGAACCCAGGAGTATTAAATAATAGCTGCATTAAGTCTCTAGGTTTGGGGGTAGCACAGCAATTGATAAAAGGAACCCTGGGAAACCTGGGGTAGTAAAGGTCAAATGAGGACAAGAATGTGGGTCCACCAATTCTAGGTTTGTTGCTGTTTCTCCTTTATGACTCTTCTGCTTCAACTTTTGCACAAAGACATATCTGTACTGCATACACTAACTTACCATGCCAGTAAATAAGACAGAACTGAGAAGAGTTTAGCCAAAATCTCATCAGATAGATACAGAGTAGCAACGGTTGCCAGTGGCCTCAAGATTAGCCATA
Organism: Tolypeutes matacus; assembly: GCA_026826555.1. Taxonomy (NCBI): domain Eukaryota; kingdom Metazoa; phylum Chordata; class Mammalia; order Cingulata; family Chlamyphoridae; genus Tolypeutes; species Tolypeutes matacus. Next base: position 121,992 of record JAKSZT010054160.1, on the reverse strand, counting down.
TCTCCCAAAGAGCCAGCCCAGGGTAAACCTACATTCACAAAGAACAACAAAAGCTGAGTACTACCAGGCATCCAATAGAAAAAAAATACACACACACACACACCAGCAGTCACTGGCATTCACTGGCCCAGCAATTTGTTCCCCAGTATAAAATTCCTTGAAAGGCAATCACTGCCCCAAATGGAGGTCCTTATATCACATCTCCCACAAATTCCACTTTACCTCAGGCTTGGAGAGTATCAACTGTCCCCCAATGTAGTCCACTGGTCATTGGCTCACTGCCTAGAGTCGGAACACTCAGTATGGTTCCAGCAGGGAGATGTCTGGGCTCTTGAGATGAAGCTTCAAAAGTGTGATGAGGACTACGTTACATTAGAGTCTTATTCCTTTCATATCCACCCACATGACCCTCACCTCGGTACATGTTCAGATCAACTCTCTTCTATTCCCATGAATAAATGTGCCAAGAATCTCGGTTTCTTCACTACTTCCATGGCCAAGAGAACCCAATACAAAGGCCTTTCAAGAAGGGAGATCCTTGGGTCATCTTCCCCTTGGGGAATGAGGAATAACTTCCATCCCATGCTCAGTATATCAGGAAATATGAGCACAATACTTTCTCCTCAAATTTACCACAACATTTTTCCAGATCCAAAACTAAACCTCAAGGTATGACAAAGGAAATTTAACTGTGTTGTGGGTTTCTTTAAATGAAGTCTTACAAAGAGAAGAAAATTAAATCACATGTTGCCATTCAATGACCTGTCTTTATTGGAAATAAAAACCCAAAATATAAACTTTAGGATTATATGTACATAGACATACTAAATAATATATACACACTCATTAATACATTATTTGCATTTTCAAAATCAAGAGCATCCTGAGTAATCAGGAATGTAAGCACATCATTGAGACAGGCAGAGCAGAGAAGGACTGATGGCTTTGCCTTCCATCCTCTTAGATCTAGAGCCTCATTCATTACTCTCTCTTTAACCTCCCAAGGGTGTGCTGAACCTTTCTCCCACCCATAGGAAAATCATCTCATCTCTCTGAACCTGAATTTTTTTCATTTCAAACACACTCAGAAATATCAAGTGGCATGTCCAAGTTTACAGAGCTTAGAAGGACTCAAAGCCATGTCTCTGCCTTTCAGTAGACTTGTTCTTTCCATCTCTCCTTCCTCGTTTAGCTTAATGCCTGTGCTCTGCTGCCACACACCCTCTACACTCGGGCCCTGGAGGGCCGTAAGCCCGGGTGATGCTGAGCCTGGCAGAGGAGGAATCTCCCACCTCCGCATAGCACACATGTCAACAGTCCAGGCTCCAAATTGAGAACCCCCCACTCAGACTCTCAAATATCAAACTGGCAATGGCAAAGACCAAAAATCCCCTTTAAAGGTTTTAAAAAAAAACAAACATCAAAACTTCCCTTTGAACTCAACATGGAAAGTTACTTGAGTACAGGACACATAAACTTGGCTCTCGCCAGCATTCCCACCTTGCTCCATCCTCTCCCCAGCCTGACCGCTGTGCTAACAGAGAGGCTGCAGATGTGTGAGGGGCCTCTAATTTATTTCCCTCCCTGATTTATTTTACCCCTGCACATCACTTTGGTATGACAACAATGCATAATTCGATTACACGTGATACAGAAAATCACTGCAGCTGTTCAGAAATATTCACAGCAAGAGGAATTTCAGATCCATACACAGACACGGATACACAGACACATACACACAGTCCTGCTTTGTGAATATCCTGCTAAAACCACAACGGGAGAAGAGAGAGCAAAAAAGCACTTCTTTCTATTGATCAGGCATTTCTAGCATTCCCCTGCCTTGCTTTGTTCCTAAGTACAGAATTAAGAACAGCTCCTTGCCGAACATCCCCCACAAGGTCTAACAAGAGAAAGAGCATTTTGGGGTGAAATGAATGCAGTGCAACAGGAAAATCAGAGTGTGCACTGTTGAATTTTACTTTAAGATGCTGCTGTGAAACCGGGTGCATTTTAATTCCCTTTTAAACGCCACGTAAAAGTTTCTCTCCTGCCTGCTAGCTCTGTGGGCTACATACCATGCCTAAGATTAATCCCTTGGGAGTTTTTTATTTCCTATTCTGCCTATCTTTCATCTTCACCCCAGACTAAGCAGATGGATGTGAATTCAAAGTTTTCTGATCTTTAGCACAAGTTATGGAGGGTTATCTTTGGCTGTATATCTTTCCGCTGGCAGTGCTCCCTTGGTGATGAAGGATTAACCACCCCAGCTGTCTCTTCCCAGAATGATGCAGTGCCGTGCTCCTCAACACGACAGCATCACTTAATCTTAATGTCCGCTCTCCGAGCGCAGCCGCGCAGGACAAAGCCAATCAACATCAGATGCCACCAAGATAGACCTACTGCTTGGCCCTGGAGTCTCTCACCCTCTCACTCCTATTAATCAACATCATCCAACCCAATCCCAGAGTTCACTTCTCTCAAACCACACTTTGACTAAGCCGGGGTCCATGTTAACCATCCGAAGCACGTGGTGGGAGGAGGGGTGGGGTACAGGCAGAAGCGTGGGGAGCACGGTGCGCCGAGCCAAGGGGCTGCATGACAAGAGTCCTTCTCTCTGCCCAGCTTCTCTCAAACACCACCATCAGCTCCTGGAGCACTCAACACCTCTTCACGCACTGAAATTCACCCGTTTGTCATAACAGAGATCGATCTAGCATGAATCTTTGCGGAGACCCTCTAAAGAGTCTGAAGAAAGACGTGTCCATTCACAACTGAACTTTATTAGCCACCCTTTCCCCACCAGCTCCCTCTGACCAGCAAACACACCATCACTTTCGTGTGTGAAACTGAGCCTGACATATTTTACTTCTTTTTCTGCACAGAAACTCTTCACCTCACCACAGACAGCACAAATGGAAGCCCAGACCAGACAAAAAACCGCCTTCCTCGCCCAACTCATACATCCACAAATACAGTTAATCTTATTAAGTCTCCAATCCTCCCTTCTCCTTTTTTAAGTTTATGTGTCATAAGTAGGAAAAGCAAAATGGTACCCCCATGTTTTCCCTCTAGCTCCAAGCAGTTTACAGGAATGTAAATCCCTTTTCTTTCTTAAGAAAGGGAACAAAAAAGTCAGCCCAGATCTCAAAGGCAAATGTAATAAAACAGTAAATTATTGCTAGAGTTTACTAAACAAATGCAACCTAGTTAAATTTGGAAAAATCTTCACTTTTGCTTACATTTGCAATTTTACTGCTGAACTACTGGTATTTCTTACTTATGCAACATTAAAATGTATAAGAAATCCTCTTGTGTGCTATATCCAGCATCTACTCTTGATTTATAATACCCAATTTAGGGGGGAAAAAACACAACTAAACCTGATTTAAATCACAGATTACTCTGTAAAACACAAGCAAGGAACTATTCCAAATCCTAAATGTAATTTAAACATATTTATATTTTACAGTGATATATTTTCCCCATTCCTTGTCTTATGACTATAAACTTTCTATAATTATATAAGCAATTTCCCTAAGGTCACAACATTGATCATAGTTATAAATTGCTAAAGTACAACAACATACATGAGCAATAAAATATATGCTGGACATCATGAATGGTTTCATCAAATCAGGAATGGAGAGTGGGAAGAAGAGTGAGGGAAGTAGGAATGGAGATTAAAAAAAAAGAGGAAAAAGTAACAAAGAAATTTTCCAAGAAGTCATTACAAAATTCCATATCCCCTTCCCAAAAGCCATTTGGAACACAGTTTTTACAAACTACCCTGTAGTCAGGCTTGGTTTAATTTTTGATGCTATTTTTAACCCTCTGACTGTTTCACTGAACACCATTTAAGGGAGAAGTCTAGGAAACAAACTCCCAAAATTATTCGGTTAGAGCAAAAGTAAAAACCAAGAAGAGAAACCCTACATGATTAAAACTCCCTTCTACCAACAGTAATTCTCCAGCTGTGTTCCTAGGAACCCTGGGATTACATGGAGGTAGTGCCTAGGTGAAGCAGGTGGGAATCCAGGCTTCCCACCCATCCTTTATCTAGAGCAACTCCTCTCACTTATTTCCTCTATTGGCTCCACAGAAGAAATGTAGCTTGGAAAAAGTTTTAAAGTTAAAAAAGGAAGGAAAAAAGGTTGGAAAATACAGCGATGCAGTCATCATGAAGAATGGCATCTAAAGGCAGTTATTTGAAGGTTCCCAATTGTTTCTGTGTTTCTGGAGTTGTTGGGTAATCCTTCTCTTAAAGGGAGAGCATGTGGGTGCCCCCAACACACACACACAAGATGCAAATGGGGCTGTTGCCAGGCACCTCCCGTGTCCAGGGTTCCAGCTAGACATGCTGACAGGCCAGTCACCCCGACAGCTAGTAATGCCACCCTCTGCTCCAGGCAGCTGCCTATTAGGAAGACAGCTGAGACCCAGAGGAGAGGGAGAAATCAGTGCGTGACAGGCCCTGCCACGCTTGGTAACTTAAAAAGACCTGTGTTCCCCAAAGCCTTAGGAACAGAGTGGTTCAAAATTTCCCTCTGCAACATTTAACAGTGAAGGCTGAGGGTCTCAGAAGCTCAGGATCCTGGTACAGCTTTCAGAGAAGACCACACAGCTCTTCCTATGTGATACACATCTTTCTTGGAGGAGAGATGATAGAGAATGGCCCCTGGGAGTACAAATAATGCCTCCCCCCCCCATTGTACACCCCTTCGCTCTACTCTTATTTCTTATTTACCTTCCTACTTCTGTTCCTCCTTTCTTTGCTCCCGTGCTCCCAAAAGTGTGCTCTCTCCCTCCCTCTTTCACTCTATTTTCCTATTTGTGTACTATTAAGAGCTCCCAAATAAAGCATATATGTTTTCCTGAAACATGACAATTTTCCTTACCCAGGAGCAATATTCACAACATTAAATGGTATGGTGTGGGCATGCACCATCCTACAAAAGCTACCTATAAGTAACAGCATTCATGCAAAGGGGGACAGAAACAATGTACGTCTTGGTTCCTGACACCAAAAGGAAGAGAAGCTGCACCACTTCCTAGTTAACTAGATAAGCTGGGGGGTCAGAGAGATCTGAAATCAAATCTGTCCATAGAACCTCACTTTATTAATTCAGATTCTGTCTCCTCCCCTATATAATAAGTATAATAGTTTCTACTTGTGGAAGGTAAATAAGTTGCCACAAGCAAGACTAAAATTTAAGGTATAATTAAGATGTAATTAATTGTAATAAAGATGGTAATTAAATGATACTTCCCCTTGAATTGACTGTTTTTGGTTGGCTGGTTGCTTTCTGGTTTTTTTGATAGCCTAGATGTGTTATGGCTGCCCAATAAACAAGTTAAAAAACAGAACAATCTTACCAACTCTGGTCTTAGAGGAAGAAGGGGTGGACTCTGCCAGGTGATAATCCAAGTTGTTAAAGTGCAGGTGGAGTGAAGGCTGCTGGAGTTATCACCAGAGATGCAGCAGGGCTGTGGGCCCTTACTGGACTTTCATCACTTAATCAAATAAAAACTACACAATGCAGTAATTTTTATCAGAGTAGGCTTACTGCATATTTAGAATTTTATTTCTCATTTTTAAAATGCATGTTCTTTAAAAAATGGAAAACAAAAAGGCAATTAAAATCACCAATAATCCTGCTGCCCAGATGATAATGGTACTCTAAATAACTAATATTTTACTGAGCATTTACTATATGCCAGCATTGTGCTAAGTGCTTTACTATATTACCAGATTTAAATCTTACAACTCTTTGAGGCAGAAAACCGAGACTGACAGTGGTGAAATAATTTGCTCAAGGATACATCATCACATGGCTCCTAAGTAGCAGTACCAGAATTTAAACCCGGGTCTGAATCCAAAGCTTGCCTGCTTAACCTCCATGACAAACTGCCTCCCTCTCCGAAATAACAAAAGTTCACATTTTGTTAAGTTTCCTTCAATTCTTTTTCTTCAGCCTATAGATAGATGCAAAAACTCTCATTGAATTACATGTCTTTACATAGGATTAATCAATACAAATATTTATATATTAAAAATTTATTTAGTTCAGATACAAACTCTTCAGCCCTATAAACCTTATATTTTTCGAATAAGATGCTTTCTTTATGGAAAACCCAAGGAATTTTACAAATTGCTAGAAGAAGGACTTCCACTCCAGTTTCAACTGTTGAGACTTTGGACATATCAAAAACGAGTAAACACAGGGAAAATTTTACAAAACTGACCCACAACCATGACCAAGGGATTCTCAGAAAATAGCAGCATGACTCAGACCAAACATTAAAGGAAAATAGGAAAGAAAGCACATGAGTTTCACAACATGCAGGGACAGGAGTTTTGATACAAATATTTTAACCAGGAAAAGCAGCTTGGGCATCCTATTAAATACCAAGAACAACCAACTCTTTAATCTTTCTCATCAAATGCCTCGGTCTCCACCAATTCCCATGACTGTGTAACCAGAAACATTCTACTTTGGGCCCATCCTTTATTACCCTACTGCCTGACTGCCAGGGTGGCCTTAGAAGTACACAGAAATTAGGACTACCTGGCACCCATTCAATGAGGGAAACTGGAAGACTTGGCAAACAAGCTACTCTGGCAAAGGACAGTTTCAACTCCTCAATGCTAAATTTTCTGCATTATTTTTCTGTAAACCTGCAACTTCTCTAACAAAAATCATATATATATATATATATATATGACTTTATATATATAAGGTCATTAAATAGATGGGCAGGTGGGAAACAATGCAACGATCCAACAGGAAAGGCCAATCCTGTCTTCAGACACACCTCCCAAGGCTCCAATACATCCTGGCCTAGAGCTGGCCACTAAGAAGGTTAGACAGTAATAATTGTTCGCAAAAGAACTCCTTAAAGACAACAGAGATCCAGCCTGTGTTTATCAATTACTGAGTTTGCTAATTCAAAACACGAGCGTTATACAAAGTAAACTAGAGGCTATGTTCCCCCTTTCCCATTTCCTGGGAATCACCTGAAACTGGCTCCAATTCTACATCATGCAAGGAGGCACCCACAGCAAAGCAAGCCAGCAAGTTCTCACCATTTTTCTAAAAAGAGTGGCAAGGAATCTAGAGAATTCTTTGGACACAAGACTACTGTTTCATCTGTTTTCAGCTTGATAAATCAAAACCATTTGGGAATATGGTAATTTTCTTCATGTATTCATCTTTGTTATCCTCTTCAATATTTTGCAGTTTTCTTAATATAAATCCTGAATTGTTTCTTGCTAAATTAATTCATAGATGTTTGCTGTTGTTGTGAATTGGAAATGAAACTCTCCCCTCCCCAGTTTTGGATACGGATTTTTCTGTAGTTTATCACTGACAATCTCATATAACTCTAATTAATTTAGTTTTCCACTTAATTCTATTGGGTCATCCAGATTAGTCACCACATCACTCTAAAATAATGACAATGGCTCCGTCCTGAGCGAGATGGCAGAGTGAGGTATTTCAGGGCTCCATCCTCCCACAGAAGCTTTGAGCCACCACCAAGAAGTGGCAGAACCATCTTTCTCAAAGCTCCACTACTTTCTCAAAGGACTTCAGTAACAGGGAGGGCATCAAGTTAAGAAAAAGGTCATTTAAAAGTGGTAGGATCTCATGGCACCGTGGCTGACCCATGCTCTCACTTGGCGCAGAGCTGGCTGCACTCTCAGTGTCGATCGTTGATCCCAGTTTCCTAGGAAGCAGAGCAAACCTCAAGCAAACACTGGGAGCATGTATGTCTGGTCCAATCTGTCTGATGGTGGCCTGAGGCCATCGCTGTCCCAGAACTTGCCCTGTATGTAGAAGGCAAGGCTGTTCACCAAGCCCCCCTAAAGAATGCTGTGGGAGAGCAGTCAAGTTGTGCTGCCTGGGGCAAGGGATTGCTGGCTGTAGGACATCCAGTGCAATGCCAAAACCATGAGAAAACTGTTTCCTCAGAAAAAGGGGGCATTTGGAACTGTGCAAATAGGGAATTTCTAGGGTCTCACATACATGCACAAGATAAGAAACATATGCAGAAAGTATCAGGGAGGCTCCTATGCTTTGGCTAGGAGCTATTCTCCCTACTCATTGCAAGGGTAAGCCCGGAAGGAGAACACTCAGGCAGGTCAATGTGCAGAGACTGGGAAGAATGTTTTCTTTTTTTCCTTTTTTTTTTTTTTTGTTAGTTCCTGACATTCAAGAAAAGCTCTATCATGATGCTAGCTGGATACAAGCTTAAGGAATAGGCACCACAGAGTCTGAATTCCAGTAATAGCACACTAAAATATCAAAATCACTACATTTCAACAGAAGATTACAAAACATACACATGCACACAAAGAAAAAACAAAACAAAAAAAAACAAAAAAAAACAGAAAGCAGTGGTCCAGACAAAGGAGAAAATTAAAGCATGAGAAATCATCCATGGGGAGGGCTGGAACTGGAACATTTCAGACCAAGACTTTTAAAAATAATCCTAAGTATGCTCAAAGAGCTAAAGGAAAACATGAACAAAGAACTAAAGGGAATTAGAAAAATGATAGATGAACACGAAGAGAACATCAATAGCAAGATGGAAATTATGAAAAGGAACCAAACAGAGCTCGAGACCATAGTAATAAAAGATAAAATTCCCTAGAGGGGTTCAACAGAAGATTGGAGCTGGCAGAAGAAAGTATCCAAGAACTTGAAGATAAGACAATTGAAATCATCCATTCTGAGTTGAAGAAAGAGGAAAGAATGGAGAAAAGTGAACGGAACCTGAGGAACTATCAAGTATACCAATATATGCATTGTAGGAGTCCCAGAAGTAAAAGAAAGAAAGGAGCAGAGAGAACATTCAAAGAAATAATGGCTGAAAACTTCCCAAATTTAACAAAATACATCAATACATACATCCAAGATGCTCAATGGACTCCAAGTAGGATAAACTCAAATAAACACATACTGTGTCATATTATAATCAAACTGTCATATGCCAAAGGAGATGAGCCACATGAGATGAGCAATGTGCAATGTAAAAAGGAGCCTCAATAGGATTAAGTGCTGATTTCTCATCAGAAACCAAGGAGGCAAGAAGGCAGTCAGAAGACATATTTAAAGTGCTGAAAGAAACAAACAAACAAAAAAAAAAGCCAACCAAGTATCCTATATCCAGCAAAACTGACTTTTAAAAATGAAGGCAAGGAAAGCAGACGTGGCTCAAGTGATTGAGCTCCCACCTACCACATGGGAAGTCCTGGGTTCGGTTCCTGCTGCCTCCTAGAGAAGATGAGCAAGACAGTGAGCTGGTGCGACAGGCGTGATGAGTGGATGCAACAAGATGATGCAAAAAGGAGACACAAAGAGAAAAGAAAATGAGAGACACAACAAAGCAGGGGGCTGAGGTGGCTCAAGCAATTGAGCACCTCTCTCCCACATGGGAGCTCCCCTGTTGAGTTCCTGGTACTTCCTAAAGAGAAGACAAGCAGACACAGAAAGCACACAGTGAATGGACATAAAGAGGAGACAGTGAACTCAAATAGCGAGGGGGTGGAGGGGAGAATAAATAAAATAAATCTTTTTGAAAATGAGGGAGAAATTAAGATATTTCCAGATAACGAGGGCTGAGGGACTTTGCTACCACGATACCACACTGCAAGAAATGCTAAAGGGAGTTTTGCAGGTTGAAAGGACACTAGACAATTGACTGAAGCCACATGAAGAAATAAAGATGCCCAGTAAAGATAATGACATGGGTAACTATAAGTGCCAATACTACTATATCTTTTATTTGTAACTCTAAGTTTTACTTTCTACCAGATCTAAAAGGCATTTGCATAAAATAAGATTAATCAATGGTTTTGGACACATAATGCATGTATATATATAGTTTGTGACAAGAACTACAGAAAGGTGTGGGGGTAGATGGGTATAGGTACACAGTTTATGGATGCTATTGAACTTAAGTTGGGATCAAACCAAATGAGATTGTTATAGATTTGGGATGCTAAATTTACACCCCACAGTAACCACAAGGAAAATAACAGAGAGTATGCAAACTCAGAGAGACAGGAAAAATAGAGCACATGTTACCAGGGGTGGGGACAGGGGCAATAGGAAGTTAATGCAAAGTGAGTATAGGGTTTCCATTTGAGGTGAAGGGCAAGTTATAGTAACAAATGGTTATATGCATACTGCAGCATAGTGAATGTGATTAATCATACAGAACCATATGCTTGGGAGGGGTTAGGATGGGAAGATTTGTGTTGTTTATATGCTTCCACAATTTAAAAAAAAAAGAGAAACTGAAGACATGATGACAATTAAATGCAATATGTGATACTGGGATCTAAGAATCAAGGACAAAAGGGTCAAAAAGACACTGGACATTACTGGGATGGGACATAATTAAAAATTGGAATATAGTCTGTTAGCTTTCTATCAATGTTAAATACCTTGAACGTGATAACTGCACAGAAGTGAATATCCTTGTTTGTAGGAAATATAAATGGAAGTACTGTATGTTCAAGGAATATGATGTGTGCAACCTGCCCTCAAATGTTCAGAAAATAGACAGCCAAATGGATGATAGATAGAATGATATGACAAAGGTGGCAAAATATTAAGATTGGTGGAGCTGGGTATCTATGGGGTGTGGGGATATTTTGGAGTTCTCTGTATGGGGTTGTATTATTTTTGGAACTCACCCATAAGTAGGAAAGTATTTCAAAATAAAAAGTGAAAAAATAAAACAAAATGCATAAGATCACAATAAAAATAAATTATATCGAAACTAATTTATTGAAATTTTAAAAATGATAATCATCTCTCCCTTTTCATTATTTATACTTCTGTTTTCTATTTCTTGTCTTACTGCATTAGCTGAGGCATTGATTGTGAAATCAAAGGCCCACAGGGCTGGGCAGGTAACGTAACTGTATGACCTGAGCCAGGTGAGGACTTCGGAAGTGAAATCCTATGTCTAAAGGTGGCAGCTGGCCCTCTACTCCTACCTCATGTTACATTTGGAAGGATAGACCATATCTTGCCAAATTTTTCAAGAGAAGCCAGAGACAAGGATCTTTTGTGAAACCTCTAGTTCTTTAAATGCCAGCAAATGATTTTTAAAATATTTTTAAATGTAGGGCTAGGCCAAAATAAATGCCTGATGATCAGATTTGGCCCAAGAGTGACCAACAACTTCTAGGCTAGATCTCCTAGAATTGAAGATTGCATTGAATTTAAATCATAATGGAAGTGGACATCCTTGTCTCAGCCCAAACTCGCTAATATCGGGCCACTCAAGAGCATGTTTGCTTTTGACTTGAGGTAAAGAGTTCATGTTAGGTTTCTGTCTAATGCTAGTTTACTGGGAATATTTTATCAGAAATTAATTCTGAGTTCTATTAAGATGAATGGTTTTCTCCTTTGCTTCTATGTGATCGTTGATATTAATGAATTTCCTAAGATTAGGGGGAAGGGAAACCTAAGATCCTTGAAATATCATACTTACTGCAGGAGAATGCACTATAATTTGTGCTTTCAAAGGAAAAATAGACACAGAGCTTTCCTAATATTTTTAAACCTTGGTTTTGTTTTATTGGTACAACACTTGACTGGGATTGCTTTCTCACCAATATCCCAGCAACTTACTCCAGTCTGTTAAAATCCCAGTTATAAAACTGCCACTGACATCATCCACATCAAAAAAAAATTCACAACCAGATCCAATACCAACTCAATCTACACAACCAGTTTTGAATTCCAAAGCAATTCCACACCGCCATCCACATCTGGATTCCCAAGTCCACTCTGATATAGTTTCCCAAGTCCACTTTGATATAGTTCACTCTTTGGAAAGATGTTGGAATGACAAATTTTCTGGACACAGGTTTTGTTTGGGGGGAGCACATTAAATAAATAAGACAAAACTAGCTTAAGTCAGAAAAGACATTCAGTGCATGAATGTAAAAACATCACTAAACTTGGCTTACAAAACTGTTAATTATGTATTTGACAGTGAAATATCACAAACAGCTGGGACTAAAGAATACAAACCCACACAGGGAGTGGGAAGGAGTCGGAGGCGGGGGGGAGGGGGGGGGGACACATACTCGGACGCACACAAACACCATCAAAGAGGATGTTTAAACAATTCTCTTCTGCTGCCACAGCTTTCACACCTACACAGTGGATCACCTACCTCAACCAAAAATTCACAAGCCAGCTGCTCCCCACGTCCCATTCCCAGGTTTCTAAGTGCAGGGTCTAAAATGGAAATTCTTCTCCAGCATTTAGAAAGTTGGGCCATAAAGTTTGTGGCCACCAGAGAGAAAGAGCCAGGCCAGAATCTAAAGCAACGTGCACCCTGAGGCACTGAAAAGAAAGCCGTCACTTGGAGAAGTTTGGTCTTAATTAAAAAGAAAAAAAAAAAACATAGTCTCAGTGCCTTGGGAGACTGCTCCAAAGACCCTCCCAAAGACTGACATCCCATCTTCTCTCAAACACATGTTCAAGAGCTCACCACATCTCCTGCCAGGAATCTGCTCTTCCGAGGCCCCTCCCCAACTCACAGGGAGGAGCCACAGTCAAAAACATTCATAGGGAGTTTCTTAGAAAATCCTCAGCAGCAGAGTTAATGACAAGGAAAAGCCCAAGCTGGACATCTTGGGAGAAAATGACTGTCTGATCCTGTAACACCAGGAGGAAAGATTCTTGCTAGAGGAAAAAAAAATCCTCTCTCTTTAGGGACCCCTTCAGCAGTTCTGTGTTGGAAGAGACACAGGTTCTCCCTATACCAGATATAAAGCCAACCTGGGGATGAAAGTTGAAATACAGGGGCTTCTTTGGGAGTTGGAGGTTATCCTGAGTACTGTTGTGGCAACGGATGTAGGCCATTTTAAATCAGCACACACCACTCAGAACTGAGTGGGAGAGAGTGTGGTCTACAGTGTGAACTGTGGTCTATGGTTGGTGGCAAGGCTCCAGGATGTGTAAGTTCATTGAGGGTGGTAGGCCACACTGTGGGAGATGTTTGTGTGGGATGTGGTGGGAGGTGTGGGAGGTGGGCAACATGGGAATCCCAGTGGGTTCCGTGTAATATTTTGGGTAATCTAAGCACCTCTTAAAATATATGTGTATATATATATATATATATAAATAACATTTTTGTAAGCAAATACACATATATGCATATATATTTATATATCATTTTGCAAATGTTTGTATGTATTGTGAGAATTTTGATTTTTACCCATAATAAAAAAAAAAAAAAAAAAAGGAAAAAAAAAAAAAGCCAACCTGGTATCCCCCCAACCCCCAAACCACATCTAATGGCAAAAAGATAATCTAATCATTCTTTTAACACAGAATGCACGTAAGAGTTTGAAGGGTACAAACTTAGATATAGAACAAAAGTTTATGTTCTACTTTCTCATAAGTCTAAGAGTTTATTAGTAAAGTTATCCCTGATCTTCAACCTTGGCTGACATAAGACAATAAACTTCAAAAGGTAGTGCCTTGTTAAAAAAAAAAAAAAAAAAAGACATCACAACTTTCTCTTCTTTTTTGATGGGATAATGAAACATTCTTCCTTGTCTACCTCCCAGTTTTTTTTTTTTAGAAGAGTCCGAGAACAACCAAACTATGGTTTAAGCATCTCTGAAAATTGTGGATCACCAGTGGACATCCCAATTCTTACCCTTAAATAAACTTTACAAATATTTCCACATCTTAGATAGAGGCTTAAGAGATTGCTAGACCATCTTACTGAGTCCCAAGCTGTTTCTGGGTGTAAAAAGCACTAGAGCAGGGGTTCTTAGCCTTTTTTGTTCCATGGACCCCTTTGCCAGTCAGGTGAAAACCACGGACCCCTTACTAAGTCCACACTGTACTGTGTATTATTTAATAAATATATCACACCCGCACCAACATGTCCGCACAAGAATAATGTTTTTCTGAATTTCAATTCAAGCTCATGGACCCCTGGTTAAGAACCCCTGCTCTAGAGTAACTAGCCTTCCATAGGAAAACACCAAGCTACCTTTTCTCTAAGATATTGACTGTTACTATGACATGGAAGAGCAGAGTATAAAGGATGCTGGATGGGCAGCAAAGGTCTTAGAATATTAAAGGCCAACAAAACACCAGAAGAAGGGTCCACCCAAGGACAGACTACATTATGGCATCCAACACTGACCTAAAAAGCAAACAAACAAATAAAACCACCATCCCAGGCAGGCTGAGCCATGTGTCTAGATATCAAAATAGGGGAATCTGTTTTGGGTGGGTCAATGGAAACAGCTTCACCCTCCGGAAGACCATGGCGAAAACCATATCCAATGCCAGTCATAGGAGATCACTCTATTTTGCAAAATATAAAACTGTCTCATTGCAAATCTATGGAAACAATGTCACAGGGGCCAAGGGCTGTCACTTCGAGTCAAAGAAGGCCCACTTCACGGTGGCGCTGATGGCCAGCGATGTCAAGGCAAATTATACCCCCACTCACTGAGAGAGAAATCAAAGTCAGGAGAGGAACATTCAGCTAGAGACACACCCACAAGAGTTTGGAAACCCGGCACTCCTTCCAAGCTGTGCTAATCTATCACAGGCACAAACAAAAGATGGGTATTTTTCCCATCAAAAAATGGAAAGGACTGGTGACAGGATATTCCAAAAGGAGATTTAGGGACCTATTCTAAAGGCCAAGGCACTTCTGGCGACATGCAAGATGGGGGAGGGAATGAGGCTCACTGCCTGGTGGAACCTAAATATTAAAAAGGAATAATAAGCAGAAACTGAAAGGGATGGACCCACAGAAAGAACCAGAGATCCATGGGTTGTACTGAGGTTTCATACACTATCTGGAAAGCGGTCGGTGTGTGGAAAGAACGCAAGGTTTGGAGTGAGAGGTTAGGAGATAATGGGCATGGCGCAAACTCTCTGAGCCACTGTTTGGCTACAACCAATGAGAAGCTCCTGAAGAAGCATGGTGCCATGGCTAAAATTTGTTTTCTAGGAAGAAGGTAGCAGGAAGATCAAAACGTAAAGGCAAATTCAAGCCAGATTCTCATGTAGGAGAAGAAAGCAGCAGACCTTACGTTGATTCCAAATAAGTAACAGTCATTTACATGCAAGGATATAAACCAAACAAAAAGGATTGGGTGGGGTGTGTGGAGGGTGTAGACAAATTGTATTTATACCCACAAAGTCAGACCTAGGTGCCAACTTCCAACCAGGAGAGCAGCAACTTCCTTAGGCTCCTTACATAGACAACAAAACTGCTGAATCCAAGGAGGGAGGCTGCCCAAGTCTTTATTGAGCCTGTACAGCATGAGTAGACAAGGGATGATAAGTGTTTACTCATAACTTGAGGAAAAGGAAGAGAGGGACTATCAATTGCTGAGTAAGCACTGTGATATATATGTGTGTACTTATGAAATCTCAATGAATCCTACCAGTCACCCATTTTATAGATAAAGAAACTAAGGCTTAGAAAAGATTATGAAATTTTCAACACACGCTCATCAGCAGTCGTAGTTATTGGAAGCAATGGAGAGTAAATCATGGAGAGCCTCATGGAAGAGTTAGTTCTAGAACTCTGACATCCTACTGGAAACCCAGCATGGCTGGACTCTGGAGTTTGGAGAAATGAATAGCCACCTGCAAGGTTTTCTTTGCTTTCCTTGTTTTCTTTGCTTTCCAGAAACCCAAAGACAGAGAAGCCATTTTGGTGTTCGCAACTGCCACCAAAAAACCAGAGGGATGAGACCAGCCTCCAAAACTATGGTAGTCCTTGTAAGAGTGGAGTTTCTCCCACCCCTTCTACAATCACACCATCCCCACACATGGCTCTGAAGCCCCTGAGCATGGCGGCAGAAGTAGCACATTCCACCTATATAATGAGGTCAGAGAGGAGCAGGCCCAGCCAGCAGGAAAATGCAGCAGGAGGTACTGCGAGTCCACAAAAAGGGATCATCCTGAGCCCAGCCCTTCCATTGGGCAACTGATAACTTGGAACATAAAAATGAAAAAGTACCTTTGTTTAAAACCTTCCTGAAGTTTCTGATCATGATGATTTATATAAACAAAATGTTAAATTAAAATGTAAGTGTTAATAAAATTGCATATATGATGGAATGGCTGTTCTTTTTAAAACTGATCTGCAATAAATTTTCTAAATTCTGATTGCAGGTGATTCAGGCCTTGAAAGCCCTGCCAACAATAGCCAGCAGAGGTCTATTACTGAAGTGGTATTAATATAGCTATCACCACCAATTCAAAGCAGATAATAAAGGACTGACACATTTATTATCATTATTAATTAACAGTTTTCTGAGATGGAATTAAATCAATATGCTGCTCTGATATCATTTTAACTAGTTATGCAAATCAAACATTTAGAGCCCATGAACAGATATAAATGCCATTCAAAATTCACTTCACACTTATTACTGTAATATCAGAACTTTCAGGCTTTGCTAGTTAAAAAAAAAAAAAAAGGACTTAATGCTCATTTAATTACACTCAGACATAAAGCTTATGGAATGAAAGTTGAAATAGCTGATTAGTTAGGAAGTCGCAGTAAGGCTATAACACTCAGGATAGACAATGAGATAATAATGTGAAAACGCAGGGCTCTACATGGAGTGGTTCTGGCAGATCCTATTAAAAAGAACAATGACACGTGTAGGAGAATATGTTTTAAAATTACAAAGTTGAGGAACCCTTTCTTGTACCCAGAAAGGAGAGGGGGAGGAGGAGGAAACAAAGGGAGAGAGGGAGGGAGGGAGATAGGAGAGAAAGGAAAACCTACAACTCGTCATTTATATAAATAGAAAACTGCCAGGTTAAATTGCCCAACATCTCTTCCTAACTAGATGGTGATGATGATTGCAGAGGCTTTTTTATGCAGAATGCTAACTCTACCGCCCAGCTCTCCTTGTCAGAGGAGAGGCCATCTCCACACCTGGAGGATCACAAGGGAGGTATCAGAGGGGCTCCTGGGTCCAATGAGGGGAGGAAAAGAGGAGAAAGAAAGGTTTAACATTTAGAGGTTTGGGTTACTCATTTGGAAAGGCAGCTAAACTCTGAAGAATGGGTGGCACTAAAAGTACTACCAAAGGCATTTGAAGCATCTCTGGCTCTGGGGCTATTTGGGCAGTGAGGAAGTGGCTCGCTTTCTTGGGTGGTTTTTAAGGCAGTGATGCCAGGAGGCAGTGTCACAGACTGAATGACTCTCCAAGGTGCCCCCGGACCTGTACTTCCTGTGCTTTACCCCAGATGGACCTCTGGAAGCCAGCCGGGCGGGCCCACTGTCAGTCCCATTGAAGAGGGCAAGTGCATCAGGGGTCCGGCCACAGTCAACCTTAAAGCTCAATAAGTGGTGCAAGTACTGCTGGGCTGTGACTTTGGCCCAGAACCAAAGACTGTTTTACTGGGCTTCTAGAAAGCCGAATTAAGCTTTAGGTATTTTTATGAAAAGAACTGAACTATTTCTATACTGGAAGTCAGTCTGAGCAATATCTTGTTCTTCTTTTTATTCTATATCATATTCCCATCTTCATCCTGTAGAAGAACATTTGATCCTCAGTGCAATCAGGTTCAGAGCCAGAAAATGAATAGTACATATACCAACAGAAAATGTAGTGCAATTACTCCGCTGTGACCCAAAAAGGAACAATATAAAAAGAAGAGAGTGAAATTGTATTATCCTTTCCACGCCTTCCACCCTCAACATAGCACCTTAACATTTTTTCATCTTTTCCCTTGTAATATAAAGCTCAAGTCTCAAATCAGTATCCATTATGTTGTTGTGTTGCCATTTACCATGGAATTTTACAAATTCAAAAACTGGGATGACTAAAAAATTACAACTTCATGCACTAAGATGCCTACCAATAAGAGGAGTAGAAGGGATGGGGCGAAGCAGACAAAAAAGACCAGGAATATGTAGAAGAAAATTATTTACAGCACTCAACTCAGTAGTCCCGTTACAGGTGATCTTTGTCTCCTCTGTGCTTTGCTGTGTTTTCCCAAGTTTTAACAGTGGGCATTCTTTCCCTGATGAGTATTTATTGCAGACTGGCCATTGTAGGAAGCTGGAGACAATGAGCAACACAGACAAAGTCCCTGCTCTCATAATGAGAACAATCTAATAGGGGAGACAATGAATTAAACAACTTAAAATATGATTATTTTTATGATTAAACAATATGTATTGGGGAGCGGATGGAGCTCAAGTGGTTGAGTGCCTGATTCCCATGTACTAGGTCTCAATTTCTATCCCTGATATCTCCTAAAAACAAAACATACAAACAAACAAACAAAAAGCCAACTCAGGAGAGCCAGTGTAGTTCAGTGGTTGAGGACTGGCTTCCCACATACAAGGTCCCGGGTTCAATCCCTGGCCCCAGCACCTAAAAAAAAAAAAAAAAATTTATACACACACACATATGTGTATATATATGTATGTAATTACAAAGGTCTTTATTGCTACATTATGAAGATTTTATACATCCTTCCTCGTTCTTGAATAAGTTTGAAATCACCTGATTTAGAGCATTCATATCTTCCTAAAATGGGAAGCAACCCCATAGTATGCCCCTGGGGCTTGAGAAATCACTGTTTTCTACTTTTCCATGGTGGGAGTGGAAAACTCTGGTCTATAGCTGAGATCTAGGCATCTAGGTAAGCTGCCTTGTGACTAGGTGAGCTGCTCCTTCCACCCTCTCTGCTCTCATACTAAGCTTTCTAGTAGGATAGCTCCCAAAGGCAGCAGCACCTGCTCCTCAGCCTTGCTCAGTCCCACTGCCCTTCTACAAAGTCTGTATGGACTGACTTGAACAGCCAAACTCAATGATCCTGCCCACAACTCATTTTCCACTGGCCCTAAATGTAAAGCAAAACTGCTGTAAATTAATCTAAATCATCCCCTTTAAAGACCTTTCATCTTTAAAAATAATTTCTCTTTTCCCATATCTTCAGATATGTGGAAAATACAAAAGGGCACAGGAAGACTATCTATACTAGAAGCAGAATCTAAGAAAAATCCCTACTAGTTTCCTCTGCCCGCCCCCCCCCCCCCCTTTTTTTTTCAGGAAATTCAATCTTTGGCTCAGGAATAATATGGATATAATGTATAAATTATTATGTATAAATGACTATATCTGAGGATGAATATAAGACCTCATTGGTAGGTAAAATATAAAGAATATAAAATAGAAGCAAAATACTTGTAGGTCCTGTTAAGTGGCAATGGGAGAGATTGTTTCCATGGGTAAGTACTAACCACCTGTCAGGCCAAACCCTAAAACTGTCTTTGACCATGAACTGATGCAGCACTGCCTTCCAGGGAGGTGAGGCCAGTAAGCAAACCATCCCGCCATGAGGAAACCATCACTTCAGTTCAAGTAGTAGCACCCATAATGATGAAGATGGACCTATAGAAACCTGGACCAGGTTGTCATCACCAACATAGAAGAAAGGAAAGCTCCCTCACTCCCTGCCTGTGTACTTCCCCTGTCAGTCAACATGGCCCAGGCAGAAAAGGATGCCTGTGCCTCCACATCAACTATGTTTCACCCCAGCTTTTTCCCGTTCCCTGGCTGTGGTATCCGGCAGTGCCTAAGGGTGTCATGGATAGTAGAACACTCTCTGCCTCTGCCTCCTTGTTTGCATAGCAACCTGCCAAGCAGTGGTTTTTAGAACATGTTATTAAGATGAAAACAACCAAAGCTCCATGGAGCCTACATTATCCCCTTCCTTAAACCCTTTCCAAGGGGCCCTTCATCACTAGCAACTTAGCAAGGTGCTGCCCATGCCAGCTGGTCAAAGGAGAGCAGCTCTCCTTTCCTTCCCCAGTTTGTAGTCTCTCTCCTGGTTCTACCTCTATTTGGTCTTCAGCCCCATTTTCTCTCCCTGAGTGCATTTCTTTCACCTCCTTGGCACAAGAAACCACTCAAGAGTAAAAGCAGCAAGAAAACCTTTAGCTTAACAAAGGACTGTAGGGTAGTATGGAGGTGGGACTGTCATCACGTGAGCAGCTGGAATCCAAGGCAAACTGGTTCTCTCGACATTGGCATTGGCATTGATCCAAGTGGGGTTGAGGTGTGTCTGCATACAGGTATGTAAGTGGGTGGCAAGCAGCTAAAATAGAGTATTGCCTCCATTTGACGCTGTCTGAAGAAATTAAAATTACACTGTACTAAAGAAAGGGACCATATTTCTCTAAATTTCCTTTCTCTGTAAGACTTCTTAAAGTTGGAACTGGGGAGGGAAAAGCATGGGGGAAGATAGAGTGAGAAAAGAGTAACTATTGATTTTTACAGAGAGAATACTGAGTAGATGTTAGTATTGTTTTTTAAGCTTAGAAAGAGAAATTAAAGTTATAGCAGGGGATCTACAGAGAGAAAGAAGTTTTCTGAAGATGAACAAAGTAGGGTTTTCACCTGGGTGAGTAACCAAGAAAGTGAGACAATTACTTTTTAAAATTAGACAATACCTCCTTGACCCCCTTCCACCCCCATTAAAATCTAGCTTGGAGTCAGGAGTAAATCTGAATGTGGTCTCTGGAGCATTACTACCTTGGCTCAAACCCTGGTTCCCCTGTCTACCGGTTGGACAAGTCACCTCAGTTTCCCCATCTGTAAAATAGGAATAACGATAGTCCTATTTCATAGGGTTGATATGAGGATTAAATGTGGTTGATACACATCAAGGGCTCAGAGGAGGGCTTGATTCATGGTCAGTACTCAACACACCCTCAACTGTAACCCGCTGTCTGTCGGTATCAGCCGGTATCATCGCCATGTTGGAAAGGTCCTTCACCCTTAGGCTTTATCCCACAACAGCTCTGACCCCAGCATCACTGCTCAGTGCCTGGGGTTTTCAAAGCTTCTGGGGCTGAGAGTAGCAATGTCATCCCAACACAGGATTATCCTAACCAAACATAGGAACGTGCAAACTTCCCTGAGTAAGATCCATCGAAGCAATTTTGAGGACTGGTCCTTTGACTCTTTACATAACCAATTAATAATAATGGGGCTTTTCCTTTTTCTTTTCTTTCTTTTTTTTTGGGGGGGGGGGTGGTCCACGATTCTTCAGGACTGTTATTAGTGCTGCCTTGGTTAGGAAGCCGCAATATGATCCACTGACTAGAAATTCCAGAATAATTTATTGCATTATTACTCCTCTGAACTGAAAGCAATTAATTACCTGGAGCAGGATGCACAAGTGAAAATTTATCAGAGGAAAGTGATGAAAAATGTGCCCACTGCTTTAAAATAATAGGTGCTTAATGGTTTTTTTGTTTGCTGGCTAATCTCAGGCATCTTATAAACAACTCCAGCTTGGTTATCAGTTGTGAATTCTGCCCCCCTCCCTTTTATTTTCCTTTATATTAGTCTATTGCCCAATATCTGTCTTGGGGACAATAAGAAATGACTAAAATATTGACTTAAAAGTAGAAGAGGTACTCCATTCCTCTCCTGCACAGTAAAATTATTAAGAAAATATAGAAATATGATAAAATATATTCACATATTTATCACCCATGTTGGTAGCACAACTATATCTGCCTGACTGACACCCCTCTTTCTCTATCGCAGCATTTTACTTTAAAATTTTTAAAACTCAGACTGAATGAAAAGGAGAGTCTAAGGCATATGTGTACATTAATTGTTACCTCCTAAGTGACATTCATATAACCACCACCTCAAAATCCTCACATGTGGTCTCCAAGAATTTTGTTTCCACCAAGCTCTCCCCTAGTCTTTCTCCTATTACCATCATCGACCGAGATCCAGAAAGAGAGAGGAAACAGGACCAATAATGTGTTATTGTACTATTTATAAATTTCACGCACATGTGAAAGATAGGAACAGGGCTAAATTCATTATATTTGTCTCTACTTTTCAGAATTACTCACATCTGTATGATTCCGTAATTGTTTCTTCTATAAAGTTATTGGAGTAATTTTGCTCCGTATATTCCCGATCAATTCCCCCTCTCAAGGGCACAGTTGAAAAGTGATATTTGAAAACGGCCTCTGATAGATTGCATGGTTAGTCAGCAGCAGAGACAAACAACCTAATCCAGCACAAATTAGTTCTGCTGCCAGCAATAGTTTTATACAAAGATGTAAATTATGTTGTCAAAATCGGTCGCTTTCTAGCTTGCTGCTCAGCTAACAAGAAACCACTTTGGCTGATAAAGATGAACACTAAGCTTCCCTCTCTTACAAATTTGCAAATCTGCCATTTCAGCATTCTGTTAGCCACAAACAAACAGCCTGCTATAATTGCTTCCTTTCTTCCATGGTGGTATTTTCCCCCCTCGCACTGTTCCTTCCAGGCTGCGCTGGAAAATAACAAAACAACAAAGCCCAAAAGCACCACAACAATAAACACCAGCAACCCTCAGCCAGGAACTTAAGGAAAGGCTGAGCTTCTGCAGTCAGTCCATCTCACCTCCTTCTCTCCTGTCCCTATAGACCCATCACCCAAGGCACTAGCTGTGTGCAAAGCCCGACAATGTCACTCTACAATACAGCTAACTAAAAGACTGAGAGGACAGGAAAAATTCGTGGCTCTAATGGAAATGGAAATATTCTTACAGCTTTGAACAAGGATTGTCTTTGACAGTAGCCCATCCATTCTTCTTTATTTTACAAGCTCCCATTCCAAGGAAGGGAGGGAAACAGAGCCCACTTTCCAGGGGCCCAAGTAGAGAGCTCCACCAGGCTGCCTGAGTTAAACTGGCATCAGATAGATCTTAAGCCAGACTGGAAATAATAATGTATTATAACGGTAATTATTTCCAGCATAAGTCAAATAAATAAATTATAAATTACAATTACCCTTTAAAGTTGCTAGTCTCACTGTTTGCTTTACAATTAACTGCAGGTGCTTCTGCATGTTTTATTACGGTCCCAAAGTTATATATTTGAAAGAATGGTACAGATGATTCCTGTTTATTTGTTAAATTAAAGCATTGTTGGTAAAATTACAGCTTAATTAATATTATGGGTACTGTATAACAAAATAGTTTACCTTGTACATAATTTATTTCCACATGCATATCTCAGCCCAGACCCATTACAGCTCTAAGGCAGCTAAAATAAAATATTCCTCCTTTGCTGGCATTTTTCTAAATAGCAGTTCACTAAATCAATATTATTCACTTGGTATTTTTAAAAGCAGTGTATCTTAATAATTACACAGCATTAGAGTAGGCAATAATTTTACTTGCTAAGCATATTAAATTTAGCAAACCATCAGTCAAATAGTTTGTTCTTTCTGAGAATGGGTAAGCAGTTAGTTAGTTTAGAATCATGTTCCTTTGGTATAAATGTCACATAGAGTTTAAGAATGTGTCTGTGACTCCCTAAGTCGGCCCAGCACTATATATCTTTATTAGTTTCAGTGGTCAGTGCAGTGACCAGTTGTTTATTCTCATTACTCAAGACAAGGTGAGCCACTTGGCAGTGACTGCAATCACAGCTAAAAACATCTGACTTTGCAGAAAGTAAAAACTATAGACGAGGCCTAGATGCCTGTTCAGAACAGGGGGCTTGGGGAGAGGGTGGGAAAGAAGATAATTAAACAAATACACTGTTTTGTGTGCTGGGCATTCAGTCTTATCTTTGGACTATCTTACAGTTCTTTGTTGTTCTTAATTCACCGTAAACCACCACTATTTTCATATTTCCCCTGTCCCTGTCCATGTCTTCATTTATTCTTTCTTTCTCAAGCTCATAGACACTGCCTTAGGAACCTTCTTGGATCTTCTCAAACTATCATCCCTAAATAACATAAATATCCCCAAAAATCAAACTCACTTCTCTCTCATACACACATACCTCATTTTTCGGAAAATCAATCCATTCACTGAACCAAAGCAGGCAAATTTTGCCTGAGCTCTAAGCAATTGCCACCACTAACAAGTCAATAATTTGATTGATACATTTAAAGGTGCTGTTGCCCCTGGATTATGTGTTTTAGACAAATGGCCAATGTCATAGAGGTGAGAAGCAGAGAGAGCTGGAAATCAGCAGCCAGTGCCAGGAAATAGCCTCTTAATCCTCATCAAGAATAGGGCTCCAAACCTTCTTCATTGTCCCCATTACCCCTTTTTCTCTACCAAAGTCCCCAGGCTTCTCCTTCCATGGGCCCCCAGGAGAGGCCACACCAGGATCAGGGCCCCAGAAGAACCTCAGAGAAGCCTATTCTTTAGTCTACCATGGTCCAAGTCTAAGCTATGCCCACAGTTGGTTCCAGAGAACTAGAGACACAGAGAAATGTCTCAACAGGCTTCTATGCCCAGGAAGGACATACAAACATAAAGGTTCACTCAGCCTTCTCTTCTGGGATAGCACAGACCCACGTATGCCACCAGGAAAGGACAGTTCTCTGAGTGTTTGGCCAATGATTGCCAAGGTACATAACACCCAACAGTTGGGCAAAACAGCTAATCCAGGAATGAAAAAGGAATACTTTCCTGGGAGAATGGGCAGTGGTGGGGGGTGAGGGGTGGGAGTGAGTCTTCCATCCCATCCACCTGGAGTTCTTGACCATCTATTCTGTGCTGGGCACTGCTCTAGACATGTGGAGAAAGAAGTATAAGAAAGGGGCATGCCAGTGTGAGAAAGGTAAGCCAGAAAGTTCAAAGTTATGGTTCAAAATAGCAAGAGAGATCACAAAGTCATAGGGATTGATTGTCAAATGCCACAGGTACCTGCCAATCGCTATGGGAGTAAGTCATGGTCACTAAGAAGAGGTACTTAGGGAAGGAGTGACAGAAGAGATGAGATTTGAACTAGGTCTTGAAAGCAATCAAAATTGGGTGTTGAAAAGGAAAGGGACGTGCATTCAAGGTGAGCAAGGCTGTGTGTACAAAGGCTGGAGGAGGGAAACCGTAAGGCCTCAGACTCCAAGAACCACTTCTACACACCTGAGATCACACATGAGGGCACGGGAAAGTACATCTCGCTGTACTACCACTGCAGAGGGCCAACTCTCAGCAAAAGCCACAGCACAACCACCACCACCAAACTCTTCAAACTGAGACCCATTTCCACTTGGCTTATCAAGGTTGATTATGACTAAATGAGACGTTATGCCTACTTGAAGGCTCTTATTAAATGAAAGAGAGTTTCAGTTTTCACAAATGGGTCTGAATTCGACATCTTCATTCAACATGCATATTTCATTCAAGATTTTCCTTTCCTGATACCCGCAATCAAGGTAAAGTTAGAGTTAAAAGGTGACTGGGCTTCCTAATGAAAACATCCAGGCCTGATTTGTGAGCATAACATTGTCCTTCCAAGGGGCAGGCAGTGTGAGCTCTTCGGTCTTTACGCACACATATTTCTCAAAGGCTCCTTCAGGGTATGTTGGCCCAAGACTCTTACCAGATGCAATGGGGGCAAACACCACACCCTACATGAGCGTGAATGACATAACGTGGCAGGAAGGGTGAGCTAATGTTATTAGAACAAAACATGACTTCAGAAAGAGGGAGAAAAGAAAAAAGTTGCAAAATGTTTTAGTGCACTTGAACATCCAATGCTGCATTTACAGGTGAGGTTAAGAAACTTGCATACAAGGGCCATTCAGCTATTAGGTTTGCAGAGGACAACTGTGAACCTGAATCTACCTAACTAAAGTAGATGTTACCTACCCCTGCTGCTGCCTCGAGAACAGTGAGCACAGGATCATTTTCAGGAGACATTAGACTGTGATGCTAGAGGAAGGTTCAGAAAATATGATGTAGAGATAAAAGTTGGGAGAGAAACACTATGACATGGGTATTTTTCTCTCCATCCCAGCCCAAGAACAGAAATACATTTAGGGCTTTGTGCATTCACCTCCACTGTAGAGCATGCATATATCCACCCATCCCCTAGCACAAAATTCCCTATAGCTGTTGATACTGATTAAAACCAGCAAGTATGTTTTTTGCAACTAAAAACCCAACTGTGAGCTACAAACCACAGAGACTAGGAAGAACATTTCTTTAATGCCTGCAGATAGCTTCCCTTCTAGAGTACCCAGCAGATATATAAAGAAATAGTACTCTATAGAGACAGGACAAAGGGATGGGCAAATACATCTATGAAATCTGGTAAAGATGTCCACCTTAAGATAGAAGCTCACTGTGGGGAGAAGGGGAAGAAAAGAGAGAATTCAAGAGACTGGATCTTGGATGCAAATTTCTCCACCACATTTACAGTGTAATTTCATAATGAATAGCATCTCCCTAAGTCAAGGCAGCTCTAACAGAGGGAAGAAAATGCCAATTTAGAGTCAAGACAAACACGGAAACATTAAACAACAAGACAGCAGGCGAAGTGCATTATAAAATAGCAACATAAGAAGACTGGCAAAAAAAAAAAAGAAGAGAGGCAAGTCAGTCCATGATTAATTCACAAAGAATACCTTAGATGAGTACAGTCTATTCAAAAAGCTCCTCTACATTCATCATCACCTTGAATCTAGCTAGGAGGGGGCAAGACACTTATTCTCAATGTTCTCATTTTCTAGCTGAGAGTATGGAGGCCCAAGGTCACCATCATCAGTAGCACCAGGTCTTCTGACATCTCCTCCATCCTTGTGTCTCAGACACAGATGGGACTGGGGTGTGAGGCTTCACCAAGGCAATGAGAAGTGGGCCTGACTTCAAGAACTGTGCATGCACACAGAGAAAAAAGGAGCTCCCATTTTTTATGAGGAAGTGAGAGAGGACTCGAGGATCGCTAGTAGCCAAAGCTTAAGAACGAAGCCCCAAGAGGCTGGGCCTGTGGAGCAGTTCAAGGCTAAAGAGACAAGCCCTATGCCTGGTTGCCACAGCTGAGCTCCAGAAGAAGATTCTGGAGGGGAAGGCAGGGACCTGGGCAGAGAGTGGTTGGCCATCTTGCTTCACCACATGGCAGGACTTGACGATCACCAGTAGCTGACTTTGGTGAGAAAGTGCATCTGCTGATGTCTTGATTTGGACACTTTACGGCCTCAGAACTGTATGTTCTACCCTAAACAAAATTCTCATTATAAAAGACAAAAAAAAGAGAGAGAGAGAGAGAGAACTGTGCATGGCTGAGGAACGAGGGAACCTATGCAGTGCTTCTGGGACATAAACAGAATAATTAGAGTTGGGAAAGAATGTGAAGTGTTTGTAAGTGATAAGATGGTTTGGCTAGAGCAGAAGGTGTGGACAAAGGAGAACAGAGATGTCCAGTGGGAAAAAAATGAGGGGTGCAGCGAGTACCAAGCTAAAGAGACTACCCATGATCCTGCAAGTCAGTGGGAGCCCCTGAAAGATTCTGCAGGCAGTATACTAGGAGAATACAAATTGATTAATTAGAAGGAGGATTTTTTTTAACTTTTTAGTTTGAAATACTTTCAAACTTACAGGACAGTTACAAAAATAATACAAACCCCATACACAGAATGCCAACATACCTATACTCTACATTCTGTCTCAATGAGCTTGAGTATTCTCTGATGATTCCTTTGTAGTTAATATGGCTTAAATTTAACATCCTAAATTTGTAACAATCTAGTTTGTTGTAATTGCAACTTATCTTCAAGAGAAGACACAAACTATGTTCCTATAGCACCCAACCCCCCACCTTTATGTAGTTCTTGCCACAAATTACATGTTTATATGAGTCCCAAACTACTGATTTCTCATTACATTTTATGCATTTGCCTTTTAGATCCTGTAGGAAGTAAAAAGAGTTAGAAACCAAAAGTACAATAGTGCTGGCATTTATATTTGCCCTGTTTTTACCCCTACTGGGAATATTTATTTCTTCATGCAGATTCAGTCTATTGTCTGTTGTCCTTTCCTTTCAAACTGCAGAACTCTCTTTAGTATTTCTTGTACAGCCAGTCTAGTGGTGATGAACTCCATCAGCCTTTGTTTATCTGAGAATGTCTTAATCTATTCCCACATTTTTGAAAGACAGTTTTGCCGGTTATAGGATTCCTGGTTGGCAGTCTGTTGCTCTCAGCACTTTTAAAATGTCATCCCACTGCCTTCTTGCCTCCATGGTTTCCAATGATAAATTGGCACTAAAACTTATTGAGGCTCCATTGTACGTGACACATTGCTTCTCTTTTGTGGCTTTCAGAATTCTTCCTTTTTTCTTTGGCATCTGACAGTTTGTTTGATTATAATATGCTACAGCATGGCTCAAATTTGGGTTTATCCTTTTGAGAGTTCCTTGAGTGGCTTGGGATGTGCATATTCATGTCCTTTGTTACATTTGGAAAGTTTTCAGCCATTATTTCTTTGAATGTTCCCTATGCCCTTTCTCTCTTTCTTCTCCTTCCTGTATCCCATGATGTGTATATTGGTATACTTAATGGTATCCCACAGGTTCCTCAGGCTCTGCTCACTTTTCTTCATTCTTTCTTCTTTCTAATACTTTGACTGAATGATTTCAATGGTCTTATCTTCAAGTTCACAGATCATTTCTTCTAACAGTTCCAAACTGCTCTTGAACCCCCCTAGGGAATTTATAATTTCTGTTATTGTGGTATTCAGCTCTGTTTGGTTCCTTTTTATAATTTCCGTCTCTCTCCTGATATTCTCTTTGTGTTCACCTTTTGTTGTCTTGCTTTCCTTGAGTTCTTTGTCCATGTTTTCATTTAGCTCTTTGACCATATGTAAGACCATTTTTTAAGTCTTTGTCTGGTATGTCCCAGGTCTGGTCCTCTTCTTTGATGGTTTTTTAATGCTTTAAATCATCTCCTTTGCTTGGGCCATCACTTCCTGTTTCTTTGTATGCTTTGTAATCTTTTGTTGAAACCTGGACATTTTGATATTTCAAGGTATCACTGGAATTTAGACTCTGAGGCATCTGGTTCCTTAAGTTTCTATCCAGCTAGTCTTAAGACAGAGTGTTCCTTGAATGCCAGAAAATAAAGAAAGAGAGGCAAAGAAGAAGGAAAAAAAAAAGAAAATGGTTTTCCCAATCTTTGCAGATTGGCATGTGTGAATGCTCTCCCTCCAGGGCTTCTCCACACACTGTAGAGACCAGCTCCAAGCCAAAGCATAGAGGCCACCTCTTGTCTTGGGTCTGTGCCTGTGGCCCTAAGAATTCACCCATTTACACAATTCCAGTTTCAAATGCCCCTTCTTCCCTAGGAAACAGCTTCCTCACAGTCTTGGGCACTATACTGTAAATCCTACCGTCAGCAAGCCCTTGCCCCAGGCAGTCAACTTGACTGCTCTTCCACAGCACTCTGAAGGAGAACTCAGTGAGCCACCTCCTACATGCAGGGCAAGTTCTGGGACAGTAAGTCCGTCAGGCCACCACCGGATAGACTGGGCCAGACATACATACTCCTAGTATGTGCATAAGGGTTACCCTGCTCCCTTCAGAACTGGGACCAGAAACCCACATTGGGAGTCTGGGCCATCTCCAAGCTGAACTGGTGAAAGGTAGGGAAGGGGTCAGCCAGGGTGCCATACGATCATACCACTTTTAAATAGCCTTTTCCTTGATTTGCCTTGTTACTGCAGTCATTTAACTGTTTTCTGGAGCTTTGAGAAAGATGGTTCTGCCAATTCTTACCAGTTGTTCAAAGCTTCTGCAGGGGGAAGGAGCCCTGAAGCATTTCACTCCACCATCTTCATCCAGAGGGCAGATTTAACGCTACCATTTAACATGGACAGGGGCATTCAAATACTGAATTGGCCAATTTTTTCCAATAAGAGTAAGATATAGGCTTCCAGTTTGCTTTGATATCAGGGTGCCATCAAGCACCACAATCAGTCATTTGCTACATGACACAGGTTCACTATTTCTACTTAGAGGTTGCGACTCAGGGAACCTCAGGAGCTTCCCTAAGCTTCTCCTCCTCACTGTGCTGTCCCATCCAGGACTGTGTAAGATCTGGAACTGACCTGAATGGTTCTCAGTGTCTGAATGCACTTGCCTTGGAATGGACTACTGCTAACCTGATAAAAGAACTCAAGCCAAGGCTGCAATGGCTGCTGAAGCCAGTAGTATGTCTTTTCTCCACACATACACTTTCACAGAGGGTGTCAGTGCCTGATCCCATGGGTTCCCAAACACTGGTCCATCCCCAGCCTATCCCCAGAGTGTCTGGTTTGGAAGGTCTGAAATAGGGCTCAGGTATCCATACTTTTAAAACTCTCCAAGTTACTCTTAGGCTTTGCCAGATTGGAAACCACTGTGCTCCCAAAGGGGAGAGTGGAAATTTCAGAAACTCTGGCAGAAAGAATATGGTGGGGTAGTCTAGCCTTTCTAGATTCTTTGAAATAAACTATACAAGAGGTCCCCTCCAGAATGTCCCAGCACAATTCCTCAGACATTCAGTTTCACCCATGGCTAGAATCATACTATGAATTGATGAGATTCATACACACACACAGTTATCTTCATAAAGATCTCATTAAATCAGAAATTGAGATAATTCAGATACAACCCAGACTAAAATTAACTGCTGTTAATCAGAAAAAAAGTGCATAAGAATCTTAGTAAATAAGATGATAAAGAATATGTTTAAACATCTAGGAGAAATTCTATGTATACACTATGCGTAACTCATAGACCTTGATCATCTGGTCTGGAAATTAACAAAACTGTTAATGTTTGCCATATCTCTACAACAGTTGTACTATTATATACTTAATATTTTTTCCTTTAATTGATTCGCTTCTCCTGTTAATTTATCAATTTAAATTTACAATATAGTCATAAATGGCTAACCAATGTTGTTTGACATAAACAGAACTTAATTCTGGTAATAAACACAGTTATTAAAATGTTAAAAGTCCATTCCATGTACTATCTAAAATCATTCCTGTACCACTTGGGGCAAAATTGATCTAGAATCAACCATCTCATTTGACAGAAGAAATTAGTGTTCAACAAATTAAAGTAATTTGCCTAAGGGTACTCAACTTCTAAGTAGAAGATCATAACCCTGGTCTCCTGATTCCTAGTCCACTGAGTTTTCTGTGGAGTTTTTTTGTTTGTTTGTTTTGTATACCATGAATATTCAACTGATACGAAGCACTCCCATATTTTCATCAAAATAAGTACCCTGAGTACCTCTAGTAAGCAACAATTAGGGAGCCTCATTCAAACAACTTTGTTTATATTTGAAAGTAATTAAGGGATTTTTTTTTTCTTCTTTTTAAATAGGGCTGTCATATAGACTTCATTAATTCTTATGCACCAAGAATTTGCTGGTTTCACAGCAAATTTAACAAAATTATACTTAAAATATCACTCACATGTCTTTATTTGAGGTTGGCTCTTCCATTTTACAGAATGCAAAGCGTATTTGTTTAAGAAATCAGTGTATGATCCAGTTATGATTTCTCATTGAAGGCCAAAAAACCACTACAGTCTATGGGGTGTCCTTCCTCAAGGTCAAGTCTTTGATTAGCAGAGATGAAGGAAAGGGCAACGACCACTCCCCCATCAGCCACTAACAGTCATCCAAGCTGACTGGTTGGTATCAACTGATTGCAAGCTGTGCCTGCTCTTGAACTCCACTAAGCAGTGGGGACAAGGGGGTCAAAGCCAGCAGTGGTGGAGTCCCCAAGCCATGGTCAAGGTAAGGTGTGGTACAGACCTAAGCACACCTCCCCAGGTAGCTGCCAGCTTCCTCTTCCCCAGTCACAAAACAGGGAAGCCCCACCATAGGCACATGCCTGCTATCTTGATGGTCATCCTCGGATTATAAGCAGGACAACTGGCCATGATTACAAGAAAGAAAAAATAAAAACATCCACAACACAAATATCCACAAAACCTCCTTGTAAATTAAATAGTGCATCATGAGAAACACAGCTATTATTCAGTGACAACATCGCAATCGTGTGCCCTATGTTGTGTGGTCAGATAAATGCATAAAGCACAGGGACAGAAGAGGCAATAAGAGTATGAGAGTTTGGGTTGTTGTCCTTCTGCCACCCCCTTTTCTAGGGAAAGAAAAGGAAGTTGGGTTGGGGTAGGGGATGGGGTAGGGAGAGGACAGGGGAGGAGAGAGATTCTGGGAGGCAGAATAAGGGAGAAGAAAAAAGTCCTAGGGTTTCTTTCTTCCCTTTTCTCCCCTATTCTGTGGCATGAAAAAACAATGGCTTCTCTGAGGCACTGTGCAGACAAGGCAGCCCTGAAAAAACTAATGGCCGTGATTAATGACAACGGGCTGCAGGAGAGTGGGGACACAGCCGCCACATACATCATCCCTTCCCGTCACTCTCTGCTCCTCCTGCCCCTCTTCCTACCAGCAAGGCATTATAAAAATGTCTTATCTGCTCTGGACGCTGATTTTAAAACTGAAATCACAGCTGATGCCCCCACCAGAAAGAAAAACAAAGAGTGAGAAAGAACCACCAAAAAAAAAAAAGAAAAGAAAAAAATGGCGCTAGAGAGGGGTAAGAAAGGAAAGAGGGAGAGAGAAGGAGAGAAAGAGAGAGACAAAGAGGTGATAGGGTGAACAAGAAAATGACATGTAAAATAACTATAAGATATTCCAGGGGAAAATGTGCAGGCTGTAATCATTCAAGATTTCAGCAACTTGACTCCTCACATGCTGAAGCCACATTTTCAAGGTCTTATCTGCCATATGGTTCCCTGTTTGGATGATTTATTAGGTGTAGAAAGCACACTGATAAATTTTACTGCATTTCCCTGAATAGGCAACCTATGGTGTCAATAACAAAGCTCAGGCGGCTTTAATGAAAACTGCAAGCACCAAAGGGTAACCATTTATTTATGAGTCGCTATAGTATTACTAGGACAAAATTTATCTTCCCTTCTCACGCACTCTGTAGAAACCAAATCTGGTCAAAGTAACAGAGATCACATCCATATGTCAGTGGTTTGCTAACATCTCTCCTGCATGAAACACTGTTGCTCTGGAGAAATTGTTTGGTGCTTTCTAGTGACCCATTTTGCATAAGAAATCTTGTTTTTGTGATTAAAAAAAAAAAAAAAACCAGGCAAAACCTGAGGAACTCTGCAAAGGCCATAGGCTTAGCAATCACACATCAAGGCACTGTGGAATTGTCTTGTTTTTCTTCACCCACAAAATGGAACAGCTGCCCCAGGAGTAGAGTGGAAGAAGGAGAGGGTGATGTGGGGATGAGGAAGAAAAAGATTTAGAGCTAGAGCCCGGTCCAAAAATATTTTAACTTTACCAGTCCGCCCAACATTGTTTCCTTCTAACAACTGTTTCTTAGACACTAGTCATAAAATAAATGAAAATCTGCCTTCTCCATGGATTGCCTGGTCCCCACCCCTGCTCCCCCACTGTCCAAAAATGTCTTCCTCCTTGGCTAGTAGCTATCTACAAGTCTGATGTATGTGTTATTTTTATAACGGAGAAGCAATCCAATGTTTTTTTAAACTCCAAAGGCAGCAAAACTAATGCTCAAACTCAGAAAGAAAAAAAAAAAAAAAAAAAAAAGGTTGTAGCAGATGGGAAAAGGAAAGCCAGAAAGCACTCTTAATGTTTAATTCCAGGCCACAGTTAACTGCTGCAACAAAATATTTGGCCAGATTTTCCTAGTCTACAGTTTTCCCCATTTGTGTAACATGCCTTATCCTGAGTGAAGACAGCCTTGCCCAGGAATGTCAGAAGAAGGAAGGGTAAAGAAGAAGTTCAACCACAACAGCATATGTTTGAGTAATGCGCTTAGCACAGCAAACCAACAAAAGCAAAGTGAAAAGACTGGCCTGAGGTTTTAACCTGAGCAAACCTCGACCTTCACTTTTTTCCCCACCAAAATACTCCAAAAAAAGTCCTCAACTAGATGATCTCACCCAGGTTTGTTCCACTGTATACTGTTATTCCACACAGCTTTTTCCTTGTTCTGCATCAATATTTTCTCTAATGCCTCCACTGTGAGAGGACATGGAATTCTGTGCTTACCAGTTCTTTTCCGTGCCACTGCCTCTCTAGATCCACAGCTTGAAAAAAAAAAGAAAGTAAATAAATATGCAAACTCTTTGGGAATCAGGACAAAAACCATCAACGTTTTTATGTAAAAACCTCTTTTTCACATCATACATAATAAACAATTACAAGTCATCTTAATCCGTTCAATTACTGCCATCACCGCTTTTTAAATCTGCTTAGTAAAATGGTATCAATTAAAGTTTAATGTCTTATAAAAGATCATTCTAGTATTATAGTAGAATTAAGAGGAAAAAGGTGCTGCTTGGGCTCTGGCCACATTTTTACAGGCTCTCAACCAGAGAGATTTACCAGAATATTCATTATTGTCTAGATTGCTTTCAGTTCTGCCACTGCTTTATTAAAAGAGGTAGGGAGAGAGGTCTCAGCATGGCTCAAAGCACATTCAACCAGCTGCATTTTCAGTTGGCTAAATATTTCAACTGGCTTTCAAAGGCATCAGCAGAAGTCAAACCTCATACTTATTTTTCTACACACTTTTCCTCTTAATTTTTAACACCCCTGAGGATTTCCAAAGGAAATCTAATCCACATAAGTCATTTACACTTAGCTCACACCAAACAGCATTTCAATGAGTTGTGTGTGTTCCTAGAAGTCCACATCAACTTTTCTTGTGGCCTCTGAAAGCCTCTTGTGTTAGGGATATCCCATTCTAAGGAGAATCAACAGACTTGAAACTTAAGAAGGCAACAGGAACTAGGGGATGGGAGAGGGGGCCAGAAGGACAGACAGGAACACAAGACAGACGCTCCAGGACAACAGGAAATTCCCCTTGGAGGACTTGGGAAACAGGACCAACTCCAATAGTTGTTGGGTCCTTCACTACACAACTATGCCTGGCCATGAGGACAAGGGGGGGGCCTGGTTTTAAAGCTGAACTCGCAGCTAATACCCCAGCCCACGCTCTGCTCACCAAGCTCCAGCTCCAAACAGGAGCTGCATCCATTCACAGAAAAGGGGCACCTTCTTCTAACTCCCCCAAAGGCCCATAAGGGTTAGCAGTCACCCTGCTGACAAAAGTCATGTTAAGAAAACCAGTGGTAAACGCTACCCAGCTACACACCCCTGTGGACTCAGGAACAAAGATTTCTGCTCACAGACAGGCTCTCCACCAAGCCTAGGCCATTGGTTTACTCAACTGAGAGTGTCTCAGGGCTGTGCTCACCACCTACGAACACCCAGCTTTACACAACCTGTTCAACCACTACTCCTAAGGACCACCTGCTGCCACAAAAGGACACGAGGAGCCAGGGCTTCTATTTGCGTCTTCGCCCCTACCTCCTGGGACTCTACAGTGGCCCAAACCCTCTCTCACCCTGTCCTCCCTCTGCCTGAGCTGTCCGTCAGCCTCAGCCTCTGCTAGCTTCCTGTCTCCCAGCCCACCCCACCCCAAACCCTATCAGAAGAGAGGTATTTTCACCTAAGTCCGGCCCCACACACACAACAATTCATTAGTTCCCACACTTTACATTTCCACCAGTACAAGGCCAACTCACAAAAGGCTCACAACTCTGATCATTTGTAATTTGTGGTAAAATATAGTCTAAGCTGGGCCAAAGAAAGGGTTTGCTGTGAAAATTCATAATGTAATCAAGACTGTTGAAGCAAAGAAAAGAAGTTCTTCTTAAAGGCTTTAGTTCAATGATATATTTTCTAGAAAATGTATTGCCAAGTATAAATACATTAAAGAAAACATATTGTGTTAGGATTGGGTAACCTGTGGGCCCTGCCTCTGCCACCCAAACTTGGGATGTCCCACAAAACCCCTGGACACAGTTTCCTCATCTATAGAATTGGACAGAATTTCCAAAGTCCCTCTGGGCACCAGACTATGAATTTTACATAACATACTTTGTATATTTACATATACAAGTTTGTGTGTATATGCAAATGTAATAATGAAGTCAGCTTCTGTGTAAAAACAATGTCAGTTCTTTCAAAATATTTTCTATACTTGAAAGTGATAAAGCTGGAACTAGATAATGGTGATAGTTGCACAACACTGTCAAGGTACCAAATGCCCCTGAATTGTATACTTGAAAACAGTTACAATAATAAATTTTACATTATGTGCATTTTACCACAAGAATAAAGTGACAAAGCTATATTTCTTGTACAACAGTAAGTACACTCACCAGCTCTGAAGGTGTAATTCAGTTCAGTTTGTCCAAAGTAGCAAGATTTTGCTGTACTAGAATATACCATTCCCCCATCTCCCCAGATGGGTTGGAAGACCTGAGATCTCTGGATGGGCTAAATCCCACCAGTCAGCATTCTTTCTGGCCAATAAAAAAGCACAGGCCTCCTGTTCTATCCACCAAAGAAGCCAAGTCCCTGCCCACAGGTGAACTTCTTGGCAGAAAAGGTGCCTGTTGTGACTGTCCACACAGGAAGGCCATGGAGTTCTCATCGGGGGCCTGGTTCTGCTTGATGCAGACACTAATGCTTCCTAATTCCATTACTCGTCAGAGTATACGCTCAGGTCTTCAGTCTGGTCCAGGGCAGGGTTCCTTCCAATGCACCACACATATCCACACTCTTTAAAGCTGTGGCAAATCTTTTTATCCCAATTTTGCAATTTTTTAAGCCAATGAAATGGTATTGAACTTTCTTAGGATGCCTCATTTACCTCTTCAAGAACTAGATACCAGAGGGCAGAGATTCACAACTAAGGAGATGGATGGTATGTGTGCAGATACTGCTCAAACAAAGCTCACTGGCAATTATTTTCACAATTCGGTTTCTCTAAAACCAAGGTTTCAAATCCCAATTACCCTTGATAAGAACCAGAGTCTCTGACACTGCTCATGAGCAACCCTACAAAAAAAAGGTGTACGCATGGGTGGGTGTGTCCTAATGAAGCCCATTTCTAAGCAGTGGCCCCTCCTCTCCACTCAAGCCTCTCCAGCACTCCTGGACATCATTAATTCTAGATTTGTAGCGCAGATTTGTTTGCAAATGATATAACCTCCTCTCACAGCCCTTTAATAAGTCTATTCTGTGGAGTAAATAATGAACTGTCTCTAGCAATTCAAATCTATGAGCATTTCTTTGGAGCTTCCTGTTGCCAATACTGTGGGCTTTACTCCTGGATTCTCACCCTGCCTCTCAGCCTAAAGACCTAGCTCCATGCCAACACAATGCCCACTGCTAATTGTCTCAGGGGCAGATGGTGTTCTGTTAGGTGCTAGGCAAGATTAACCATGGCACATGCAACCAACTGGAGAGGGCTAATGAGAAAATGAAAGAGGTGGACATGCAGGCAGCATGACAGAGGAGAGTAGAGAGGAAGATCGTCACACTCAGACACACAGTCGCTGGTCTCTAGAGACCAAGGCTTAGAATGATGCCCCTGACCAAGATGGGCAAACCCAGACAGAAAGGAGTTCTTTGGAAGAAACAAGGCAGAGGAGAGCTAGACTCTGGCATGGACTGCAGACATGGTCTGACTCGTCGGCCTTATCTTCTCACAAAGGACTGGGCTCCCCATTTCACAGGTTTCTGGCCCATGCAACCCCACTGTTTCCCAAATTAAGCAACTCTTGGTCTGCTATGCACAGAAGGAAGACAAATTTGGGCCTCTGTCTGCCTGTTGTCTTCTTAACCGCTCTAGCCATCCTCTTTGTGGTTAGGGGCCCATCAGAAACAACTGGAGGGCTAGCTAAAAATAGAAATTCCTGAACTCCACCCAAACCCGCAGAATGAAAATCTCCAGGAGTGGGGTCAAAAAAGCCCTTTTTAAAAAAAAAAAAAAAAAAAAACCTCTTTGGGTGATTCCAATGTAGCCCAGCATTTGAGAAACCCTAAATCACCTCACAGGCCTTCATATGAGGAATAAGAGTCAGGGTTGTTTTTACGAAACCTAAGTGAGGTGTGGATTTTCTTTTAAAAAGTAAAAAGATGCTCACCTATAATATTTTATCATTTGTTTATAGATCAGTAAATGTGGGGAAAAAAAGAAGTTTAGAGGCCCAAGAAGACCATGTATCAAAAACTGAAACTGTTAGAACCAGGAATAAATTATCATTACAAAACTATCACCTGCATTAACAGAAAAATGAATTTCAAGATAAGGGCATCACATGAAATACAATATTACATAAAACGACTTCCCATCCATATGAGACTTAGCAATATATCACTAAAGTCAATGAATTTGCGAAGGGAAAAATATCACGTAAGTCAATCTTGTTCATTCAAATCTAACAGATTGGAAATTTGCAGAAACTTTAATAGGAGTTTACTTTCCTATCATATGTCAAGAAAGGCTTTATTCATAATATGATAGGAAAGCCTGATAGAAGATAGTTAAAACCCGTAAGAAGACAGTTTTGAAATGCCTTAATCACTTTAGAAGTAACTCTTTCATAAAATTTTATACTATAATGCCAATATTTTTAACTACTCACTGAGACTGTCCCAAGAACCTCTGTTGTAGACTTTGATACCTAATTCGTGTTACTGTATAAACTTGGAAGCTACAAAATCAATTTCCCATCAACTATAATTTGGACTTCACTAATCCAAACTGGCCTTCTTCCTAATTAGATTGACTTCATGGGGTCTTATTGTACTGCACTGCCAAATCAAATATAAATAGCTTGGAATTTTTTGCTATTTTGGATGACCATACCATCCCTTCTCTCCATTAGCAAGGATGACAAATGTTACTAAAACAATAAATATTTAATGGATGGTAACACTGTCCTTTGCCCACAGAAAGACAGATGCAGACACAAACATACCTTCAGATCTATTTGTAACCCTGCTTTCTTGCTCATGGCAAACAGTGAGTTTCTCCAGTACAAAGAGAAATGCCAATCGACTCACTCAAGCCAAAGGTAAACAAAAAGGAAGTGAGAAGAAAGGAGTGGGGGGGGGAACTACAGCAGCTTTGGGAGAAGCAGCCTCTGTGCCAAGAGATCACAACTCCCCTGACTGCCCAGTCCCCATAACATTTGAAACCCAAAGGCACTGCAGAAATCCAAGACTTCAGGAGGGGCGCAATGAGTCTAAACTGCCGTGAGCTAAAAGGTAAGAGCCAGGTAGGCCTACTGCCCTTAGCAAGAAGCCAGGAACCAGCAAGAAAATGGAACCTCAGTTCTAAAAATAGCATTCTCTCCTTTTCTGGTTTTAATACTTT
Source organism: Tolypeutes matacus (assembly GCA_026826555.1). Classification (NCBI taxonomy): domain Eukaryota; kingdom Metazoa; phylum Chordata; class Mammalia; order Cingulata; family Chlamyphoridae; genus Tolypeutes; species Tolypeutes matacus. The sequence goes on along the minus strand of JAKSZT010054160.1, from coordinate 82,888 downwards.
CATTGCACCTTTGTTTTAAAGGCACTTCAGGAGTTCTGACATTTTCTTTCCATTTCTGAATCAACGGAGAGGAAATTAAACCACATGGTAAGAGAGTTGATATTCTACCTTCTCACATACTTACAAAGATACACACATGCATGAGTACACATTCATTCTGGTTTCAGCGTTGGTTGTTTTTTTTGGGGGGGGTTGTTTTTTGTTTGGTTGGCTGTGTGTGTGTGTGTGTGTGTGTTTGCTTGTTTGTTCTTAAGAAAGGGAATCACCAGCAGCAAACTCTTCTTCTCCCTCTGTTAGAAAACTAGAGTCATTTGGAGATAGGGAAGAGAACATTTAATTCCTACCACATCTTTCTCTTTCAACTGTTCATGTAATAATAAAGAGCCTGGGCAGTCAAGCCAGAGATATTTAGGTTTCTATCCCAGCTCCATGGCCTCTTCTCATGTGACCTCAGACAGGCTTATTAATTCCATGACGCAGTTTCTTCATCTTTTGAATGCTCACATTAATTTTCATCCTGGTCGCTATTACTCCTTCAGCAGCAGGAGGGGCTGGGATGTGACCAGAAAGTACACTTTAGGACATGGGCCCTGGCTGTCACTCACAAATCAGATCACAGGGTCCCACCAGTGGCTTCTCAATGTATTTGACCTCTTCCTTTCCTTGTCCTCCCACTGGTGAAGAAAATGTTTCAGTTACATTATCCCAGGACATCAAAACTTTCTGTGTGCTATTCTCTGTTTGGGGCAAAAAGAGAAAATCTTGGATCACGTATCCATCCAGATAGAGAGCAGAGTAACTCTTGACTATAAACTAGAGTGTGGGACAGACAGTCTCCTGCTTTCAAACAGCGCCTATCAGGGTGAGCCATTAGAAACCCAATCAGCAACTGGAACAGTGCAGAACAGGAAGAAACAACCCTATGAAGATGACATTTCTACCCAAACTCAAAGAACTGATGACCAGGATTTAGGATTCAAGTCCCTTCCTTCCCAGTCCTGAGACTTTTCTACTGCATGGTATTCAGTCACATGAACTATGTGGCTAGCCTACTTCATTCTTGTAACCCCTAGAACACAGGGACCCAAGGTGACACTAAGCAAGTTGTCTTGGTGAATTTCTCCTCTGCTCCATATCACAAAGTTTTGTTAGCAACACAATCTTGTTACAGTTCCCCAGAAATCATTTCTAGGATAAACTTCAAGATGGCTGCTGGGAACTCTAACAGTCTACAAGGAGGCAGTGGTAAGGAATAACTGGGAGATGACAGAGGTAATACCGATAAACATGAGTAGGGACAAATAAATTGGATTTCGGTCCTAATGAGTCTGAAAAGCAGTTGTGGCCCCCACACTAATATTCCCGGGAATTTCATGTGTTTCACTATCTTTCACCCCAAGGAAACTCAGCATTTCTACTCTGACATATCATCTGTGTTATTTCTTCTTGACTCTTTGAAATCCCCAAATTAAAAATGGACCTTTTCTAAACAATAATATTTGTCTTGGCCTCATCTCCTTGGCACTGGGCCTGATCCTATAAAATGCAACTAAGAAACTAAAGGAGAATGGTCATCTGAATGAATTGTAAGGTTGAAAGGCACAATTAGGGGTCATAATCCAACTGTTAGTTTTTATGGATATAAAATTGAGGACAGAGAAGTCAAATGACTTCATCACTGCACTGTTAGTGGAAAGACTAGAACCCAAGTTTCCTGACTCTAAAGGCATTGCCTTTCTCCTATCACATTATGCTGCTTAGAAATCCAGCAATTCAAAAGAAATTTTTTTTAAGTAAAAAAAAGAAATCCAGCAATTTGTGGCTGGATTTCTAGTAGCTCAGCTAATAGGTATCAATCTCCTTAGCTGTCCTCACCAATTCAGTAGCTTCATTCACATGAGACAATAAGTTTATGACAAAAACAGCAAAATGATGCCTCAATTTTTTATGCCTTAATTTTTTAAAAAAAGCTTGAACATGTCATTGACTGAATCAACTCCTTAGTCAGGCATGATTCTCTCATTGGGTTGGGAGCAGCTCTTAATCTAAGCTTAATCTAAGCTTATTCTGGGGTCCAGGGATGGAGGAGCATGAATCCCAGAAACTAAATGTAAATTGTTCTAATATACATATTTGTGGAACAAAGGGTCATAGCTTTTCATCAGCTTCCCATATGCATCACCTTAAAATATTAGGAATAAGTGCCCTAGTACAATTTTTCCCTCTTTTTCTAAAGCTGCAATGCCTTATGCATCTCATGAATTTCACAATTCTCCTAAAAGCACTTTATATCATGTTAGAATTAGTTCAATAATATTTTTCAATTTTTAAAAAATACTCAGACCCCTACCATGAAACCACAAGCCTGGACAGTTATCATTGGCAAAGTGTCTCAATGGCCCTGGGTATTGCCATTAACTGTAGTTGAGAGAATTCTTTTAAAAAGTACATTCTTAATCACGGAATAGACCCTAAATTTGACTCAATTTAAAACAGAAGCTCCAAAAATGAAATTTTCATGATTTTCCTTCTTCACTTGAAATCCACCTTATGAAATCCTGACTTTTAAAAAACTAAGGTCAGGTTGACTATATCGAGAATGGTAAAACCCTGAAATATGTAAGGCGTTGCTATTAAGCACCAAGGTATAACGGTGCTCTTTAGTAGAAAGCTGGGTTACCATCTAGTTGAAACCTAACTATCCATCATAAACACCTTCAATACATTTGAAATAGCAGGGTGGAAAGGTTCTCTCACACTGAGGGTCATTTATGAAGCGATCAAAGGCTGAACAGGGAAAAAGAAGTATGAAGAGGGACAAGGCGTTCTAAAATGAATAACTTTTCTCATTCTCAATATTTCTTATATTCTTTTACGACAAATTGCTTGGCTCTTGAGAACAGACTCATAAAAGAGGTGAAATATATTTTTCTGTCCTGAATCTGAACTTTTTTTAATATATAAAGTTGTAATGACCCTTTCCAAACAATATGAGCCAATACTTCAAAAATTTCCGTTGTTTCAAAGACACAAATTACTTTGTGCATCTTTGTCTATCATATGAATAAGGGAGGAAAACACATGAAAACCATATGAAAGACAGTATCTCCTAGAAGTTATCCTTGGAAGCTGGAACAGCCCAATAATTCCCCTACCTAGATAAACACAGTTTTCCAAATGAGGGGGATTGACGAAGGAGCAGGGCCAAGCATCTGAATGCTATAAAGGAGACTTCATATTAGACCTTGGGGAGAAAATACTTTATGGCTGGCATAAAGTATTCAGCCATACCTTGATTGGAGGGGACCAAAAGCAGAACATTATCTTCAAGAAATTTACACACAATTCAAAAGGAATCTCTGCAAGCCCAGAAAATTTGAAGTTTATTCAGCCCATATGCCATCCCAGATTTCCCCCTTCATTTTTAACAAACAGAACATAGAGACAAGCAGCCATTTCTTAGTCACTCAAGATCAAAATCCCTCCTCTCTTAACCACAAATCATTGGTGACAGTCACTCTGCGTCATTTGGAATGTTTGGTGATTATTTTTCCCTTCTAATAAGAAACTCATGGATGCACTTTATTTTTTCCTTATTAGAGAAGCTGTGGGTTTACAGAACAATCATGCATAAAATCCAGGATTCCCATATACCACCCTATTATTAACACCTTGCATTGGTGTGGAACATTTGTTACAATTGATGAAAGCATATTTTTATATTGTACTTATATACAACCTAACAGTTCCCCCTTTTAACCACATTCAGATATACACCTCAAGTCCGTTAATTATGTTCACAATACTGTGCCACTATTACCACTATCCATTACCAAAACTTTTCCACCATTCCAAACAGGTGGATGCACTTTTTTTTTTTTTTTTTTTTTTTTTTTTT